>MU226925.1:3770218-3800760 GCA_018584345.1 Thuja plicata | reverse complement strand
ACATAAAAGTAACAGCTGTTATGTGCTACGTTCAATACCCATTCTATTGGCATGTTCCTTAAATAACTTTGGGGGTAATCCTTTTGTCAATGGATCTGCAACCATAAGCAGTGTGCTTATATGTTCAGTTGACACTCGTTGTTTTTGAACTTCATCTTTAACTACAAAGTATTTCAATTCCATGTGTTTAGCACCGTTAGAATACTTGTCGTTCTTAGAGAAAAATACAGCTGCAGAGTTATCACAATAAATTCTCAGCGGCCTAGCAATAGAGTCAACAACCCCAAGTCCTGAGATAAAATTCCGCAACCACAAACCATGATCTGTGGCCTCAAAGCATGCCACAAATTCAGCTTCCATAGTGGATGAAGCAATGATGGTTTGCTTTGCACTTTTCTATGATATTGCTCCTCTAGCTAATAGGAACAAATAACCAAAAGTGGACTTTCTACTATCAACACATCCATCAAAATCTGAGTCTGAGTAGCCAATTACCTCTAGATTATCAGTCCTCCTAAATGTGAGCATGTAATCCTTTGTTCCTTGCAAGTACCTCATCATTTTCTTTGCATCTTTCCAGTGATCCAATCTAGGATTAACCTGATATCTTCCCAACATACCAACTGCAAAATTGATGTCTGGTCTGGTGCAAGTCTATGCATACATTAGACTTCCTATGGCATAAGCATAAGGAATCCCTTCCATCTATTTTTGTTCCCATTCATTCTATGGACATTGCATAAGGCTGAATTTATCCCCTTTCTAAATAGGGGCATCACTAGCTGAACACTTCAACATCTCGAATCTCTCTAGAACTCTTTCAATATAGGCCTTCTGAGACAATCCTAATAATCCATGTGATCAATCCCAAAATATTTCAATTCCTATCACATAAGATGCCTCACCCATATCTTTCATTTCAAAGTTCATAGAGAGAAATTTCTTGGTTTCGTGCAATAAACCAAAATCATGGGTGGCAAGCAATATATCATCAACATATAAAATCAGAAATATAAAATTACTCCCACTAACCTTTAGATATATACACCGATCAACAGTGTTTTCCTTAAATCCAAAGGAAGTAATGGTATCATGGAACTTAAGGTACCATTGCCAAGAAGCCTGTTTAAGTCCATGTATTTTTTTCTTAAGTTTGCAAGCCAGGTGTTCTTTTCCTTTAATAGAAAAACCTTCTGGTTGATCCATATAGACCTCTTCCTCTAAACTCCCATTCAGAAAAGTGGTTTTTACATGCATTTGGTGCAGCTCCAAATCATAATGAGCCACCAATGCTAAAATGATTCTAAGTGAGTCTTTCTTGGATATAGGAGAGAAAGTCTCTTTGTAATCTATGCCTCCTTTCTGAGTGAAACCTTTGGCCATGAGTCTAGCTTTATGTCGTTCAATATTTCCCTTAGTGTTGTGCTTGGTCTTAAAGACCCATTTGCAACCAAATTTCTTGTGTCCTTCGGGCAATTCAACAAGATCCCAGACTCCATTCTGTTCCATTGATTTTAGTTCATCATTCATGGCATCAATCCATTTAGCAGAATCATTACTTTCTATGGCTTGTGAAAATGAAACCAGATCCTTACATGTCCATGCTTCTTGTAGATAAACCACATAATCATCCGAAATAGTAGACCTCCTTTCCCTTTGAGATCTTCTTAATGTGACTGCCTATGGTTCTGCTACTATCAGTTCATTGATGACAGTCTCATTATAAAGTGGGTGTTCATTAATTTGTTGTTCGTTGATGACAGTCTCATTGTTGTTGTTAGGTTGTTCAACTATGGTAGGAACAACAATTTCCTTTGAATCCATAGATACAGGGGCTTGTACCCTAACTTCTTGGATGACTACACGTTGTGATTTATCACTCCCACTAACATCTTCATTTTCAACGAACCTAGCATTACTGGTTTCTACAATTCTCGTACTGTGGTTAGGACAGTAAAACCGATACCCTTTGGATTTTTCAGGGTAACCAACAAAGTAACCACTAACCGTTCTAAAATCCAATTTCTTCTCATGCAGATTATACACTCTAACCTCTGTTGGACAACCCCAAACATGCAGGTGTCTCAAACTCGGCTTCCTTCCTGTCCACAGTTCAAAAGGGATCTTTGGAACTGACTTACTAGGAACCCAATTTAATAAGTATACAACAGTCTTAAGAGCATGCATTCACAATGACATGGGTAATTTGGAATTACTTAACATACTCCTAACTATAACCAGTAGAGTACGATTATGCCTTTCAGCTACACCATTCTGCTATGGCATCCCAGGCATAGTATGCTGTGCACATATGCCGTGCTTCTCAAGGAGTTTAGCAAACGGGCTAGGGCACTGCCCTGTTTCATCATACATTCCATAGTATTCCCCACCTCTATCAGACCTGATGATTTTCACCTTTCTATTTAGTTGCCTTTCAACCTCAGTAATGTATACCTCAAGAGCATCCACAGACTGAGATTTTTCATGCAGCAAATAGACATAACCATAACGTGAAAAACCATCTATAAAGGTGATAAAATACTTTTCTCTACCAAAAGATGGATTGTCAAAAGGCGCACAAATGTCTGTATGAATAATTTCAAGAAGTTTTGTACTATGTGTGGCACCTTTCTTGGTGTGTTTGGTTTGTTTTCCCTTAATACAATCCACACATACCCCAAAATCAGAAAAATCTAGGTTTAAGAGAATCCCATCTTTTACTAATCTCAGTAATCGTTCTCTGGAAATATTTCACAGCCGTTTATGCCACAAGTATGAGGAATTTTCATTAATGAGACTACATTTAGTACCAATATTATGATGCATGATAAGAATAGTTTTAGAAAAATGATTAGCAAGTTTTAATTTATACAAACCATCAAAAAGAATGCCCGAACCAATAAAAGAGGTATTCTTAAACAAACTGTAACTTTCATTCTCAAATTTAAAAGAGTATCCAGCAATGTCAAGTTTAGACAAGGAAATTAAATTCTTGAAAATAGAAGGAACATAAAGAGTCTAAAACAGATCCAAATGATAACCAGAATCTAGAGATAAACGATAGGTCCCAATGGCTTCAACTGGAGCTTTAACCCAATTTCCCATGAACATAAAATTTTCATTTGGATTTGTGGTCTGGGTTGTAAGGAATCCCTGCATCATAGTTGAGACATGAGTAGTAGTCCCAGAATCAATCCACCAAGTATTTGAAGGAACTTCAGTTAGGTTTGATTCGAAACAAATAGAAACTAAATTCATACCTTTCTTTTCGAACCATTCCCTACGTTTCTGACAGTCTTTCTGATAGTGTCCCAAATTTTTATAGAAGTGACACTTATCACTGTTCCTGTCCTTCTTATAGGCTTGAGAACCTTGATTAGGCTCATACGCCTTAGGCAATACTCGCTTCATGCCCTTTCTTGGATTTTTCCCTTTCCTTTCAGTTCCTTGAGTTGTGAGATGAACTGAATGCTGTCCATGTTGCTTAAGTCGTGCCTCTTCTTGATTGAGCATACTGGCCAATTCATTCACATTCCACTTATTCTTAATAGTGTTATAGTGAATCTGAAATGGCCCATACTGAGGAGGCAAGGAGTTCAAAATAAATTGCACAAGAAAGAATTCATCCACCTTCATCTCAAGTGTCTTTAATTGAGCAACCAAATTCATCATTTCAAGAACATGCTCATGTATGCCGCGCGTACCATCAAACTTCATGGTGGTAAGCGTAGCCATTAATGTTCCAGTAAGGGATTTGTCAGCAGTTCATAAATGCTCTCCCACAGATTTTAGAAATTCTTTAGCATTGTCAGTTTCAGGAAGAGTTGACTTGATGTTGTTTGCTACAGTCATCCGCATAAACTTAAGGCTCAATCTGTTTGATCTTTCCCATGCTTTGAATATATTCTTTTCTTTCGTACTGCTTTTATCAGTAA
The DNA here is from genome assembly GCA_018584345.1 of Thuja plicata. NCBI lineage: Eukaryota > Viridiplantae > Streptophyta > Pinopsida > Cupressales > Cupressaceae > Thuja > Thuja plicata. Next base: position 3,796,825 of record MU226925.1, on the reverse strand, counting down.
TAGCAGTCGGTTTCTCAGTTTCAAGAGCTGTATCAAGATCCAGAACACCAAGGTGAAACTAAACCTTTTGTCTCCAATCTGAGAAATTCATTCTAGTCAAGATCGGAATAGAAGAAGCATGAGAATGTAGCGAAACAAGAACTGACACTGCAACCAAAAATTCATGTTCACAACATTAATTTTAAGAGTTATAATTAAAATAACCAAAATGAAAAAAACACATGGTTTAATAATAAATAGTATTACCGTGACCTACCTTTGGGTTAATCTTATGGTAAACTATTAACCATTATGGCGATTCTCTTTCACCTAATAGAACTAATTGATAAAATATTCACAACTAAGTAAGTCCGTTACCTTTGAGTATTCATACTAACCATTAACCATGAATATCCACCAATCATCCTATTCCAATTAATTAATCTTTTTTTTTTTTTAAATGGTGCACCTTTGGGCCAACCTAATATTTAATATTCTAATGATTAAATAATTGCAATTTGCAAAAATCATTAATTTTTTTAACACCTGGAAACAAGTATTAATAACTTCAATTATTTAACTTGATATCTACATATCATTCCGGTTGGACCACTTTGGTGGCTACCGAACTGTATCATAATATAGATCTCAAATCAATATAATGATTTTGCATATACATTAAATCAACAAACAAAAATAGTCAATACAACAATAATGGAAAAACATGAGAGTTCTCAACAAGGCTCTGATACCACATGTTAAAATTTAAAATGGAATCTGCTATAATTTCAAGACCTAGAACTTTCATGATTTTACCAAATGTATCATAATGCGGAAAAAAACAAATAATCATTAATTACTTACCAGAGTCCATTTGTGTTAAAATCTGGAAAATGACTGATGCAACAATCTTTATTTTTTTTTAACAAGATAAAAGACGGTTTCTCTCTCTTACCCTTTAGATACATTTTTCAATTTTTCTCACTCGACATTTGATGGTATTGTGAAAAAACATTTATGGGTGGAGAGAGGACCGGTTTTACCAAAACCGCTATACTCCACTTGTCCATCAAAGTAAGAGTCTTGGAAAACTACTCCCATACCCAATAGCCACAAAGAGAAAGAACTCAACCTCCAAGTACTTTATGTTCAGACAAAATTCAAGTAAATCTATGTCTCCAACCAGAACTTTCCCTGGCACGTAGCTTTTAGTTTACATGTAATTCACCTTCTTTACCCTCACACAGACATGCCAAAAAAGGAAGCGTGAAAATCTAGTATTATACGCTACGTGGGCCATTACTTACTATATGTTTACTGCAAAAGCACTTATTGTAAATAAAGCTCTCTCAAATTTTCAATCATTGTCGAGCTGCGTAACATGGCTGTATTTTTAAAGGATATCATGGAGAATTAGTTTCAGTCCCCTACTCAACAAACTCTTTGACATGGAGAGTTGTTAATTTGTTTAGTTGCTCTCATAGTTTAGAAAAAAAATGTGTCTTTTATTATTCAAGAAATTATTTAGAGCTACTTGGATTTCACGTATATCTAGAAAGTTTTTGTTTTTTTTAAGACTGTAGGAATAGGATAGTTCATCCTATAAACTGTATCTCATTTTTATTAGTTCATCCTATAAACTGTATCTCATTGTTATTTTGATATTTTTTTGAGAAAATATTTTTTGAGAATGAAAATATTTTATCTTTAAATCAATCTATTTGAAAAGTGAGTCATTTGATTTTAAAATAAAAAAAATCGAAAGCACGTAAAAGTTTCCATTGAAATGTAATAAATTATTATGTAATTTTGTTAATATTATTTTAATATTTTATTTTTTTAATAAAAAAATATATTTAATCTTATTTTCTTAAAAGAAAAAGTTGAAGATAAACAAACAACCAAGCTTGATATTAAACTGGACATTAAAAAAGCTTATGACAAGGTGGACTCGAGATTCCTTTCTAAATGTATGGAAAAATTTGGGTCTTCAAGGTTTGGATAAACTTAATCTTTTATTGCATATCGACTCCTAGATTTTCAATTCTTATCAATGGTTCTCCTCATGGTTACTTTGAAGGCTCCAATGGGATCAAGCAAGGGGGCCCTTTATCCCCTTTTTTGTTCATCATTCTGGTTGAAGTCTTAGGGCGCAAGCTCATTAGTCTTCAGAATCAGGGCATTATTAGAGGAGTGGAAATTACCTCTCGAGTGAATTCAGTCACCCACCAATAACTTGCAGATGACAGAATGCTAGTTGGGAAAGACGCTATTGGGGAGGCAATCCAAATTAAAAAACTATTGGCTAACTATGCCTTAGCCTCTGGTCAAGAAGTTAATAAAGAAAAATTTCTGATCTTCGTTTTGCACACTAAAAAAAAGTTAGGAACAAATTTTGAAAATCTATGGGATTCAAGGAAGGCAAACTCCAATGCTCTTATCTAGGAATCCCAATTAACAAATCTTTGAGAACAACAACAAATTGGAAACCTATTAGTGAAAGGATTGATAGGAGAATGAAATTGTGCAAATCCAAATGGCTTTCCTAGGTTGGCAAAATCATCATGATCAAAGCCACTTTGGCAGCTATCCCCATTTATCTTATGTCTTGCATTGCATTACCAATGAGTTGTTGCATGGATATTGTGAAGAAACTTTGGAAATTTTTCTGGCAAGGCATGAATACTAAAAGGATTTTTTCCTTATAGAATGGGATCATAAAATTAGCAAACCAGTTTGTGTAGGAGCTATAAAATAAATACACAAATTGGAAACCACAAATACAGACCAGATTTAACGTGGTTCACCAATTTGACTACATCCACCAGAGAGTAGAGAAAATCTACTATTCAATCATCACAACTTAGTTACATAAGGATTTATCTTGAGATTTATACAATAGTCTTCAAGAGAAGACGAAGAGTCAAAGAAGATAATATGAAATGAAAAGTCATGGAAGAAGAAATGAACAGTTGGACTTTAGATCCAACAATCTCCCACTTGAAGTTCTATTCATGCTACAACCTCACATCTGGATAATCTCCCACTTAAACTCTTCTTTCCCTTACCAAAACCCATGGTAATAAATTGTCAAAAGAAAACCACCATAGCTAGGATAACAACCACAGCTAGTTGCTAATCACATCCAACTAACCATATACCATTAGTAAAGTTATGCCCACATAACTAGACCATAAAACAACTCACCATGTCAAAAATACCATCTTCCAAAAAAACACACCAGAAAACATTGATGTGCAAAAACATAGAAGACCATTACAAAGCAATTTGCATGTTGCATGCGCAATGGCAACCAAAAGTTGACTCAAACCTACCAAACTGCACATAAAAGGTGTGGCAATAACTTGAGATGATCTACAAACTACAACCAACCTGGTGCAAAAACTCATATGACATCTTCCAAGTCCTCATGAAAAGATCTCATATTGTAGTTAAAAAACAATGAAGTAAAACAACAATAAATAATCTCAAAAAAAATGTTGGAAGAGACACCCATGCAAACCATAACTTATCCTTCTACCAACCCTTCCAAGTACTCACCTGTGCCAAGTATGATCTCCTTTACCTCCCAAAATAAGAGCATTTACAACATCCAACCACCATGGTTGAAAGCTCTTGTGAATAAGAAGATCAAACTCAAAACAATTCCAAAACTAGGAACAATCTCAACCATCTCCTAAACCCAAATGCACAAGGAGATAAATATGTTGAGTAGACCAAGAGTGGGGAGTAATAATGATACTCCAAGATAAACCAAGTCATAGTGAATCTTCCCCAAGAACAATCTTCTCTAGGTCCATAATGAACTCACGCCCATCCATAGGTGTAGGCTCCATGGTCTTCTTGCTGAAATCTCTAAAGAGAAACCGTCTCAACAAATGTTCTCTAAACCCAAGAGAACTGTAGCCTCACCCAAGCCTCTTAGTTTTCAAGAGCACCTTCATGTCCAATCCACCAATGTACGTGATACCTAGAGCACTAACCATGACCATTTGTCAAAAATCCCACTGCAAGTCTGCATAACCTGGGAACACAACATGACAACTTGATCTCCACAAACCAAAACATCATGCTCCAAAGAGAAAAACCTCTCAAGAGAACATATATCATGCCAATGCTCTAATCTAGAATCAAGAGCCCACTATGGTACAATAAAAAAAATCTCCAATCACATGGAGGGAACCATCTCACGACAACAAAAAATATTACTACCATATCAAAACTCCCACTGTAATGTGGCACTAAACTATTCATGGTATCAAAACTAAAATCTGAAAAAATGATACCAAGCATCACACTAAACAATTTTTGATTAAGTAAAATATGTTTTACAAGGTTCCTATTAAAAATAAAAGCATTACACCCAATCTAAAATGAAACAAAGCCAAAAGACAGTACATGCCAATAGACACCAAAGCAAGAAACATACAGAGCTTCTAAAAAAGCAAATAAAATAGGGTCAACAAAAAAGACAAGGGACCCTCAAGATAAGTCCACCATCAGGCTGGCCACCTTGGCCTCAAGAAATTCCATGTTAGCAGCTGAATCCTTGATCTTCTAGAGATAAAACACCATGTCCTTGTCCTTAATCTTCTTGTTTCTTTCTCTAGTTCTCTTGTCGGGACCCTGATCAATGTTTTGTACAGTCTCCACTTCCACGTTGGCCGCCTCTGTCCCATCTAATTTTTCCTCCAGCTTCTTGATGATAGCATTGGTGTGCTCTTTGGACACTTTAAGGATATTATAGCTTTTCTCCACTATGTTCTTTAGGGTAGCTTCTACCCTAGTCATATTATCCTCCATATTTAGTACTGTGATGCTCAGATTCTCCCATTCCTTTGTATTGCTGTTATTTTTAGCCTTGTTAGTGCCATTTACCCTTTTTTTAAGATCTGACACTTCGTGGTATAGCCATTTGATGGTTCTATAGTTATCTAGCATTCTATTCTGGGAATTGTTGAGTAGGTCCATCTCAAACTCCTCGGTGTTATCACTAAGCATCGCGATAGATGAGTCAATAAGCTCATTCAACTTAATTCGGCCTCCCTCACCTTCAATGACCTTAAGGTTTATAATTTCTCTAGTGATCCCCATTTTTTCAATTTTGACATTGAAGTCACACCATCCAATTATCTTCCCCTATTCTACCATATAAAAATAGAACTCGCTATCCTGCCTATCACCCTTCCCAGTATTTTGGGGTTCAGAGTTATGAGGGGAAGGAATAGCCTGATTGGTCTCATGGTAATCTCCTTGGAGCTTCCTCTTTAGATTGTGGTCCAAAATAGGGGAGGCACAATGGGTCTTGTCCTCTGGAGATTTCCAGTCAGCTCTCACATCCCTGTTCTTATCCTTTTTGTTTTGGTGTTTACCCATTGTGGGTTTCTTTCTCTTTCTGCCTTTGCCACTAGAAATAACCTCCTCACCATCTATGTGCATTCCTTCCTCATTATAATTGTAATCTTCCTCAGAAGAAATAACAATGGTGTTCTATTTTTTAGGAGTGACCATTTTCTCTTTTTTAATGGTTTGGAGAACGACTTTGCACTTTTTAGAAGATGAACACTGATTGTTCTTTTTCATTTGATACTCATCATTGTCCTCAGAATGAAGACCATCACTATCGTCTGTCTCCGAAGGAATGTAGTCATAATCAGAGGCTTCCATCTCATCTTTCTGAGCCACCTCCTTCCCAAGGATTTGGGCCTTAAAATATTCAAACATTAAAAGCAAAAGGCCTTCATGTAGGGCAGGGTTAGCTATGGCCTTCTCTCTAAACCCATTAATGTTATCATTTATAGAAGCATATAAATAAAAGGGTATAGACACCTGCATGCCATGGCAAAAATCATTGAAGAGGAAAAATTGGTAGGTTTGAATTCTATCAAACCTGGTGTCCAGGGTGATGTAGTAGATGATGGCTCTTAAAAAAAACCTCCACAATCTTTTTAGCCCTTCAGGAAGGTAGTGGGTGCCAACTTTGGTAAGCTCTTTCTTTTCTTCCTCATTTCTAACAAAGTTGCTAATCGCTGAATGCAAATTTTTTTGTCTCTGTAGAATTTCTTTCCAACTATAGGGATACCTGTGGCAATAGAGATTACCTCCTCGGTCACCATAAAATTTCTTCCCTCAATCTCAATACTGCCTTCATTCCAGCTTTTGACAAACATTTTTGTCATAGACGACTTCCCACCATGAAGCCTCTTGATGAAGGTAGAAATGTCGCCACTTTGAAGGTAGTTCCAAATATTTGTATGCATCACACTGAATAGTTATACCTGAAGCAACAAACACTTTTCTCCATAACTTAGAGAAGTAGGGCCAAAGAAAACATCACATTTATCAATACGACCAAAATAAAATAACACAGGCCCGAAAACTACCTCTCTGTCTATATTGCCCATCATCAGAATAAGAAAAACACCATGTTGACTTCATAGACTGTCACTCCCAGAATTTCCACCCTAAAAAATTCTACTAAATTATAGACCTTTGCACGGTACTCCACTACCCAATCACAAGCAGGGCCATTTTAGCGATCAAAATTGCTAGACACCACTTTCAAACTCATTTTACATACTTTTGAAAGAATCCTAGCAGTCACAGGTTCGACCCCAGAAACACCCCTTTTATCCAATTTCTCTGTGTGCTCTCTATTTCTCATTCTCTTTGACAAGGATGTGACAAAATCCTTGATTCAATTTTTCTATACTTTTACCAATGTAAAAAATTCTCAAAGCAAACATTTGAGGAACTATCCAGCAGAGATGAATGTGTGTTGTCACAATTTGGCCCCTGTATATTTCTTGAGTTGTTTTCCGCCACTCCAATTTTATTACTTGGAATTTTAGTGTCAGGATCACTTTGAGTCTGTGGAAGACACACAGATGTTAAAAGTGATAGCTTTCTATATGGCATAGGAGATGCAATATTTTCTACTGTTACCCATTCATCACTTCCTTCTCAATTCACATGCATAGAAACATGTTTCAAAAGAGCTTCCAATCGCTCCCTATTGCGATTCCTTTTGAATAGCTTTATCAATTATCTCCGTAGGAGAAGATAGTTATCCTTAGAGACCAAGCCACTTTCTCATGTCTCTCCATTTTCTATAAAAAAATCACTTTGAAAAAAACATTAATGAAATGTCTCTTCTCCAACCTGTTATCCTTTTTCATAATTCTCCCTCAAAAAAAAGGGCTGCAAAACACATACACATATGAGAATCTCTCTGCCATTGGGAGAATCCTCTTTTCTAAAACCTTCACTTTTAGTTCCCCCAAATCAAAATCCAAGTATTCACATGTGCATATGACATCGAAGACACCAAATTCAACCAAGCAAGCAGAATTGTGGGCTGGGAAGAGGGCATGTGTCCTTAATCACCCATCTTGCAAATTCCTCTAATTTTATCTTCTTTGATTCATTTTAAAATCAAATCAAACTTTTATTGAAGATGCTCACACTTCTCTCTCATACACCATACACCTTCACACTCTTTGCATTTCCATATTTTTTTTCGCTATTTTCTCATGTGTTGGTTTTAACTGCTCCCTTTCTTATTTCATCTCCATGCCAAACTCTATGGACCTTCACATTCAACACTTCACTTCTCCCTTGGGCCTTTGTTTTTCAATTGGATTCTTCTCCATGTCTTCGCTGCTCTTTTAAATCGAACACCGCTGCTCTGATACCAATTATTAAAATAAACACATAAATTAGGAACCACAAATAGAGATCAGATTTAACGCAGTTCACCAATTTGGCTACATCCACCAGAGCGCAGAGAAAATCTATTATTCAATCATCACAGTTTAGTTACATAAGGATTTCTCTTCAGATTTATACAATAGTCTTCAAGAGAAGATGAAGAGTCAAAGTAGAGAATGTGAAATTAAAAGTCATGGAAGAAGAAATGAACGTTTGGACTTCACATCCAACAGGAGGGACATGCATCAAGAATCAAATTTTTCAAAACTAGGCACTAGGTACAAAATTGTTCTGGAAAATTCACAAGGAACAAAACCTCAAATGGGCCAGGATAATCCAAGGCAATACTTTCCCAATTTAAATGAGGAAGACGAATTAATAATTTAGGAATTCCCTACGGGTTCCAGGATATGGAACTTCATCTCCAAATATAGTGGTATAAACGAAGAGAAAATCACTTGGAACATTAAAGATGGTAGTCAGGCTCACTTTTGGGAGGACTCCTTGGGTGGGTATCTGGGCATCAACAATCTAATGGATTCAGGAAGAATCAACAATATTTATTCATAAAAGTGGGGGATTTTGGTCAAGGATTATATTTCCCCTTACTCGTTGAGCTCCCTAGATGGTTCATGGCAGTGGAAACAATTTAAAGAATTAGACTTGGATCATGAGGACATTGAGAAACTTAAGTCAATTTTAAAAGACAGATTCTTATTTCTAAAATAAGGGAGGGATGAATTAATTTGGAATGACTCCAAATCCGGTGAGTATAATATTAAGGATGGATAAAAAATTGTCTAAGGAGAACAACATCAGTCCCAAAATTAGTTTCCATGTAATTTTTGCTGGAATAAGGTTTTCTTACCAAAGGCAGGTTTATTTTCTTGGGCAGCTCTACAGGGAAGAATTCTCACGGCTAACTGGTTCAAAAGCTTGATTATCATGGGCCTTCTACATGCTCACTTTGTCACAATAATGAGGAAGACGTAAATCATCTGCTTCTATATTGTCCCTTTGCATCAGCATGCTAGCAATGACTTTGTGAAAAATTAGGTTGGTTCTCAGTACTTCCATGTGACATCTTATCCTCTTTAAATTACAACCTCTTCTTTTTAAGGAAAGTCTATATAAAAATTTGTGGACCATATTGCCTTCAATTTTGGTATGGGATTTCTCGAAAGAAAGAAACAGAATGATCTTCCAAGATAAAAGAATGGACAATGCCTCTTTTCTCAATAAGATTGAGGTGGCCATAGTTGATATAATGAAATCCCACATTCAAACACAAAGTGTCCAACACATTTTTTACACTAGCTGGGATAAAAAAATGTTAAAAAGTTGATATGAACTAAAGGGTCCACCAGCATTAGGCAGAGGAATTAAAGATAATTCAAGATCTAGAGTTAATCATCACTGGTCTACTCCTTCTTGGGGCTGGTCCAAATTGAACTTTGATGGGCCCTCCAAGGGAAACCCAGGGTCATCAAGGGCTGGTTGCATAATTCACTCCTGTCAGGGTGTTGTGATAGCAAGGATTTCAAAACCATTGGAAATCAACACTAATAATATGGTATAATTTAAAGCTCTCCTCATTGGTCTTTCCATGCCACGAGAACTAGGTTTAGGTACATTAGAGATTGAAGGTGACTCCATGATCACATTGAATATGGTTAGAACTAGAGCCACTCCAAATTGAGACTTCACTCAACACTGGAGTTTATCTTAAATTAAATAGCCAAATTTGAAATGACAATGGTTAATCATAATTATAGAGAACAAAATTCTCTGGAAAAATAGGTAGTGACAAACATTTCTATTAGGTACAATTGTACCTCCATTGTGGAGTCTCAATTATAGCACATCCCAATCAAAATGGCTACATAGATTCTATTGGTCTTGTCAAATTTAAAATTATGTTTTGGCGGGAGGTATTTCCAATTAGTATTTACGTTTCCCATAAAAAAAGTAAAGTTGGGGTTGATCTCTTGGAAACGACACCTTCATTCTTGTTTTGACATAGATAGTTGTATACTGGCAAGAGCCAAATCTTCCAGGAGATAACAGGATCTCCCTATTTTTTTAGAGATAGGTATTTATCATTCTCCCTCCCCAATTTTGGGAAGTGGAGTTAAAATCATCTTCATTCCTTCAAGCCAAAGTTAGTAAGATACAATTGGAAACCTGTCATTTTGGGCCTGATAAAGATGATAAGACTTCCTTGATGGGAATAAAGTTGTTTGTGTGGGTTAGAGAATTGAAGATTATCCTACAAGTTGTCCTTACGTAGAGATTTCAATTTTGGATTGCATACTGATGGGGGATGATTTTTGACTCGTTTTTCATAGTTTGGATGACCATTTCCATGTAGCTATAAGGACCTTTTGAATCAGGTAGAGGTTTTTTCAATAAAGGTTGATTATATGGACACTCCTATCAAGCTATGATTTGAACTATAATAGATCGTGTTCAATAGCCCCATCGATGCTATAAGGCTCAAATAAATCTTCAACTTCAAACATATACTACTTCTCCACGTTGTTAGGAAGGTGCTTGGCTTTAACTTCCTCTGCACTAACCACATATATACAAAGTTAATTTAGACATTTGTGCTAGCTTCCTTGAAAGTATTTTGGTTATTGGCGTTCGTAAAATAATAGCATAAGAAATGTGCCAATGCTTGTTTGTTGAAGAATACTTAGTGGGTCTTCATGGAGCTAATGTTTGCATAGACTCGAACCTCACCACCCCTCTTCCATGTGAACAAGCCATAGTATGAGAGAAGGTGATTCATTCCCATATTTGGGGAATAACCAAAGGACGAACATGAAATTTTCTTTCTATCCAAATTCTTGGGCTTGGAGGACAACATGGATGAACCTTTTGGGGATGACTTGGATGAAGATTTGGACTCGGTTTACTAGTATAAGTATGATGAGAAACTAGATGAATTGGGAAGAAATGATTCTTCTAAAAATGAGGAAGTCAATGAAGGAGAGAAGGAATATGATGAGGTAGAAGAAGAGGAGGAGGATGAAGCACAAGATGAAGAAGAAGATGATGTCAAGGAAGTAGATCCTGATAAAGATGAGGATGCTGAGGAGCACGATTCTGCAAATGTGCAAATCTTAGAGGAGAATTATGACTTAGAGAGTGTGGCCTCTATTGAGAGAGATGAAGATAACTCTTCTTCATCGTTGGATTAGACCATTGAGCTAAGTTAATCCTGAGCCTTTTTGAAGATGTTGAACTCAGATTTAATTTCTTCTCTTTATTTTTGATTAAATATATGCTCATTTTCTTGAAATGGTGGTTAGGAGCAACTGTTAGCTCCATTTTGGATTTATGTTAGAGTTGATGGCTGGTTTAGAAGTTTTTCTCAGACTTATATATATTGTATTATCTATATTATTAATATAAAATATTTAGCTATGGCCCCTTATGCATCAAAAAAAAATTTTAAATAAAAATTTAATTATTTATATATTTTTTAAGATATATTTAATCACAAATTTTTACATAGTATCAATTGAAATTATTTTAAATATTTCTTCATTAATATTGTAAATATGAAATTTTTATATTAAAGCTTTCTTTTAAAAAATAATATAAAAATTTCGTCACTACAATAAAAACCAAGAAAATGTCTCAATAAATCTCAAATCATAAATTTTGAAAACTTTTACATATATATATTTAAGATATATGTGTTAAAATTTAATAGCCCTCTAAAATATATTTCATGAAATGAAAGATATTTCTTATCATTGCATAAGCATTTATGAAAATAATATAGGGTAATAATAGAATTGTTTAACTTGTAAAACATTAGATCTTGAGTTTTTCATAGACAATAAAAGATTGCATATATCCATGTTTTTATAGATTTGTTTGATTTGAACTCAAGTATGATAAGTATATTTATACAATTTTTTACAAAGTAATTTGAGATTGTTTATCTTTTTCTTGGTTAATGTTGTAATGATGAATTTTATATACCAATACAATATTGATTTGATTAATAAACTCTTATAATTATATAACAACAAGTAACACATTCTCATCTTAAGTTTGACTATCTTTTATCTAAATATATCATAGCTAACTTTTTATTAAACTAAGAGAATATAATTTTTAATCATTCATAAAAATGGGTGGATGCTATGGAGGAACACTTTTAAACTCTAGGTATGATAGAGCACAAAACAAATATGAAAAACCAAAGAACATCAAGTATCATACAACGATACCAAAAAAGAGACGATATGTATTATAAAACTTTCCATAGAAACATATAAGTGTAAAATTGTATATAGCCTCCTAACTATTATGTGTGGAAACCAAATGATGAGAACCACATGAATAAGATCTTGCATAACATTTGAAAGATTGGTTGTAACTATATCTATGCTCTTGAGAAGTAAAACAATTAGGATTTACTTATGTAATAATCCAACAAGCAATCCTCCAATTGTGAAACAAGCTAAACAATTCAGAAATATGGGAAGATTGGAGAATTGGCGTAGCTAAATGATATGAAATCTACATGATTGATATGGCGGTAAGATTCCTTCGAGATTACATATCCTAATAGATTAATTGATTCACTCTACTCGCAAATTCATTCCAAATTCTAGTCTATGTGTACTTTTTAATTTGCACGTTATGTCCAACAATAGATCCTATGCACTTTCTGGTAAATGGCACTTCAGGATTCCTGTAGAATGAAAAAGTGATATCTACCTTACCGTGAACCACATATATCTTTAATATTTATTTATTTATTTTTTAAAAAGAAGAAGAAGAGTAATGGTTTAAAAGAACAATGAAGGAACTGTATGGTAATATGACCTGCCTTAATATTTTTAGTGTGCTCTTATTCTTTTGTTTTACACTTTTTGTATTATATTTTTCTCGAGAAAAGGTGCAGGCATCGATAGCCAATGAGAGAGGATGGATAGATAGAGGATGGATAGACATTTATTCATAAATTTATTTCATTTATATTTAATTTTATTTCACTCAAAAAACATTGTCATAGAGTTGGCTTTTATATATATATATATATATATATATATATATATATATAAAGACACTAGAGAGATCTAAATAGATCAAAAAGACTATAAAGTAAATAGACAAATATTATTTGTCTTGTGTGGTCCTAAATAGAGTAAATAGACAGAAAGAGAGGGTCAATATGAAATATATTTTATGTCAAATAATAGAGAGTCTGAAGTGCCTTCGATGGTCCTAAGGGGTCATCATATGTATTAATGGGCCCTACGAGATCCTAAGATACATTAATCAGTTTGAATGAGTCCTAGGATACATTGATGGGTCAAAAGGCATCATACGATACATTAAGGGGTCCCAGGCATGTTAAGTAGTCTTAAGGGGTCCTATGATACATTAATGGGTCCTAAGATGTATTAGCAGGTCCTATGTGTCATAAGTACCATCCTAAGGGGTCCTAGGATATATAATTACATTATTTTGTCCTAGGATGTCTTAAAGGGTACTAGGTTTCTTAACTAGTCCAAAGGGGTACTAGGATCCAATCTTATATAGTACACTTTATGGTAAATGACACATTCTAAGGTAGATCCAATCTTGCATGCATGTTTCTTTCCACTTATAGATTGAACCCTGATTACAATGAAACCAAAATTCTTCTAATTCCTTGTAAGTTCTATTTTAATATGTATACAAATGATTTCAACGTAATCACAATTCTTCAAAATTATAGAAAAGTAAATTTCTTTCCCTAGGCCTTAGAGACACTTGGGGCATTTTCTTTATGATTTTTTAATTTTTTTTCGTTTAGCTTCATTACCATTAACACCCGTCTACCTTTTGGATTTCTCCTAGGAATAATGGGGGTTAAAGTTTGTGGACTATGGATGAGAAGAATTCAGTTGAGGATTGTTTGAAGAAGACAACTTCTGCCCTTGATAACCTTAAGAGTGATTATGAGACAAATTTGTCTTGTCTTGAGGATAAGGTTAATAATGGAAAGCTTTTTTTTTAGATTTTTCTCAATCAGAGCCACAAAGCATTAAGATCACTTTTGAGTCCAGGAATAGGCTGGTTGAAAATCTAGAGAAGGGATAGCTCAAGAAACAAGGTATTCAACTGGACCAAGATATGGACAAGGAGGATTAGGGACCAAGAAAAAGGACTAGAGGGAACCTTAAGAGGAAGGCTGAGATTATTTTTCCCGAACATAAAGACTTGAAGAAGGCTTCACAAGAGATGTTCAAGCTCAAGGTAGAAGTTTATGAGGTTCTTAAGAACCTGGGGTGATTTGTACTTCTTTCCTTATTTTTTTCTTTCATGTTCTCTATTTTCATCGCTTTGCTAGTGTTCTTCTACCTTTTTATTAGTCTAACTTATGGGTAGTTTGTGGGTCTTTGGACATTTTTTGTCTTAGTTTATTTGTTGGTGCGTAATGCTTATCTTGTAATCTCTAATTGTTAAAGGGTTTCAGGTCTCTTCAAAACCTTCTTTAACTATAATAAGAAACACTCATATACCTTCCATGAAGAATTTAAATCGCTAAGAATTGGAATTATCCATTTCAACTTTGCATTAACATGTAGTTTCAGTTTTGTAGTCCAATCTACTATTATTTTTCAGTAGGCATTTACAAAATCATTTCATATTTAGTTTTATAAGAAAAATTGGGGTTATGTCTGTGAATGGACTTAAGTAGTTTTTAGTATTTTGGAGAAATCAGCCATTAGGGAGATCTACGAAAAACATAAAAACTCCCCTACATCTCACCCTAAAATCAACAGTAGTCAAACCATGGAGCTCCCATCCTATAGATATGTATAATAATAAATTATTCCCATCAATAAAGGATTCAGTTAGAATAAAACAATAATATCTACCTTTACATTACCTTGACGTAATCAAGCATATCTTTAAATTTTTTTATTTATTTTTATAGCTTAAGAAGAAGAGTAATGGTTTAAAAGAACAATTAAGGAACTATAGGGTAACATGGTGCCCTGATCTTATTCTTTTGTTTTACACATGTTGTACTATTTTTTTTCTTGAGCAACGTAGCACGCATCGATAGCCATGGAGAGTGGATGGATAGAAATTTTTTCATAAATTTCTTTCTAAATTATATTTAATTTTATCAAGCAAATAGACAAATATTATTTATCTTTCGTTGTCCTAAATAGACTAAATAGAGAGAAAAAAGGGTCAATTTGAAACATACTTTATGCCAAAAATTAGAGAGTCCTAAGTGCCTTGGGTGGTCCTAAGGGGTCATCATATGTATTAATGGGTCATGTGGGATGTATTAATTGGTCCTTCAAGATCCTAAGATACATTAATAAGTTTGAATGAGTCCTAGGAAATATTGATGGGTCAAAAGGCATCCCAGGATACATTAAGGGGTCCTAGTTGTGTTGTGTAGTCCTAAGAGGTCCTATGACACATTAATGGGTTCTAGGCTGTATTAGTAGGTCCTAGGATACATAAGTACATTAAGTTATCCTAGGATGTCTTAAGGGGTACTAGGTCACTTAACTAGTCCCAAGGGGTCCTATGATAATATTAATGGGTCCTAGGATGTCTTAAGGGCTCTTGAGTGTCTTAAGAAGTCGTAAGGGGTCCTCTGATACATTAATGGGTCCTAGGATGGCTTAATGGGTCCTATGTGTCATGACTATCATCCCATGGGGTCTCAGGATACATAATTACGTTAATTTGTTGTAGGATGTCTTAAGAGGTATTAGGTGTCCTAACTAGTCCAAAGGGGTCCTATGATAACATTAGTGGGTCCTAGGATGCCTTAAGGGCTCTTGAGTGCCTTAAGAGGTCTTAAGGGGTCCTCGTATGTATTAATAGGTCCTAGGATACATTGTTGGGTGCTAGCTAGTCATATGGTACATTAATTGGCATTATGATACATTGATGGCTCTCATGACATCCTAGGGTACACTAATGGGTTCTCAGGTTCTAAGGGGTCCTAGAACAAAAATATATATTCTTCATTTTATTTTATGTTATGAATCTCAAAAAACATTTCTTGTATAATATAAGAAGCAATATAGTAACCTTGTTGAAAACTAATCAACTTGTTCAAACATAAAGAATCAAGTATAACAAATGTGCTAGTAAATTTTCACCATATCATTAAGACTTTGTAGTTTAGAATATATTTTTAACCTATTCCTCCACAATAAAATAAAAAATATAAAAATCCATACTTACTATATATTTTAAATACATCACATCTTCACTAATATATTCTATATTAAATTAGTTATACTTTAAGAAAACTGAAAAACAAATATAATATTAAAATATATAAACTCACAACTTATTTAATATCCTAAGAAAAGCTATCCAACCCTAGCTTATTACTTAATCGTCTTGCTTTAAGCAATCTCGCATAGCCATTGCACCCACATGGCATGGTGCAATTTTTAATCTGCATTTTATTATGTGAAAGAGATGGGGATGAAGTGTGGTTATTTGAGATAGGAGAGAGCAATTTTTCCACCACCACCATGAGGCAAGAATCCTCCAGGCATCGACTCATTGCCAGTGGAGTAAACAATCCTCAGGATTTCAGCAGGGGTTCGTGAAAATGCCATCGAGTACATATCTCCTGCAAGAATGTTGCCGCTCACTTTCCCTTCTGCTCCCTCCTTTTTTGGAATCACCAGACCTTCGTCCACATCTACAGTGTGCCCAAGATTGTTTCTCAGGGTGGAAAGCTTGTCTGTGAATTCTGCCACTGTGTATGGGTATGGCTTCACCTTCTCAGACAACCTTTCATATAACAACCCACGTATCACTGCGTCCTGCCCAGATTCTACTCCAAGAAGGCCTGCTACAAGCTAATGCAGACACAGAGTACTAGATTTAGAATTAGTATTTCTAGGGTTTGCATTGGTAGGGTTTCTTTACATATTCCTTTCTAATATAATTTAAACATTAAAAACAAAAAAAGTTTCTAGGGTATATAGCATTAGGGCTACTCACCCACTTTGCAGTTGCAGATTGGAGCTGAGGATTGGTGCCCAGATAGCCTGTAAACCCAACATAAGGAATCAAATAGCTGGCAAGCAGATAATTCAGGGAGTTGGCATAACGATCGAATGGTTCAATTTGGTATGGAATGCAGCGTCCACTGCATTGGAAAATACCTCAGCACTCAGATTTAGTAGAGGTCGAGGGAAGCCCTTCACAGTTGCCTTTATAGCCCTTCTTTGCATGACAAGAGACATATAAAGACATTAAGTTTTCACAAACTATGAAATTGGTAATAACTGTTTTTGAGTAAATAGTTTGTTAAATTTTATGCACTATTGGAAGGACATTTGTGATCCGTCATCAAGTTGATATAGCCTCAAAATTTAATCTAAAATATTGATGAAAAAATTAATTTAAAATCTATTAAAAATTTTTTAAAAAAACGAATCATAGATTATAATTTGTGATCCAACGCAACAAAAAAAACCATGTTAGAACATTTGTATTAGCGGTGATAACATGTAGTTCTGTGTCAGTCAATTCTGGATATGAGTTATGGTGAGCTCTTCTTTTTGTATAAGCTAACTAAGGAGGACTGCCAGTTGACTCTCCATGTTTCTTGAGATCTACCTTAGTTTGTTCAGTAATTTCAGTCATTATGGTTATTTAATCATTGTAAATCTAAATTCTGTATTAATTGTATTAATTGAAATATAATGTGATCATTAGAATTCTACTCTTGTACAACTTTGTTTTCTGTATTTTTATTCTACTCTTGTACAACTTTGTTTTCTGCAAATTTTCTTTTTTCTTCCTATCTCGATCTCTAACTCGTTTTGCATTATTAACTGAAAAAGTCTACAAACTAACATACAGTCAATTCAAAGGAAGACCAGAATAGTAAATTCACTCATATTAATTCATCATTAGTTTCATCCTATTATTCTGTTAAGGAATTCTACAGCAAACTGAATATGATTGAGAACAAATTAAAGACCATTAATGATGACAAATTAAGATTAACAGACACCTCTATTTCTCTTTATTGATACGTAAGCAGCATACATAATTCAATTACGAATCGTACTCTCTAACACAATCTAATCTAAAAACAGATTAACTGACGACAACTGACAGCAAACGAAGCTTAGCAGACACTTCTACTGATCTTTATTGAAACTTACACAGCACACGGTTAATTCAATTATGAATTGTAATATCTAACACAACCTAATCGAAAAACAGTTATAACCCTATGGAAAGGCACAATTTGTTTCCCCAATGTTATCCATGTTAGCAGATTTATCATCAAGCTTAGTCATCATTCTGATAAAAAAGCATATAATTTTATGATGCCGACTCACCTCAGGTGACCAACTTCGTGGTAAGCAAATTCCAGGATCATATCGTGGACGACAGGGTTCAGATTGGCTTTCATGCCTCCCACTGGTGAAGGTCCTCCGCTAAGCAATTCTGGTGCAACTACATCTAACCCATACCCAAGAGCTCCAAATAGAAAGAACTAAATTTAGAGGAAACTCAACTAAATCTATATCTCCAGCCAGGACTTTCCCCGGCACGTAGCTTCCATTTTGCATGTAATTCACTTCTGTACCCTCACACAGACCTGCAAAAAGAAGCACCGCCAAAAGCCCAGTATTATATGCTAACTGAGCCATTACTTACTATATTTGTACTTTAAAGCACTGCTGTGACTCCATATATATAAATACCTTTTTCAATGCTTTCCCTCGTGGCCGTAAACATGGTCGTCTTCTCAGAATCTTCTCCAGATTTGTTTCCATTCCCTACGCAACAAACTCGTTGACAATTTTATGTTTCTGGTTGCCCTTGGAGTTTGAATTAACAACAATTAAAGGAAGATGGTTGGTTGCTTTTATAGTTTAGAAAATTGAGTCTTTTATTATCAATTAATTTTTTTTAGTCTTGTTTAGATCAAATATATATGTTTTAAAAGTAGAAGTTGAGAGTTAGATACATTAATCACTTTAGCCAATCCAATCAAATCAATTCAAATTATAACCTGGCTAAGGTAATTAATTTAAAAGGAATTAATGAAATCCTATTCATACCTCATCACTTGCAAAATCAATCCCCTAGCCTAATTTATTCAATTTGGCTATAGTCCTAATTAATTGTTACAAAGCAATCAAAAGCTTAAATGCTTAATTAAATCCCTATTATTGAGTGAATATGTTATTACAACAATTCAGTTCATTAATATTCCCTCTAACCTAGCCAATCTCAACTACCCAACCATGAGTTCAAACTCATCCCAACCCCTTCTCACATGCTAATTCTTCTTAATTTGCTAATTAACCCTAATTAGCTAATCCCTCCTCCACTCATTCTCTCTCCTCCCATCTCTATCTCCTTAATCACATGCCTTAATCCCTAATCCTAATCCTAAGCTACCCTTAAGCTTGTCACATTCCATTAAGGTGTGATTAGGAATTCAACCCTTGCCCTAAAGTCAAAGTTATCAAGCTTGGCCTTAAACCCTCACCCATGCTTCTTAAAACCTCACCCATACCTCATTAATGCTTTCATAAATGAAGCATTAATGGCTCTTGCACATTCTCTTCCACACTCCTCATTAATGAGTCTTACACCCTCATTAATGGCAGCCCTTCTAGAGTCTTCTCCCCTTCCTCCATTTCTTCTATAAATGGGATGGATTTTGAGCTCAAATGGCCCTGAATTCTCAAATGCATTCTTATAATGCTCTTAATTTTGAATTATTGAAAGCATCCTTATGCTGCCCATATTTGGAGAATTGAAGAAGCAATCTCATGTTGCTCATGTTTTAGAGATTTTCATAGTGCTTTCTAGCTTATTTCTTAGTTATTTTGTTATTATCTCCATTTCTAGAGCTAGAATGCATGTTTTTGAATCATTTAGATTACTTTTCATTTGAATCTTCCATTCTTAGGTTGTATTTGTCACTGGAATATGCATAATCTGAGGGCTATTATGTCATTTTTCATACTCCTAGATAGGAAGCAATAGATCAATTTTGGTGATTCCTATGTTTGCTAACCCCTTGTTTGCACTAATGCAATGATCTATTGAAATGTTGTGTCTCTCTTAACAGGTACAAAAATCACACACACAATAGCTAGGATGCTCTGAGCTTGTTGGTGTGGTTTCATTATAGTTGCACAATTTTTTTATTTATGAATTGTGTAGCAATTTCATGTAAATGTGGCAGAATCGTAATATGGTCCCATTTGTTGTTTGTATAAAAAACACGCTTTCCAAACATATCAAGATTGTGTAGTGTCATAGTACTTGATGGTCACATCTACAAAAATAACTCCCACTCATTGATGTCCATTGTCTCGTTGTCCTATTAATTTTTTCCGTCCTCTTCAGAGGTTATTTCTTGATCAACGATGCGATTTACATGCCATAAATTATATTATGGTGCATTCAGTTGTGATCCATTTGCAATTATTAGTTCTTTTTTGAGCCCTATCTCTATTTCCATATTACGGAAATGCTTATACAATAGTAATTCACTCCAGCAAAATGTTTCAAAGTGTTGTGAACTAGGCTCTGGGATGGTGTAGAACTTTGGGTAAACATTGACAATGGCCTTTACTTTTCGTTCCTTCCACTTGCATCCTTTGTGGGTTGCGGTGTATGAATAAGATCTTGTAGATTCAAGTAGTGTAACTCTCTCTAGTTCTAAAGGATGGCCTATGAAAGAATGGAGGTAGCTAGGCTAAATCTTGTTGTTTCCTGGTGTTTTAATTATTTGATGAAGAACTTTTCATCCAACATTCAAAGAGATGAAAAGTCGGCTGCAAACAACAAGACGTAGTTGTTGTAGCATGTGACATGTTTATTGTGCTCCTATATCGCGTTCCACAATGACTTCAGACAAGAATTTTCTATATGCTGTGAGGGATGGGTCATCTTCTTTTTGTTTTGTAGATATTCTTCTTAGCATATCAGAACTTGTTTTAGATCATTTCTCTACTTTTACTGCATACTTGACAATGTGTTCGGGACAAGTGCTTGGGAGATAACAGGATGGCAATCTGTGTTGGCTCTCCAGATTGAAAGTATCTTTGGATTGTCTATATTTAATCTTTCGTTATTGATCGTAGGTTCATATTGTTTCTTTCCAGTACTATCACATGATAATGTAGATATAATTTGTTCCTTCCATGGAGCTTTATATCTGTAGATTAACTTCTTTTCCTTTTTGCGTAGGTATGTACGCTCAGTATATTTAGTGTGTCTCTGGACCCGATTGACCAACTCTTCATAATCATGAGCAAGGTTTGTAGCTAAGATTCCATTTGTGTCTAATAAGCAAGGATCATCTAATGGAGATCAATATACTATGTTGTTCCTATGACATGCATCGCAGGGATTCCAAACACTAACATGCACATCAAAGACTTTCCTTGCATGTTCAACCTCAACATTATTTTTCCAGTTAAGTGTATCCATGTTTGGTGCATTTGGAATCAAAATGAATCTGTGTATATATCTAGTCCCTCGATGTTGTCATTCATTTATGTACCACTACTCTGTTGCATGAAGGAGATTCTCAATAACTTCTTCACAAAATATCATGAACCGATGATGAAGGTATAATTTTGTAATATGGGGATCATTAATTACATTATCTGAGCGTTATTTATTTATTTTCATTCTTGTTACCATTTCATCTGACAATAATGTTTGTAGATATGGCCATTTCATATCTGTAACACTTAATGTAAAGAAGAGGGTAGGTGATCTGATTTGGTTGATCATATATGTTAGTTCAGCACAACGCTTGTTCCAGTATGGCCTTGTACCTTATTGTGAAGATCCAAAATGCATAATTTCTTCAACTAGTTGCATATCTGGGAGCTATTTTAAATGTGTACAAAGGTTTTCAATGGTTGGTGGTACATTTTCTTCTACATTGTTTTTAAAGAAAATTTATGCGAGGCCATGAGTACGATGTCGTATCATAAGATTGTAAATTAAATATTGAAACCTTGGATGTCTTCCAAATCTTTGATCATGATACCTCATCATGTGTAGGGCATATTCATGCATTTGTAGTTCTTGTATTCGTGGTTGCATTGGTAATGCGACTCCGTTAGGAAAGAGCATTGGAAATGCCATGTCTAGTAACCCTTCAGTGTTGTATTCATTCACAGGGGATGGGTATATTTTATAGGCCAATCTATAATGCTTGATGTAGTATCCTCTAGCTCCAATGCTCTCTTAATGAGGTCTAGTTCACGTTGTCTTGTTGGAAACTTAGGAATGAGTGAAGAATTTTGGACCAAAATTATTTGATCATTAGCCTCGCTAGTGTCAAACTAATAATCTGGTATGGCCATGTCCCCTTCAGTGATAACTATGCGTAACATGCTTGAAACATCCATTTTTTCTTCAGGAAGCTTCGCCAAATTTTTGACACTCACAACGACATCATAGTAGTATGTATCATATATAACTTTGTATTATAATGCATCTCTGACATGACTCCTTTACATGTAACATTCATAAGTGTGCCCTTCTATACGCACTCTTCGCACTATTAATATATCCAGATCTTGGATTCTTTGTGGTAACACGTATGCAATGGTTTGGATATCATGTGGAAAGCTGATTGTATGTCCGCTATATTTATACTGGCCTCTAAGAGCATGGGTTACCTGTAATATGGGGTCCACTCTAGCGATAAGCATTTCTTTTACTTGGGTTAGTTTTTATAGTACGATTGGTTGCTCACCTAGGTCCATGTTGTTGAGTGTTGAAAACCTGTGTATGCCCTTTTCAATGGAACACCTTTTACAACCAAAAATACTATTTGATGGTTGGACATGCATGCATGGATAGTGTTCCTTACATATGATACATGTTTGTTGATGAGAAAGTGTGTCTAATCATCGTTGAAAATTTTTCAAATGTTGTTGTTATGAACTTAGGATCATCGTTGAATGGTGCATTTGGTCCTGAACGATTTTGGGTTTGTTGTTCCTCCTGTTAACACGTTCGGCCCTCCTGATTCCTTGTACATCTTGTTACTTTTACTTCTTCTTTGTGATGAACATAGTAGTTGCAGCTACTCTCGCAATGTTGTGACCTATGGGCCTCCTCTTGTGCAAGTTTAATTTGTCTATGTTGAATTTTCTTTTCCTCTCTACAAGTAGCTATCTCTTCTTTATGCTCAAGATTAATTTGTCTTTTTTGTTTTCTTTTTCCTTTTCTATGTGTTATTGTCTATGTTTATTCTGATCATAGTAAGCTTGGTTCCTTTCACGGGCTTTTTGTGCAACACCCTCTTGTTGATTTGAGCTTTCTTGTCATTTTCTAACATCAAGGTCCTCCATCTATAAACGTATTTAATTTTCTTTGTTAGTATATAATGTCAACTATAATGTGATGTTTGTAACTTTTAAAGTGTTACATTTAAATCACACTATAGTAAGAATATGTAGGACAAAAATTATTACTAATAGGTAATCACCATTATGAGTTAAATAACATTCTATGGTTCCAATTTTTCTGTGGTGGGGTTACATCTTTTTTGGGCTGGTATAGATTTTGGCCTGTTGTTATATGTTGAAGTACTCTCGGCGGGATCATTTTCTTCTATCCTCTACTGATATTTCTCTTATGTTTTTACACCTCTTATTCGGTTACGGGATTTCTTGGTTTGTAGGTTAGTTTATAGCTGCATCTATAGGATGTATGATCCAAGTGTAATGTATGTAAGGGCAAGAATGGAGGCTTTTCTTGACTACTTCTTTTCCTCCTGAGCCCTTGAAGTAGTTTATACTTTATATTAATAAAATATTTCAAAGGCTTAGCCATTTTTGCCAAAAAAAGAAAAAAAAAACATTCTATGGTTCCGCTTCCTTTAACTGTTACTTTAAAAATTGTGTTTTTGGCATATTTTGAGAAATTCTAGTTGGTTTTGGAACAAGAGTACTAGAGTTTGATCTTATAATGTAATATTTAGAATGTTTAAGAGTTACATTTAAATCATACCATAGATATGTAGACCAATAATTTTCAATAGTATGTAGTCAACATTATGAGTTAAATGTGCATATTCAAAAAAAGTGTACATCGTTCGGCTCCTTGTTGGTAGAATATGATCCATTTCTGCATCTAAGAAAAAAGTACACATATACATTTAGCAGGCTATCGTAAGTTGACAATTTTTTATGATATTTTCAAAGTAGACAACTTGTATATTCAAAAACAAAATTTGCACATTCTTTTTCTCATTCTTGGTAGAATATGATCTATTTATGGATATAAGCATGAAAGTACACTTATACATTCCTTTTTTGGCGTATTGTGATATGATCCATTGGTTCTCCTGCTGAAGGGGTTGAGCAGTACACATCCCTTTCATTTTTTCAAGTAATACACTTCTTTCTTCGTTGAAATCTATTTGTGAAACTTTTATAATAGTTGCTTTCACACGCTATTCACTATTATACATCTCTATTTTGCATGTTAATGTAAGTAGGTATTTCTTCTGTTTTATATCTCTAATTTCCTCTTCAGTACTCCTCTTTGCATGGTCATCGAATTATAAGTTATACAATATTTCCACAGACATTCCCATTAACTTTGTTGCAGCCTCATCGAATGTAATAGCCCAGATTGCAACTGTATGCTCCTATAATTTCAATTGAGCTATGTATCTATAAGTGTACTCAGTAACTGCTAAGTTACAGTTTGGACAAAACCAACTTTCATCATTATTATTTTCCAATCTTTTCTTGCACTGCATCTTATTTATTATCTTCGAGCATTCTGGGTAACAAAATTTCTCTTTTTTGAAGTATATCTTTGTTGCTTTCAGTATGCATTGAAACTGTTGGGCTGACTGTGATCCTTGCTTTTGTATATCACTGATTGTCATCTGTGTAGTTGGTAGAGCTATGTCGTCCAACTGTCTCAAAGGTTGTTGGAGATTGCTAACATTTTCCTCATACCAATTCTTCAACTATTCAATTTCCTCCATTTTAGGGTCTATTAACAAAGTTGCAGTATTTGAGGTGCATATGACTTTCCCATTAAATTCAGATATACATCCCTTTTTTATAAGGAGCACTGTAGTTTCTTGGAGGTAATACTTTTGCTGGAGATGCGCTCCTTCTCGATCAGTTGTTTCCTCCAATAGTGTAACATCAAAAACAATAAGAGACATGTCTAGTAGCTTGATGGTACGTCTAGGGACCTCTATACCATCTTTTCTTTTTATTGTTGAAGTTTCTTGTACATAGACAACAACTCCAATAATATCAATGTATGAGTTGTGCCTCTTGTTTTTAATTTCATCAATTGGTGTAAAAGTAAATCGATTCTTTGGGATAGAGGGATCATCCCCGTACGGGGTAACCTTTGAATCCGCTGACAAAGTTATTTCCAGACCACTGTTGAGCTTGTTATAAAACCTATTAGCGCTCTTCACCATTCCACGTGCTAAGTGTAGACAACTCCAATATGTGTATTACTATAGTGAATATTTGCTATTTTATTAAAGTAGCTAGTTCGTTTCTCTATCCTTTCATTATCTATAACATCAAAACTAAACACCTGCTCATGTCCACTATCTTTTTGATACTGGTGCATTTCCTATTTCATAGTTACATGAACTTTTATATGCCATCTTGACTGATATGGATGCAAGCTCTTAATAGGCATCAATGTGGTGGTTACTATCTTAGATAGTTGAGTTGTTTGTACACCAAACAAGACCTTTTGTCGCGGTGTTGTGTTGATTGTAGTAGAGTTTCCTAACTCTGATTGCGAAGAATGAGAACTTACTATATCTGGCTCTTTTCCATCTGCACATTCTACATCTAAAGAATTCAGGTTCCCAAGTATAGCATGCTCTATATGTACAATCTCTAAGGCCATAATTATAACCCACCTACATATTATCCCAAGTAGTTGTAAGTGATAACTTTTAAAACATAAGAAGAGAGTAGAAAAGTTATATAGGCCCATGATTATACCACCTACATATTTATAGTGCAAGTAGTTGTGAGCAACAAATTTTAATTATTTATAGTGCAATTACTTGCCTTAAGTTGTGTAAACAATTTTAATTTTAATTATTTGTAAAAAAAAATTTAGTTGATAAATATTTTTAATTGTTTTTTATACCAATATAGTTGTTTGTTAATTAGATTTATAATCTTAATTTCTATTAATAGATGTAACAAATAATGCAAAATTTCATTTGACATTGCCTGGGTGTGGGTGTTGAAATAAGTGCACTAGAAGATAGTCCCAATACTATATAAATTTAGGTAATTTTTTTTTGTTATTAAATATATTTTAGGTAATGAATAGTTTCTATATGATTTTTTTATACAATTATAGTTGTATTGTATTTTTTTTGTAATTAAAAAAATTTAAACAACTTTCAAATGTAACTAGTTTCAATTGCTATGGATAAATCAAGGTTAAGGTGTAATTTAGTTTATTTGTTATCAAAAGTAATTGAAATAGAAATGTAATGGCTATATTGGTAACAATATTTATAATTTTAATGATAATATTTATAATTCAAATGGTATGGTTAATGTAAGGGTCATCATAATTGTAAGTTATATTTTTTATTAGTTCTATGTAAGCATTGTTGAAAATTATTTATTTATTTAAAACATAAAATTTGTATTGTATAAATTGATGGTTAAGAATTATTTTTGGACTTCAATTATTTACTTTAACTATGTAAATTGAAAGTTGCTAAAATTTAACCTTAAATCTAAAAGAAAAGCTTTTTTATATTTGAAGACAATACTAGCTTATATATACCTATATATATAATACGCCGAGAGTAATCCTTCTCAAGTGCGCCTATTTTTCGTGTGTATTAGGGAT
>MU226925.1:3743021-3767325 GCA_018584345.1 Thuja plicata | reverse complement strand
TAGGGTTATGGTTAGAATTTGTGGTGAGTTTTAGTATTTAAATAATGTTTACACTTAGGGTTAGGGTTTGGATTAGGGTTTAGGTTTGGGTTAGGCTTAGGCTTAGTGTTAGCATTACTATTAGGGCAAGGGTTGCCATATATATTCTAGTTATAAACATATTAGATATATACGAATAAAGGAATAAAAATTTATATTATTAAAAGTATAATAAATATACAATATATACAATGTATACTGAAAATAAAATAAAAAATAGGAATATCATGTTGTAAGCATCTTCAAAAAGATAATAAATCATAAGTCCTATCAATTAAGTAGAAAAATCTTTCAATGATTTTTCTATTGACCAAATATGTAACTTATATTTTTAAAAATTGTTTATAAAAAGTCAACAAATCTTTTTTTAAAGATAAGAATAAATTATAAGTCCTTCAAATTTATAAGTAATATCTTTCAATGAATTTTCCACTTTTTATCAAATATGTAACATTTTTTGGCATTTTATTGTTGTACAAACTTTTTATCAAATATGTAACTTTTTTTACATTTTAAATTTTATTTATAAAAATCAAGAAATCTTTTTTTATCATATTTTATCATATTCTAAAAAATATAATATTTTTTTAAAGTCTATTAATAACATGTTATAAAACTTATCTATTTTACACAAATAACACTCATATTATTTAACACTATAATAAACATTTTTGCAAAATATATGAAAAATGATTTATATAAATATTTATATAACTATACAACTAAACCAAAGCCTAACCAAAACACTAACCATAATATAAATTGTGACCTTGTTTTTAAAAATAGAGAAATCATTTTTATGAGTTTATAATAAATCTCTAGTAATGTAATGTGCTAATATGCCAATCTTATTTTTGTATATTGCTTTTTTTTTACCAACATATTTTTTTTTTCATTTAAGATTGTGTTTATAAAAATCGTTTGAAATCATTTTTGTGAGTTTCTAATCAAACTATAGTAATGTGATGTGCCAATCTTGTTTTTATTCTTACTTGTTGATTACATTATTTTATCTAAAAAATATAATATTTTTTTAAAGTCTATTAATAACATGTTATAAAACTTATCTATTTTACACAAAAATAACACTCATATTATTTAATACTATAATAAATATTTTTTCAAAATATATGAAAAATGATTTATATAAATATTTATATATCTTGATAGTTAAAAGAATCTACAATTCCATGTTTTTTAAAGAGAAAGATGTGATTGTGTTTAATATCCATAGATCTGATTACAAAATTAATATGAAAACTTCCTTTGAAGTTTTATTTTTAGAAGAAAAATCTCTCCGTAAATTGATAATAGAAAGTTTGTAAATTGATAATAGAAAGTTGAGGAAATAGATAAATATATCCACCACCAAATGTTTAACCAAAATAGAATCGAAAAAACAATGAGAAATCTCAAGATTTTGGTAAAATTTAGTAGAATTTATGGTAACATCTAGAACTGTAATTAGCTAAAGCAACTACTATTTACATAAATAACAATTTTCTGGAAAGGAAAATCACTGCAATGATTAACTCTATTGTTTGGGTTTTCCTTAAGAAACTCTTCAATTTTCATAGTGTTTGAACAAATGATGCGGGCTAAAGAGTATGGACTGTATATGTTTTGATCATGAGCAAGCCACCATGATTCTTTAAACTTTTTTTTATATAAGAGCTAACATGCACTCAAAAATACCCAATTCAATGAACTCGAGATAATGAGCAGCGTTCCGTAGCCATGGCAGCATTCCCCAGCCTAGTAATGGCAAGAATTTGACCTTAATCATCTTGAGAGGATAGATCTTTAAAGAAAATTCAAAATGCATACCCACCAACTACATAGTAAGCAAAATAAAATAGAGTATATTGCTTCAAATTCAGTGCCCAATTTAGAGAATAATTCACAGACTTCATTGATAAATCCCTACAAGAACAACACCTCACATAGCATAAGAAATTTTTTTTTTAGATTAGTGATAAAAAATAGCCAGAAATTTAGGTGCTAATTGGGATAATAACCATTATTACCACTAAAGAATATGACAAATACTTGAATCAATGCTTACCATTTTAATTTGTGCATGGGAGAGACGCATAAAATTTCAAGTAAATGTGATTGGTGGGTATGAAACCAAACTCTTTGGAAACGTTCTCCTTATATATGCAAAAATTGAAGGTTTTAAATAGGGCATCAAGACGCATCAATGCTTAATGGTACAAGGATTTTCATTAGAAATGCTCTGGTACTACTCTTTAGAAATGCTCTAGTAGACAAAAAAGTGCAAGACTTTTGACAGAATGCCTGAAGGGATGTCATCACCCGGAATGCACTCATTGTGATATTTGTAGAAAATGTTGCAATATGTAATAGCAACATTGAAACTGTTTGATCTTCCAATCTTGCCAGTTACGAATTTAACTCTGCCAAATGTAGGAGAGCTATTTTTAAATTACTTTGAGCAGTACCTGAAATTAACTATCAAATATACAAATCCATGCATCAGGCCATTCATCTTCTTATCCATCCTTTCATTTTTTAAATGCCATTTGGCATTTTATTTATTTATTTCGGCTCTTCCACTTCTGATTTTATCTGTTCAGTCAATAAGGAAAGTTAATAGTTTCATTTCAAATTTTAATTGTAACTGACGAGAATGGCAAGGGTTTCTTTTTTATGTACACCCCAATTCTGCTGCCACTGTAGGACGCCTCTCAACGTAATTATAATTTAATAAAGCATATTTTAAAAATTTGTATCATTTATCTATTAGGTTGATGAAATATATTTATTTGCTAAAAGAATATTTTAGAAAAAAAAATCTATTTTCAACTTCTTTCATAATTTCTTAGGGAGATCATGTCAAACTTATTTTATTGCATACACTTTCTATTTTCATTAATTAAAAATAGTAAATTTCACCAGAAAATGCAAAATGAGAGGACACTAAAGGTGTGAAGCACAACTCAACCCATTATCATGAGAAAAATCCATCATCTGAAAAGGGCTTGTATAAGACCCCAAATAAATTATTTAATTGTAATAGTATTTGCCTTACTAATAATAAATTGCAAAATAATATGCCACAATATATTCATTATTTTAATATTTTATTATTTTAATAATATATCTTAAATTTTACTATTAATTATGTTGTAGGCATTTTCATTTGAAGAAGGCCAAGCTAAAATTTGCATCTAATGGTGGAAAATCATCCATACTGAATGACTACCATTGAAGCATTTTGAGCCGTAGATAGATTTCCACCTTTTGGCATTTCTAACCCTGTTCGGCAGTTGATTAGTTTTATTGTTTTTATTATTTCTGACCCTTTTTGACATTTAGTGCAGAGGTAGTTCATGATGACATTTACAGACACTGTCACTTCTCTTTCCTGTATTAAAGTGGGTTGTAGGTGGACAAGGAAATGGAGTTGAACAAAGGAAGCATGAGCCCAGCAGCATGGTTCCTCCTAGGTTGGAGGATGCAGGCCTAGAAGACTGCACTTATAGGCATCAGAGAAGAATTCCTCAGAGCCACGGAGGTTGTTAAATCCACAATCTTCCACAAAGATGATGGAGACTGCATTGAAGATGAGGGTCCTTCCAATGGCGAATGAACTGATGAACTACAGGACTATTCCACAGATGAAAAAAAGGGAGATCACAGCTGTGTCGAGCCTCTTATTGGGGGCCTTGTGGAGGAAGGAAAGGATAAAGTTGTTGAAATAGGGGTAGAGGCCATGTTGAACGAAATTTAGAATTCTAAGAGCAGTGGGATTGGAGAATTTGAGGCCTTGCTTCTAAAATGCTAAAAATATGCCAATTACATTATCACTATTTTCTTCTCACTCAGACATGTTCAGTATTTGTATGTATGAAATTGTGTGTATCTAAATGTTGTGTGTCCTGTTGTTAATGAAATGATGATCTGATTATGAGGGAAAAGACAACAGAAATAGGATGGAGCAATCGGGGGTAATCCTCAGGATTGGCTAGATTATGTATATTCATTCCTGCAATTTACTCTCATAAATCTCTGTTTCTTGCCCTATTTTTGCTCGATTTTTTTTGCTATGTTAATGTTCTATTTTTGGGGGCATTTGGCTTCTGGCTTGGGATTTGTGTGCAGATGGCGAGAGCTGGAAAATGTTCTATGGAAAATGTTCTACCAGGGCTGGTGGAGGAGTGGTCGACTAAGGAACTAAAGAAAATGGAGAAGCAAAATGAGGAAATAGAAAAGAAAAGCAAGCTCAGACCATTATGGTGGCTACAAAGAAAGTGAACCACTTCGTATAAACAGTGACTATTTTCATTACGTCGGCAATGTTTTGCAAATAAAGTGAACCACTTCTTGCTTTAGAGTAATTATATATCTTATAGACACAATTTCATACATGCAAATATCGTATCACATACCGAGTTTTGCGAAAACCCAAAAAGAATGGCCTCCATCTCACCCTCAATCCATGCCTATCTGGAGACACCATCAACAGCTCCATCATCAGCAGCATCACCATTCAAATTCCAAACTGGTGGAAGGGGTAGACAGTCCATCCCCATTTCTAAATCTTCATTCAAGGGGGAGGGTCCCTCTCTCACGCCTTACAAACACAAGCAACACTACATACAAAATTTCAAGGTGTCAGCAATCTCTAAACCGTCATTGTCACTAAGCTCAAACTCTCTCAAACCAAACTATCTAGTGGTAAGCTTCTATTCTCTCTTCGCCACATCTAGTACACAGAATTCAGGTTTTTCTCAAGTCCAAATATTATCAAATTGGCACTTTTCTTTTTTGAATAAGTGGTCAGGTGGGTGATTTTTTTCATTGATTGAAGGATCGAATCGGTCAAGTGGGTACAATGCTCTGATTAATAAAATGCGTTTTTTATAGTTGACGGTAATCAATTAATACTTGAATGATATTTTGTGTGTTTTCCTCCTTCGTTAAACCTCTGATAGAATTAGTTGCAATGATTCTATTTCCATTTTCCTGCCAATGGTTGTCAGTACAAGCTTATTTGATTTAAGCAGTTATGAAATGCAAATAAAAAGAAGAGAAAAAAAAAAGAAAAAAAAATGCTGTATGCAAACATTGTCCTCTTCTCCACACGGACTAAACAAAATTTGGTTTTTTCTTTATCCAAGTTCTTTATCGAATGGAATTTGTTAAGTAGGTTTTTCTATTATTCTCAGAATCAGATATGGGCAGAATGTTCTTTTGGCCATGTGGGATTTTGTGCTTTATAAGTTTATGTAAGCTATCCATGACTCTTAGTGGTTCGTTGGTTTTTTTCTAGTTTATATCACTTATGCTAGAATTAGGTGTAGGGATTCTTGTTTTGAAGCATTTTCCTACCTATGATTGTTATTCTAGCTTTATGGAATAAGAACAACAACTTGGACTACATCCTCCCCATTAGGCTGTTTGCAAGGCTTAGGTACAGAAGAATATGAGATTTTTCAAAAAGCTTGAAAAACAATGCTTATAAATTAATATCTGCAAGCATAGAAGAATATGAGTTTTTCTTAAAACTACAAAAATAATGCCTACAATAGATCATGTGTAAGCACAGAAAGATGGGAGATACTTCATGCCATTGGTCATCTTAAGTTGTTCAAGCCACACGTGTTTCTGTGTTTAATGCATCTATCCATGCCTTTTTAGTTAAGGGGCCTTATTGTTTATACATGTTTCATGGAATAGATTTTTATTTTTAGTTAAGTGGGTGCTTAGATATGTTTGTTGTTAATGAACTGCATTTATCTCATCTTAGGTTGTCTTGAAGATAGTAGAATAAGGGATTTTTTTTGCTGTGGGTTAGATGTTAGAATTTTTTAGGTCACACTTATGTTAGCATGCTTAATGCTTATGTCTATTCCCTTGAGATCATTCCATGTTCTTAGTTAAGTGACCTTATTAGCTAGACAGGTTCACTCAATGAAGTTTCAATTGAGTGGTTACGATTATATGATTTCTCTTAATGATCCCCTTTGGTCTTATAGTAGACTCTCTGCATGCGAAAAAGAGATCTTTTTTCGTGGATTATTTTGGATCTTGTAGGTCACAATTGTGTTTCTATGCTTAATGATGCTATTTATGTCTTTAAGCTCAATCACTATTCTTTGTTAAGTAGGCTTATTGGATATACAAATACATATGAATTAAGTGATAAGGTTTCCCAAATTTTGGCCATGAAGTTTGAAATTTGGCAAACTTAAAAGAAAACCTAAAAAAATATTCTAATTTGCCCAAAAATTTGTACAGAATAGGTCTTAGGTTTTTCTATTAAAATATATTTTTTTAAAGGGATCTTTGGGTGTTTATAATTCGTGCTGCTTGTGTTGTATTAATTGCCTGACATAGTGACTACCAATTATTTAGGCGATTAAGATGAGTTTGGGAATATATGTTTAGGCAATGAACATTTTGAAATCTCGTGTTGTAGAATAGTGTATCTCCGAATATAATTGTTGTTTAGACATGTTCAACTGGTAGTTGTGCTTGACTCCTCAACATGTTCATGAATCATAGGCATACCTCGCTTGCGAATCCAATATCTAAAGCGTCCCTGTTGAATCAATCAGTCAAAACCTCATTCTCTATGATGGAAAACTTCCCCAATCCACTTGCTCTTGTCAAGTTTTTTATTTCAAGTTTTTGAAATAAAATTTAATATCTTTGAATTTTCTTTTTTAAATGATTTGTTTTTTTATTCTGTACTTAATCTAATATTTTAAAATATTTAAATTAAAATTTTAATTATGATACTTTTATTTATATATTTAGAATATTTAAATTAAAATTTTAAACATATTTATAATACAATATTTTTAAACTATAAAGTATTCAAATTTTATGTAATATTGCTTCTTCTTCTTTTTTTGCCTGTATAGATATATTAATATTTAAAATAAAAGGTACAAAGTTCGATGGAAATTTCAACTCTTCACAACCATGATAATACATTACTATTCATTTTGATCAAGGAACCTAGTCTAATCTGTTGAAATGCATCTAATTCAAGGTAATCTATAAACAATAATATTGTTTTATTTATTTCAAATTTTCAATTTATTTTATTGATTGTTAAGTTGCTACCAAAAGAGGTAGTACTCATACATTATCAACAACTTATATTTTTCTTTGCTCAAAATTGATATTGCCAATTACATAGATATAGTCTTAAGTAAACAGTCAAAGCAAGGGTACTTTAGTGCCTGTGATGAATAGGAGTCTCACGTTTTTAAATATCTCAAAAGCTTGCTCAATCTAAACAGGAGAAAAGATGTGACTTGTATGGGCAATGAAGAAAATAAATGTTCTCATGTTGTCTCTTTCTATACTTTCACAAAACAACACAATAGGTTGCTTGATGTCTTTTCTTTGATGTGCATTAGCTTTGTTGAATATGCTAGCAATAGAATCGACTTGTTGGCAAAATGTTGAAGGCCTTGATAGCATCGAAAGCATTGAACATTAATAAGGTTGTTAGCAACCAGAGACCCCTACATTTTTTTTCCAACGAGTGTGAATTTTTCCAAAAAGGTTGAATCCGGCTGTTGATCTTGAAAGCCGACGCCTATGCGATACATCCTTGGGAAGTTCTGTAGATGTGGGACTGAAATACTATTAACAGAACAACCTTCATGATTTTAAATGCCGACTCTCAAATGCATGAAAATAACCAATGTATGGCAACTCACTAGAATGTTATAATGATTTGTCTATCATAAGGCGTAGTATACGTTCAGGATTTTAAATGCCGGCTCTTAAATGCATGAAAATAACCAATGTATGGCAACTCACTAGAATGTTATAATGATTTGTCCATCATAAGGCGTAGTATAGCTTCGGCTTCACAAACATTTATAGAAATTGGAAAGAGTAAGGACATCGTCCAAAGATCTATATATATATGGTAAAATTGAAACTACAAAAGTCAATCAACAATAGCCGGAATTCACATTCTTTCAATGGAAAACATAGAGCATCAATTTAGTTCATTAAACAAAAATGAGGCCATTTTTGCACAATATCATGTATTTAGTCTTTCTCCTTTGTCAAAATAAAATGCTAAGGTGTGAGAGATACAAACATAAATTGCTTTTATTTATTTAAAAAATTATATATTCTATTCAAAACATAAATTGCTTATGCTTTAAAGATCAAATTCAGATTTTATTTCTTCTCAAATCAAATACCTTCTTGAAAGACACATAGGGGTAGAAAAAGATACATAATAAAATATGCAAACGGGATGTAGGATGGAGGTCATTAAGTGTCAAACCTATGAGATGGCGTGGGTGTGGATATTGGTGTTAAATTATATGCATGTTGTAATCGTTGTGAATGTAGTACACAAGATTGAGCATTGGCTTCATGGAGACATGGCCTAAGTAAACTTGTGTAAAAAGAAACAATAATAGTCTTCATAGAATATAAAACCCCCTTAAATGTTGATTGATTAATCTGCTTGTGTTGAATGAATTATAAGATGACGTTATTCTTCCTTTCAAATTTCACACATGAAACTCGAAGAAATACAATTGTGGTTAGAAAAAATCTGTAGAAATTGATGGAAAAGTCATAATTGTCCATCAACATTTCTTTAAACCATAAATTTATCTCTTTCCCTCTCTCCCTCTTTGTATCTCCTTATATTTCTCTTTATCACTCAATATCAATCTCTACATCTTCACTATCTTCATCTCTCTGCCACTTCCTCTCTCGCTCTATTTTCATATTGCAAATATAATATGAGATAGCTAGTAATGGACCATAATTATCTTCTTCATTCAAAGGTTTAATTTTAGTTGTGTTTAGATTCTTGTAGGTAGATACATAGTTGTTTTGAAGCTAGCAGTTCTCCACTGAAATCTTTGTTAAACAAACAACACCATTTGCTAAATGTCCTACCAATTCACATCTTATACTACACAAATTGTAGACCATCCCACCTCTTCGGCATACCCATTAAACACTAGATATTAACGTATGAGTAATTTATTGCAACTAAGATTACAAATTAATGTTACTACTTATCACTATTCAAAATTATAATAACACAATTATGACAAACAATAGAAATAGAACAAAATGAAAATTACATATAAAAAAAGGCGTAACCATTGCACACTCAGGTGCGATTGCTAGTATATTTATATCCCAGGTGCTCAGTATTTTCAATCCAACCAAACAACGATGACCGGTTTTTCAGTCCAACCAAACAGCGATCACCGGTTTTGTGGAGACTCGCCCAGGGAGGGAATTCCGGCGTAAGACAACGCCGGGTTATGAGGATAAACAATTAAATAATGCGTATATGAAAACCTGAAATATATTCTAATACCGTACGATATTAGTTGCGTTTGATGTAAGTGCAATAGTGTTCCAAAGTAGTTTGGACGCTCCACGTGGCTATGAGTCAATAGGAATGATACTGTACTAATTGACGCGTGTCTTTCTTATATTGTTTTCCCTGTAGCTGGCTGACTTTTAATGGCAGCGGCTGTGCAGCCACGAGAATATACATCGTACGAAGGGGCATTTTTAGAAAAAAAACTAAGTGTATATATATTTTTAAAACTTCACATCTTCACTAATGCATTATCTGTTAACTTAAGAAAACTGAAAAACAAATATAATATTAAAATATTATAAATTACAATTTATTTAGTATCCTAAAAGAACATATCCAACACTAACTTATTACATAATCCTCTTACATTAAGCAATCTCGCATAACCATTACACGCACATAGTGAGGTGCAATTTTTAATATGCATTTATTCTGTGAAAGAGATGGGGATGAAGTGTATTCATTTGAGATAGGAAAGAGCAATTTTTCCACCCCCACCATGAGGCAAGAATCCTCCAGGCATTGATTCATTGCCAGTGGAGTAAACAATTCTCAGGATTTCAGCAGGGGTTCGTGAAAATGCCATGGAGTACATATCTCCTGCAAGAATGTTGCCACTCACTTTTCCTTCTGCTCCCTCCGCTTTTGCTAACACCAGACCTTCGTCCACATCTGCAGTTTGCCCAAGATTGATTCTCAGCGTGGACAGCTTCTCTGTGAATTCTGCCACTGTGTACGAATATGGCTTCACCTTCTTTGACAACTTTTCAAATAACAACCCACGTATCACTGCATCCTGTCCAGATTCTACTCCAAGAAGCCCTGCTACAAGCTAATTATGCAGACACAGAGTACTAAATTTAGTATTAGTATATCTAGGGTTTGCATTGCTAGGGTTTCTTTACATTTTTCTTTCTAGTATAATTTGAACATTAAAAAACAAAAAAAGTATCTAGGGTAAATAGCATTAGGGCGACTCACCCGCTTTGCAGTTGCAGATTGGAGCTGAGGATTGGTGCCCACATAGCCTGTGAGTCCAACATAAGGAATCAAATAGCTGGCAAGCAGATAATTCAGAGAGTTGGCATAAGGATCGAATGGCGGGTTCAATTTGGTATGGAATGCAGCGTCCACTGCATTGGAAAATACCTCAGTGCTCAGATTTAGAAGAGGTCGAGGGAAGCCCTTCGCAGTTGCCTTTATAGCCCTGCATTTCAATGACGAGATATATAAATGCATCAGAACTCTTTTTGAATTAAGTTTTTACAATCAATGAAACTCGTATACTATTTTTAATTAAATTTTAGAAGGGCATTTCATGATCCATCTCAGGTTGATAGTTTCTTATTAAAAGATTAAAAAACATACAAATAACAGAGTGTGAATCAAAACATTAATAAAAAATCAGTCTACAATCTATTTCAGAAAAAAAGATATGATAAATCATAAATTAGGATCTAAAATATTCATATAAAAATAATGAATTTAAAGTAAGAACAGAGGACAGAACAGAACAGCAAATTTACTCATATTTCATCCATCACTGGTATATATATAGTTACAAACAATCTCAACAGTCATCCTATAATTCTATAGCAAACTGAATATGATAGACGACAAATTAAGGAATTCTACAGCAAGCTCAATAAGATTCAGAACAAATTAGATGCCATAAGTGATTGAAGATTACTGCTCTTTATTGACAAATACACGTTCTCCGACACAATATAATTCAGAAGCAGTTATAACCAAGATTAACAAAGAAGACTTCTTGATATTTTGTTTTGAATAGTCTCCAGTTCTAGATACTTCATAGCTCTAAACTTCTGGTTTACTCTTGATATTTCATAGTTCTAAACTTCTGGTTTACTCTCAGTTTGAGCCTTTGCTGTTCTTTTTGCTGTTCACAATCTTCTTTAATAAGGTTGGGTTTTGAACTGGCAACTCATACTATGTTCCAAACTGCTGAAAGCAAACGAAGGATAGCAATCTACTCTTTATTAACACTTCACAGAACACCTATAATTCAAATATGAATTGTAATCTCTAACACATTTTAATCCAAAGATTCTAACACAATCTAATCCAAAAATAGTTATAACTGAGATGTGAAAAAACTGCATAATATTTTCGCCAATGATATCTATGTTAGCAGACTTATTGTCAATTTTACCCTTCTTTTGCTACTGGGTCTTCACTAAAGGGCTAATACAAAGATGTTTAAAATGACACAAAAAAACGGGTAATATATTGCCTAAATAGAACAAAGGGGGGTTTTATTGGGATGGAATAAAAGTTTATATAGAAAAACAAGTGTGGGATATTAGAAGGGGTGGAAAAAGAGAGTTTTGCAAATTTTTTGAAAATATGAGCTTTAAAGCATTATTCTGGTAAAAGAAACATATAAATTCTATGACACAGACTCACCTCAGGTGACCAACTTCCTGGTAAGCAAATTGGAGAATGATATCGTAGACAACAGAGCTGAGACTGGCTTTCATGCCTCCCACTGGTGAAGGTCCTCCACTAGGCAATTCTGGTGCAACTACATCTAGCCCATACCCAAGAGCTCCAAACAGAAAGAACTCAGCCTCCATGTACTCTAAGTTTAGCGGAAATTCAACTAAATCTACATCCCCAGTCACAACTTTCCTTGGCACGTAGATTCCATTTTGCGTGTAATTCACTTCTTTACCCTCACAGACACATGAAAAAAGAAGCAGCGCCAAAAACCCAGTATTATATGCTAATTGAGCCATTCCTTACTATATATTTACTTCAAAGCTTTACTCTGACTCCATATATATAAGCTTCTTTTTCAATGCTTTCCCAAGTTGTAAACATTGCCATCTTTCTAGAATCTTCTCTGGATTTATTTCCGTCGCCTACGCAACAAACTCTTTCACAAGTTTGTGTGTCTTTGACCCTAAAGCTGTGAATTAGCAACAAATGGAGAATGGTTGGTTGCTCTCATAGTTTAGAAAAATGAGCCTTTTTTTATCAAAGAAATAATTTAGTGTTATTCGGATTTAAGATATTTTGTGAAATTAAAAGTTGACAGGTTGTAAAAGTCCTCTATCTGCACATACCTAGTATTGTTTTTGATAGTTTTGAAATTTTAAATTATTATTTTCAAATCTACTTAGTATTGAAAAGTGAGTTATTGATTTTAATTTAATATTTGAGTTAAATGATTATTTTACCCTCGCCCTCTTAACTAAATGAATTTAATAGTAGCCATCCATTTATCTTTTGAACTTAATTATTCACATCTATGACTTCAAA
This sequence comes from Thuja plicata, assembly GCA_018584345.1. Classification (NCBI taxonomy): domain Eukaryota; kingdom Viridiplantae; phylum Streptophyta; class Pinopsida; order Cupressales; family Cupressaceae; genus Thuja; species Thuja plicata. The sequence goes on along the minus strand of MU226925.1, from coordinate 3,754,640 downwards.
CCTACAAATCTCTCTATCCCTACCCATTTTACTATTCTTACAAATATAAAGATTTCAGACCCAAACATCTAAAAATCAAAATTGTATTACAATACATTCCTTACACTAATAAAAGTATATTCAGATAAGAGTTGTGTTTAAGTCTGATATTGTCATAGATATTTATGCCACGCAAAGCTGCCACCCTGGCGTAATAGAGATATTTTGGTTGCAACTGATTACGAAATGCCACTTACAAGTCTTGGGAAAAGATCCATTTTCTACATATTCTGCAGCGATGGCGTCTCAAGAATTGAGTTGTGAAGATATTTTGTTACCAGTATAAAGTTACCTTCATACATATCCGCCGAGGGGACAGCAAGGTCCACACCATATTTAGTGTGTGGGGTAGGGGTGGGAAGGGATATTTTAATTTTCGAATGTTTATGGTTTCATGAAAACAGGTTTTCTAGTAGGCTCTATTAAAATTTTTTGAAACTTTTCAAAAGGGGTGTTTTTCTAAAAACTTTGTAATAATGGGAAGATTAAAATTTTATGTTTCAAACATTTGAGAAGTTGATATTTTTTTATGGTTATTATTTATGAAACAAATAAATTTAATACATTATTATTAACAATTTAAAAAATGAAAGATAAATGAGATGTGATAAGAAAATTTTAGAAAACTAATAAAAAAAAAATTATTTTATTTATAAAATATTCTTTAAATTTAAAATTTCAAAAATAAGGGTTCTTATTTTGTTACATGAGGTTATAAATTATCATGTATCATAAGTTTTGAGTGGTTTTATTGGAGCTCATATTTATTTAAAAAAATTGTAAAATATTTGTATCAGGGATTTATGAGATTTATAAGGATGAGGTTGGTTTACGGACTTATGAAATTTATATGAATGGGGATATAAAGATGATTTAAGAATTTCTCTTTTCTCTTAAAGTTTCATATTTTCACATATGTAAAGCACTTATAAATTTTAATTTTTTCTTTATATGTATAGTCATCAAGAAATGAAGTGATGATGTTGAAAACACATGCAAACATGTACTTCACTAATATTTGCAATACTGTGAATGAAATTAACATCCATGAATTGAATGTCAATTAAAAAAAGATCAAAACTTGAATAATTCATCAATAACTTTAATTTAGCTTGATTTGAAATTAGTGTACCTTGTGACTAATTAACATATAGAGGAACTTGCACATTATATTGAGTTACTCTAAATGTACACTATCCAAATTTCATTGTGTACACAAATTCAACAACCTTGTGCTTCCACCAATCATGAGTAATTTTTATTTATTTTTTAAAATTTTGATTAAGTTGCATTAGGTATTTGAGTTAGGATGATTTCTAAAAGCTTATAAAGGTAAAGTGTGATTTCAAGGAATCAAACTAGAAAGTATATTTAAATTTTAGAACTCTAGTTATTTGTCCATTAAAAACTATAACTATCTACCAAGTATTGCCTTTTTCTAGAAGTGTTTATACTATGCGAAAACCCAAATTTAGGTGTCAAAACTATAAATCAACCCATGCAAAGCAATTGTGATGATAATAAACTTGAAAACAATCTAAAACTAGTCATTCCCTTAACTAAAAAAACCTTTTAAAGAGCCTTAATTAAATTTCTAAGCCATCTTACAAATGTAAAAAACTAATACAATAGAATTAAAATCTCAGAATGTATCCCATGCTATTATTTTTGTCAAACCATATTGTAAACTTATATTCCTACCAATAAGATATCATTAATATCTTACCATCCATAGATTAGGTTGATACAGAACCCTGAAATCATTAATCCTAGAAATAATATATCATTGATGCTAGAAATTAAAAAAAAACTTCAACAAACTTATGGATACCTTGACATCAAGAGGAACACAAACCAAAAATATAATATATTTTTGTTATTCATTGTCTTAAATTTCCATTTGACTTTTAAATTTCTTTTTTGTGTTGGTGTGGCTCCTTCAACTTTTCAACAATATGCACAAAATGGATTTATTCAAAAGCATTAGATGCTCTCCAGAAAATGAAATTGGGAGGCATTATGCTAGACTACTCAATCTTTCCACACAGTTGACAAGTGTAGAAACCATCATTTTAAAGTAAAAGAATAAGAAATGCACAAATAAATAATATATATGTTTGAAATGATTTATATTCAGAAGGCAGTTATTTTGTGCACAAGGGTCCACGTGGAGGATAAGGCACCTGCGTGACAAATAAGGGAGTTCTTATTCTAAATACTCAACCTTTGTCAGCATCCTACCTGCTATGTGAAAATGAGAGCCTTGGAACTGAGCATGGACATCCATGAAAGCATAGCCAAAAGTGGATCTCTCCGAGATGTTGTAACTGCAAATGTCTTGGAAGACATGTTAGCAAAATATGGAAGCATAGACTTGGCACGTAGGCTGTTTGCAAAAATGCCTTCTTGAGATGTCGTCTTACAGACTACATTGGAGGAAATGAAGTTATTAAAAAGGCTTTAGAAACTATGAAATAAATACAGTTGTCAAGTTTCTGAAATCTTTTTGTAGCCACATTAAGGAAAAGATTATAAAGAAAATGGTAAAGATAAAAAAAGAAACAGAAGGCGATAATGAAGAATCAGCTGATGAATGTGAAAAGATGCAACACATTCATTTATGAGATACATGATATAAGAAGAGACTGTTGTGGGATGAAAGTGGTTGTGTGAGGCTGCATATAGAGGAGTGAGCACTACCTAGAGAAGAAGAAGGCCCCATTTGAAAGACCAGAACTTCATGGGACTTCTACTTAAGGGAAGTTGTAGAATGGAGGCTACGGATGATAAAGAAAGGAGGAGTCTACATTGAGTGGGTGTGTATGGGCTGGAATGAGAAGTAGAGGTCATGGGCTTTTTTCTTGTCAATGAGAAGAGAGATTGTTTGGAGAGCTTGTTGAGATTTTTGTCTATTTTTTACTAAAATGTAAGAGAAAGAGAGAGGTTGTTGTATGCTATAATTGTAAAAGTTATGTTGGTACAATAAAATTTGATTGTTTTGTTGTCCAAAAGTCTCTATTTGTTTTGTGTTTGAATTTTACACTATTTGTTTTGTGTTTGAATTTTAGGATTGTAGATGAGGTCTTTCTGTATTTAGGATTGTACGTAAGGTCTTTCTGCATTTCATAATTAGCTATAATACGTATGACATGCACTTTTGACATCAATGGAAACATTTTTTTCAACAACTTACCACTTTCTTACACTTTTCATATAATATCACAAGTGTTGTACCTTTGGAGCACTGAGCATTTAGTGTATTCTACCTTATGGTCTTATCTTGTTTTCCTATATATGTAAGGCTCTTATTTTCTATTTTCACACGCTTTATTCATGTGATAGAAATAGTACTGTGCATAATATTATTTACTATTTTACTTGGTTATCATTCTCCAATACTAAGTACCATTTAATTGTAGGTATTATATGAAGAAACTGTCTGCTTCAATCAGCCAAATAGTCTCGATGATATTGAAGTAGAAATCAATACAATACTTGTACACTTATTTTTTTTAAAGGATTAGTTTAAATAATGGTTCTTTTACTTGTACTTGCAATTTTGTAGTCAATGCACACATCAACAATCGAGGCGCTCCTACTAGGCACCTCAACAAGTGACTCATCTGATAAAGTGGAAACTGTTGCTATATCAATCTCCTCACACGCTCCCACTCCCCATGTAACTGCAAGTCTGACAAATCATGATCTTGGGACCTATCACCAACCAATGAGTTCTCTGATTCATTTTGTAAGGTCTTATATGACAAATGAGACTTACTAGAGCCTGAGTCGTCCTCATAAATATCATCATTAGTACCCAAATCATGAGTACCAACATCATCCACACATAAATCCTCTGCTATCTCACGCTGACGCAAACACATCTCACTACTGTCATAGAACTCAGAATTACTAGAAATCACATTTTCCATGCAATCCGCAAAATTAACACTTTCATCATGCGAGTCAAAAATAAAGGTGGCACCAACAACATCTTCTACACTTGCTCTGTTACCAATGCCATTAATAAATTTGAGAGTATGCCAGTATGCCAAGGTGGTACTTTACTGTAAAACCATAAAATAAGACCTTACATAAAATTTGAAGGATTAGCTTGAAATCAAGCTAAATTAAAGTTATTGATGAATTATTCAAGTTTTGATGTTTTTTTAATTGGCATTCAATTCATGGATGTTAATTTCATTCACAGTATTTCAAATATTAGCGAAGTACATGTTTGCATGTGTTTCCAACATCATCACTACATTTCTTAATGGCAATACATATAAAGAAAAAAAAAATTATAAAGATGAGCTACAAAAATTATTTTGCGGAGTAAGGGATCTTAGAATAAAAAAAAATATGATACATGATAATTTAGAACCTCGTGCGACAAAATAGGAACCCTTATTTTTCAGATTTTAAATTTAAAAAATATTTTATAAATAGGATGAAATTTTTTTATTAGTTTTTTAAAATTTTCTTATCGTATCTCATTTATCTATAATTTTTTAAATTGTATTTTTTTATCGTTAAAGGATCGAGGCTAAGATAATTAGATATTAAAAGTTTAAAAACATCACAAAGTAGTAGAAATTGCAGGTTCAAAACCCAATCCAACCAAGAGGATTATGAACTTCAAAAGAGCACTGAAGGCTCAACTAGCAAAACACTAGTTTTAAACAAAGCATAATCCAAAAGAGCTAGAGATTAAATACCAAAATATATACGAGAAAGACCCAAAAAATATTATCTATTTATATCAATCTGATACCGAAGTAGAATCATTCTTTATGCTTGTGGCAAAGTCTGATCTTGGGCTTCCACCCAGGATAGGAGATGCACTATCATCCTCTTCCTTCTTCATCAAAAGAATCCTCTGATGGGTCCTCATCATCTGCCTCTTCTTCTTCAGCATCTTTCACCTTGTTTGCTTCATCATCTTCCTCTACCTCATCTTCTGCCTCTTCCTCCACCTTCATTCCATCATCTTCTTCCCCATTGTCTGAGGAATATGGTCTGCCCAGACCATCCATTTTCTCTTCTTATTTGTAGAAATATACCCAGGTAATGGTTTCAACTAAATTATCCTCGTAAGACACATTCAAACCATCATCTATTATGGGGAATTTGGTGAGGAATTGAAATGATCTTCTCATCATGCTTCTACGTAATTGGAGGTCTTCCAACTCCCATCCCCATAGAATGAAGAGATGTCTAGGAGGCCCACCATAAATATTTCTTCTTGGGCCAACCCCAAAACCAGAGAATGGTTGTCCAATGCTCATAGTCGTGGCAAGGTCCCAGGACAATGGGGTGGAGAGGTTAGCATCGATGTTAATGATGGAATTATGTAGACCCACCATGTATTTCTCTGAAAACAAACGGCTGTAGATCTCCTCAGCCATAATTTTAGAAGAATCCACTACCAAGATGCTAGCCAAAAATGTAGCAGAGATATCGAAGTATACTCTGAATCTATGGTTAGTACTCAGAAAGTTAAAATTGAGTACTTCCTCACCGCATGAATTACCTAATGATGCTGGAAGTTGCAAAATTCCATGAGCTAATTAGTGGTAATGGGTGTGTCGAAGGCTACCTATTCTATCTCTGAACTGAGTTTGATTGGAGTATCCATCTGTAGTTCCAAAGCCAAGGAGTATCTCTGCTCTAGACAAGGAGATTGTTTTGTTAAACACCAAGTGAAATCAAGTAAAAATGAGTCTAAAATCTCTCTTAAATTTATGTGCCAACACACATGCATGAACAACCCACTTGTCTAAATCCATCACATCACCACCATCTGCTAGTTGTTTGCGTACCACCTTCGTCTTATGGCATGTCTTGAAAAATCCCGCTAGTTTGGCAATTTCCAATTTTGGAGTTACCTCATTCATTCTATGAAAAATGTTAACTATATCTCTATAAAGGGATATAAAAGATAGACTTGTAAAAAAGCCTAAGTACAATAGTCCTTCTGACAGAAGTAATAGAGGATTTGTTGAAGGATTTATGCCCAACATACACATATTGAATGCGATGTTACAAAGGGAGAGAATGTAAGGTCTCCAAAGTAATCAAGCAATCACGCAAGCAACAACTTGTGTGTCCCAGTAGTCACATCAAATTACTCCTTCATCCCACTAACAACCATATTCCACAGAGGAGGTGATCTACATTTATGTTAACAAGGCACGAGATTACAAAATCTTTGCTATCGAATTTGCAAGCAAGTGGCCATTTGGAAGTGATCCTTGTTGTCATGTCATACATGTCCCATGTACTTTATATATTCACCCAAGGCTTCTTTTTTGGCCAATTCATCAGTTAAGTAGTTCCCTTCCCTGTATATGTAGTTAGCCATTATGGATTCAAAGTTCTTCATCAGGTTTAAAATTACTTCCAGGGTCGCTTGCAATTTTCAATTTGGTGAGTGTCTAGTTCTAGCAGCATTGATAGTTATCAATGAATCCCCTTCAATTTCCAAACTATTCAAACCCAATTCAATTTCCAAAGATAGACCAAACAACAATGCTTTGAACTTGGCCATATTGCTTGTGTCAGTTTCCATAGGTCTTGCTAATTTGGCAACAAGTGAGCCCTCATTGGATTGAATAATACAACCCGCCCCTGAAGGACCAAGATTTCATTTTGAGGCTCCATTGAAGTTCAATTTAAACTATCCCTGGGAGGGAGGCGACCATGTGCAATTTTTTCTGCGATTGACATTCACTTTCACACCTCTTCCAAAAATAGTGGGTGTCTTTAGACAAAACCTATTTTTTTATCATTTTATCATCCCAGTTGGTGTAGTACTTATGTTGTGCACTCTAAATTTGGATGTGATCATTCATAACCTCCACTATGGAAGCCTTAATTCGACTCAAAATTGAAGGTTTGTCAAGTAATCTATCTTTTAAGATTCTTATGTTCCTTTTTTTCCATAATTCCCAAATTAATATGGAGAGAGATATGATCCATAGATTACCACATAAACTATTTTTGAAGAGCTACGACCAAGAGGTAAAAAGGGAGAGAATGTCATTTGGAAGAGCTGAGGTCCATCCTAGTTTAGCACAAAGTCATTGCTATCATATAAATGCAACAGGACATGTAAGAAATAGATGATTGGTGTCTTCTTCACTATTATAGCAAAGAGAGCATCTAGAGGGACCACAATATCCCATTCTTGTAAACCAGTTAGAAGTTAGGATTTTGCCTTGGATTGTAGCCCAAGAGAATAGGCGTGCCTTGCGAAGACAAACTTTATTCCAACATAGCTGATTGAAAAATTGGGATTCATTCTGAGAATGAGTTCCTGAAAGAATATTGTATCCATCTTTTACCTTATAATTCGTTGTTTTGGAGCCATTCCATATACATTCATTTGAACCTTGCTTTATCAAGAAGAGCATGTCTTTAAGTATGTTTCTCAATCGTTGAAGTTCCACGGGGTCAACTTGAAGTTGTTCAAACTACCGCCACTACCAGGATCCATCTGCCTGATTCTAGGGGCCAGGAATAATGTAGTCTCTTACCAAAGGGACCCAATTATCAGTACAAATTTTACTTATTTTTTTTGACCCAACATATGATTAATTATAGGGAATCTGCCCCATCAATCTTCCCAAAATCTTGCTATGGAGCCATCATTTATGTTCCAGGAGATGTTGGCCTCTATGATTTCTCTTGACTTGGAGATGAAATTCCAAATTCTAGATCCACTGGGAAGGTGGTCAATTCTTACCACCTCTTCATCCTATGTATGATGAAATTATTTTCCTCTTATAATTCTCACCCATTTGAGATTCTTTTCCTTGAGAATTTTCCAGTAGACTTTTGCTCCAAGAGCCCGATTTTGCCAACGGTGGTTTTCGATACTTGTGCCACCAACCTCGACTGGTTTGTAGAACTTATCCCATGAGATTAGGGAAATTTTCCTTTTGGTGTCATCTCCTTGCCAAAATAATTTTTTATTTTTTTAACCATGTCCATATAACACCCCGTGGGAAGTGATAGGTGGGTAAAAGTACAAACCTGTGTCACACTTTTACAAAGGAAGAGGACCACGACATGCAAAACTGTTAAACTTTAATGACATCAAAGTGGCATTTTTGTTTAGAATTTGAAAATGATGTAAACTAATGAAATGTGTAAAATTGGATTTAGTTTATGCCTATAATTTTTAAATTTTTTTTTGATAAGCATTGACCTAATTTTTTAATTTTTGAATTCTATTTTTTAATTGCTCAAAAAATGCTGAAAATGTAGGGTCTAGTTCCCTCCAACTAAATATATGCAAATAATATTTTTTTCCTCTGACTTTTGAATATGTTTTAGATGACATGTACAACTAGTGTATAAAAAAATAAAGATTGGTTTTTGGGTATATATTTTGTCTGTTATAACTATTCAAAGTCAGAGTTACCCGAAATTAATAGTTTTTTTCTCCCTCCACATTTGCCCTAGCAAATCTAAACCAAATACAAAAAAAATTACATATTCTTGAAGAGGACTCTCTCCTCTAGTGTTAAATATAAGTTGTAAATTTTTCTAACATGATTTTCTTTTTTTTTTATTTTTTCGAACGAGCGTGTTCTTCAATGTTAAAATACCTACTTGGAGTTTTTTCAAATTATAATATATCATATGTAATTAAAACAAAATAAAAATTATATGACCATAGTCTAGACTCCGAGCTCTACAAAAGGGTATATTTAGATCTTAAAAATGGTTTATTTTTTATGACAAAATTAGTTGTCTAAGTGAGAAGTTCTGTAATTTTGAAATTTTTGCCTATTTGGGTGCCACATAGGATGCCACATAGATAGTTTCGGCTGGAACTAGTTCAGCGAAACAAGTTCTGGCCGAAACCCCCTATATAAATATGTGCCAATTCGTCATTGATAGAACATAGTTGCCTTATATTTACTCATAAATTTTCGGCCAAAACTGGTCTGGCTAAACCAATTTTGACCAAAACTCATTTGCCACATCGATGCCACATGGCGCCACATTTGTGCCACATATGTACGGCTGAAAATATTTCAGCTGAAACTGTTTTAGCCGAAACAATTTTGGCCAGAACTACGAAAATGGTCCTCAAGTGCGACACGACTTCATACTTTTACCCAGGCAAGATAATAAATATATGGGGATTGCTGCCAAAGTTGCTTTAATCAACACCACCCTACTAGACCACAATAGTCATTTCAATTTCCAATAGTCCATTTTTTTGTCCATCCTTTCACTAATTTATTTCCAGGTTGAATCTGATCTTAGAGCTTTTTCAATGGGTATACCAAGATAGGAGTATGAGAGGGAACCAATCTTGAATTTCAGTAGCTTTTCGATATTCTTCTATGTTTTCTTTTTAGTATGAAAGAAATTTAGATTAAGGATTTATTTTTGTTTGCCACTTGCCCTGTGGCTGAAGTATAAGAATCAAGAAATTTTTTAATGGATAAAGCCTCCCGAATGATACCTTTCACAAAATAAGAATATCATGAGAAAATTGTTGGTGAGTGACTACCTTCACAGAATAAGTAATTTCCACACCCTTGATAAACCTTGATTCTGGAGGCTAATGAACCTATGCCCCAAGGCTTCTGCCATGATGATGAATAAAAAGGGGATAGAGGATATCCTTGTCTAATGTCATGAGAACCTTCAAAGAATCCAAAAGGAGACCCATTACAAGGATTGAAAATTTCAGGGTTGATATGCAATAATTTATAAGATTGATCCATGCTTTAGAAAATCCAAATTTCTCCATGCACTTAGCAAGGAACCTCTAGTCCACCTTGTCATAGGCCTTTTTAATGTCTAGTTTTATTATCATACTAGGATTCTTATTACATTTAATTGAATGAATAGCTTCTCGAGCTATAATGATGCCATCAAGGATTGATCTCCCTAGTACAAAACCAGTATGTTCCTCCCCAATAATTTTTCCCAAGACCAATTTTAATCTATTGGCTAAAGCTTTGGAAATAGTTTTGTAAATAGTATAACAAAGAGCTATTGGTCTAAATTCATCCATACATTTAGCTTGGTCTTTCTTGGGAATCACAGAAATAAAAGTATTATTGATTTCAGTTAGAAATCTACCTGATGAGCGGGCTGGCTCCAAAGCACCTATGAGTTCCTTGCCAAATATATGCCAACAGTGTAGGAAGAAGCTAGGAGGGAATCAATATGGGCTTGTAGCTTTATCCAGATCCATGTGTGAGAGTTTCCAGAATTTCCATTTCTGAGAATTTAGAAAGAAGTAGTGAGTTGTTCCCATTAGAGATAATCTTTGGAATGTCCATCAGTAAATCATCCTGAGCCTTAAGATGAGAAATCTTGGAATGTTTTAGCAACTTAGTATAAAAGTTGACAATTTATTTTTGAATATCCTTCTAATCTTGAAGAAGAGCCCCAACCCCATTGTAGATTTGATGAATAGTGTTGACAGTTTTGCGCTGTTTGGTGCTGTTATGGAAGAATTTTGTATTTTTATCTTCTGTCTCCAACCAATTCTCTCTGGATTTTTGCTTCCAAAATGTTTCTTATTTAGCCAAAAATATCCTCTTGATCTCTTAATAGTTCTTTTTCCAAATCAAATTTATCCTTATTCATGCCTTGCTACATTATGAATTCACTCAAATCCATGAGTTTCTGCTCCACCTTAGCCTTCAAGGAAAAGATGTTATTGAAATGTGTTTTGTTCTAGATAAGCAAGTTTTGTTTGATGTACTTGAGTTTGGAAACTTGAAACAAAATAGTTTTGATCCTTTTACCTTGCATTCCATCCACCAACCTAATACTAAATGCAGAAAACTTGCATCCTTAAGCCACATATTTTCAAATTTGAATGGGCAATGTTGTGGTTTATCCTCACCAATAATTTCTAATTAAATGGGAAAGTGATCTGATCCTGAGGTTGGGGAGATGGAAGCTTTGAAATCAAATGGAAAAAGAGTTAGATCTCCTTTGAAAAAGAATCTGTCTAGTTTTTCTACAATGTTGTTTGCCCCTAATCTTTTGTTTGTCCATGTGAGTTTTCCATTGTCATGTTCTATTTCCAACAAATTTTCAGATTGTAATCAATCCTTGAGATTTATTTATGATTGTGATTATTTTTGTGAGCCCCCTAGTTTCTCTGAGTGAACAATTGCATTAAAGTCTCCCCCTAACATAATGTTTCCGTTCGTATGAGCAAGAAAACATCTACTGATCTCTGCCCAAACTTCTTTTTTCCTTCTGCTAAGAATCGGGAAATACCCATTTATAATGTAAAATCTTAAATTGGGGACTAGAATACCGATTTCATCACCTATCCAGCTATAATTCTTTTCCAGAATTGAGCATGCAAGATGTCTTGAGTTACAGAGAATATCAATTCCACCCAAAGATCTTGTTTGATCATATCTATCTACAGACCAATTGTTGGAATTATGTTATATTTATCATCAGTGAAAACACTTATTCGATTCTGTATGCTTACCGAGCTCATCACTCAGTTCACAGCTTATACCGAGCATTCAGTAATCACATTGTAAAGCTCAGCGGTTAAACAGTTCATACCAAGCAGAA
>MU226925.1:3716773-3730933 GCA_018584345.1 Thuja plicata | reverse complement strand
AAGAAAACCAGAGAGGCTCTCCCACATGAGAGAAAATCCCTCTATCACAAAACAGGCAGAAAAAATAGAACAGATCATGTTTCCCAACCTTTTTAGGCTCTGGGAAAAAGGGGAAGCGCCCCAAAGATTGGCCTCCAACAACGTTGAAGACGTGCAGAGATCCCCCATGGGAAATGGGGGCACCCAAAGTCTCAGCCTCCACAACCTTTCTCCCAAGAAATAGAGTCCAAATCAGAATCTGCCCAGAGAATGTTTTGTGGTCAGCAGCCGTAACAACCTTCCCACCATCATCCTCACTGCCTCCTTCCCCTCCCTCTCCATCCTCCCCTTCTTCCATCTTATATTTAATGTTGATTAGATGTTTCATGTTATTTCTATCAAACCAATGGTTCTATCCTCATGTTCCATGTCATTTATTAAAGCCTAATCTAATTAAATTTCTAGCTCTCTTATTTTCTTTATTACTTATCAAATTCATATTTTGACTTTATATCCTTGCTATCATTCCATGTGTCAAAATATGGTTGCATCACATATGTCCTTCCCATAATTGAGGTTGTGTCCTAGGTTGGAAAAGGATTCTATGTGAATCTAATTACCAAGTTATGGTTAGTATGCTAAATGAGCAAAGGTTAGATAGAATTAATTGGAACTTGGCCTTGGTGGTTAGAAAAATTGTGAGTTTATGGCTCCTTGGAGTCTAATTTCATTTGAAATATTTATAGAGAGTGGATTACAGTGCTAGATTGTTGGGATAAATGAGCTTCAAAGCATATAGAGGGATGGATTTTTTTGACACTGGACTCTTGTCTCTATATTTTTCTCATGTTTAAGAGAAGTTAGTTATGGAGAATATGGTTGAAGATCCAACAACCAATTTGGGTCCTCTTTAAGAGGTCTTTATTCAAATTTTGGGTTGTTCTTTATTGAGCCTATGACTCATCTTGGATTGTAATATTCCTTTGAGATTAATAAATTTTTCTTTTTTAAAAATAAATAAATAAAATTAATAATGAAAAAACTCAAGTGTATATGATTGTAAAATCCTCAAGAAAGAAAAAAATTCTTCCAACTCTACTAGATAGGAAAAATGAGAAATTATTCCCGCAAAAAGAACTCTAAAATATGTTTGAGTTACAATCCGCACAAACCTACAATACATGCATCTGTATATAACCCTTAATTATATATAACTATAAAAAGCATAAACAAATAAATGTTGTATTACTTGTTATGAATGATCCTTTGTAGTATAAATAAGAGATTATGGAAATAAAATATTGTTTATAGAATATAAGTGTTACTATGTGTAATAAAATATGCATAAACATGGAGATGGGTGCATTTTCACATGCTCTCAAGGGATACGATAAAAATGAGTCTTTGAATAAAAAAGAGAATAACACACCTGTTATGTCTCCTAAGTCTGTTGGTGGGCCTTGTGGCTCCACCAACCTTAGGGAGCAACTCTCATTGCTAGGGTTCTCTTTGAATCTTCCGAAAAATAGATACAAATTTTGATGAGGAAGAAGGTAGTGAACTAGACTAGAATATGGCTGAAGGAAAAGGTAAACAGAGGAAAGAACGAGATGTGAGCATTGAATCTAAGCAAGGGAGACCAACACAAAAAGAGAACAGAGAAAGGGAAATAGTTAAGGAAGTAGCTACTGGAAGACAAAGAATCATAGATGACTTCTCTAATGTTAAGAAAAATAAGAAATGACATCTCCACTACTTGTTTGGAGCGGCCTAACTACTCGAGGGGTGGTTAGCTAGAAGAGGTTTATTATTTCTTAGCTTTGATTACAAAGATTTTATCTTGGAACATGAATGGCTTAAATAGCTAGATTAAGAAACACATGCATAAATTGTTGGTAAAATGGTCAGTGCTCCCCTCGGGATTCATGACAAGGGACTAACCACCTCATATGGATTCTCTAAGTCTAGTGGCTATATCCGACATTGACAGGTCAATCTTTTGGCGCAACAACAACCATGCTTGTAATTAGTGGTATCAAAGCTTGGTCATAGGTTCAAATCCCCTCGGGTAACTCTAAGGGGATATTGTTGGAAAAATTATCAGCGTTCCCCTCAAGATTCATGACAAGGGACTAACCACATCCTATGAATTCTATAATTCTAGTGGTTGTGTTTGACATTGACAGTCAATCTTTTGGTGCAACGACAACCACACTTGTAACATAAATGTGTTATTCAGGAGAACAAAGATGATATTATGATTATCTAGTAAATTAAAATGAATAAGGAAAGTTTTGAGACAATGGTTAATAATATTTGGTATGGAGAAGAATGGGAAGTATCTGATTCTTCAGGTGCTTCTGGAGGTCTTTCTATGCTATGGAATTGTGCTAAGGTGAAGGTCAATCTTCTTCACACTTCTAATAATAGCCTAATAGTTTCTTTCAACAAAGTGGTTTATGTTTTGTCTTGGAACTTGATAAATGTTTATGCTCCTAATGCAAGGTCTCTGAGGAGGTCTCTATGGGGTTAAATTTATTCTCTTATTAAGGGAAATAATGTTTCTAAATGGATTATTAGGGTGATTTTAATTCCGCCCCTTTCCCTCTTAAAAATATCGTGGCACTAAAGACTTTAATGAGAGCATGTTGGAACTGGGGGATTTCCTTTCTTCCACTCGTATGATTGATTTGGACCTCCAGGGGGTCAACTTTACATGGTCAATTAGGAGATCCATTTTGTGCATATTCTGCAGCGATGGCGTCTCAAGATTTGAGTTGTGTAAATAAGTTTTGCAGTTCTAAACAAATTTTTCCTCTCTTTCCAGGCCTTGTATGACCCAATACGGCGTGGAAATGGTGTATCATTAATGTCATAGGTTATGTTATTGAATAAGCTTTCATGTGACTCTGGTTTGGTGTATTTTCATGGAGTATAGCAGGCCAAAGCCCCACAACACATTACATAGGGTTTTGAATGTTTTCAATTGTTAAAATATAAAATTATTTGTATGCCCAAGGATTAGGGTTTGAGCTCTTCTTACTTCTCTATTCTATTGTATGAGGGCAGTTGGGAGGCTTCCCTAGAACATGACCCTATTATTGTTCATTGCAAACTCCTCTACTCTACATTATTTAAAAAAAAAAAATTAAGTATATCAATTTGTAAAGTTATTTAGTTGTAATAATAAATTTGTGATTTATTATCTGTGTGTAAGTTTTATAAACAATTGTTGTTAAACAATTTAGTAAAGTCAATATTTTTCTATCAATATTTAAATAAAACATTTCCCTTCATTTATTAGTTCCTGCAGTAGGCAGGATATTATAGCATTCAATGTAATGCTACTGTTTATATTAATTGTCCAATTAGAACATTGTATTTTTCAACAACTTTTTTATTGATATAGTTTTAATATATTTTGACTTTTAGATATTGTAATAGAAATTATTTATCTTTTTTTTAATTGGCTGAATGTGGCTACAGTAGTGGGTTGAGGCTTTTATTTTTTGTGGAGAGATATTTTCATTTCAATTGTCGAATGATAACACTTTATTTTTTCACAACTTTTTACATTTATATAGTTTTAATATATTTTGAATTTTCTATTATTGAATTTTGCTATTATTGTTTATAATATTATATTTGTTACTAATTAATTATATTATCTATTAATATTAACTTAATAATATAATATTAATATTTTTATTATATATTATATTAATAGAATAATTTATTATATTCATAACAATGCATATGTAATAGAAATCTTAATTTAATATTTAATGTTCAACTATAATTAACAATTATATTTAGTTATACATATTAATGATTATATTTACTTTAATGACTAATATTACATTTAGTTTCAAAGAAAAATCTATATAGTGGTAATTATATAGGCTATTAAAATTTATTTATATTATTTTAATTCTATGTCAAATATCCTGAGGCTTAATCTTTAAGGCAGGAACTAGACGCTATGCGTCCTTGTTGAATTTGAATTGTGAAAATTTCAAAATAAACCATGTATTAAAAGTCTGCCATTCATTTATTGAATTTGAATTGTGAAAATTTCAAGATAAACAATGTATAAAAAGTCTACTATGACAAAGAAAATTTATACAAAACTTACTATTCTTACAAATATAAAGATTTTCAGAACCAAACATCTAAAAATCAAAATTGTATTGCTATTCTTACAAATACAAAGATTTTCAAAACCAACATCTAAAAATCAAAATTGTATTACAGTACATTCCGTACACTAATACAAGTTTGTTCAAATAAGAGCTGGCGTAATAGAGATATTTTGGTTGCAACTGATTACGAAATGCCACTTACAAGTCTTCGGAAAAGATCCATTTTCTACATATTCTGCAACGATGATGTCTCAAGATTTGAGTTGTGAAGATATTTTGTTTCCAATTCATAGTTGCCTTAATACATGTCCGCCGAGCGCACAGCAAGGTCCACACCATATTTATTGTGTGGGGTAGGGGTGGGAAGGGATATTTTAATTTTCGAATGTTTATGGTTTCATGAAAACAGGTTTCGTGGTAGGCTGTATTGAGAATTTTTGGAACTTTTCAAAAGGGTTTTTTTTTTTTAAACTTTGTAATAATGGGAAGATTAAAATTTTATGTTTCAAATATTTAAGGAGTCGATATTTTTTATGGTTATTATATTTAAACAAATAAATTTAATACATTATTATTAACAATTTAGAAAATAATAGATAAATGAGGTTCTAAATTATCATGTATTATAATATTTTTATTATTCTAAGATTCTTTATTCGGCCAAATAAGTTTTGTAGTGGTTTCATTGGAGCTCATCTTTATAAAAAAAATATTGTAAAATATTTTTTTGAGGGACTTACAAGATTTATAAGGATGAGGTTGGTTTAGGGACTTATGAAATTTATATGAATGAGGGATATAAAGATGACTTAATAATTCCTCTTATGTCTTAAAGTTTCATATTTTCACATATATAAAGCACTTATAAATTTTAATTGTTTCTTTATATGTATAGTCATCAAGAAATGAAGTAATGATGTTGAAAACACATGCAAACATGTACTTCACTAATATTTCCCATACTGTGAATGGAATTAACATCCATGAATTGAATGCCAATTAAGAAAAAGATCAAAACTTGAATAATTCATCAATACCTTTAATTTAGCTTGATTTGAAACTAGTGTACCTTGTGACTAATTAACATATAGAGGAACTTGCACATTATATTGAGTTACTCTAAATGTACACTATCCAAATTTCATTGTGGACACAAATTCAACAACCTTGTGCTGCCACCAATCATGAGTAATTTTTATCATTTTTTTAAAATTTTCATTAAGTTGCATTAGGTATTTGAGTTACGATGATTTCCAAAAGCTTATAAAAGTGAAGTGTGATTTCAAGGAATCAAACTATAAAGTATATTTAAATTTTAGAACTCTAGTTATGTGTCCATTATAAACTATAACTATCTACCAAGTATTGGCTTTTACTAGAAGTGTTTATCCTATGCGAAAACCCAAATTTAGGTGTCAAAACTATAAATCAACCTGTTCAAGCCAATTGTGATGATAATAAAATTGAAAACAATCTAAAACTAGTCATTCCATTAACTAAAAAATCCTTTTAAAGAGCCTTAATTAAATTTCTAAGCCATCTTACAAATGTAGAAAACTAATATGATAGAATTGAAATCTCAGAATCTATCTCATGCTATTATTTTTGTCAAACCATATTGTAAACCTATATTCCTACCACTAAGATATCATTAATATATCACCATCCATAGATTAGGTTGATATAGAACCTTGAAATCAATTCAACCTCTATTTTATGATCAAGCATAAATGAAAACCCCTTGCAACATGAGCAATAAATAATGCATTTTTACTTATTAAATATTTCACAATTCAAAATGATCATGAATGATTTTTATCTAGAGTTATTGATGCCAATATAACTACTTTTCACCTAGCTAACTTGAAGCAACAAAGAAAATCTTGACACTTGATAGACATTGCATCAATCATGTAGGATTTGAGAGTACAATGAGAAAAAAATGACCGCCTAAAATTAATTTGGCATTCTAAAAATGAAATAAATCTATGTAAAAGACTAAAGGGGTATGGAGACCCAATGAAATAAAGAACTTGAAGAGAAAACAAGTTCCCAATTTTTCTTAAAGGGAAAATTAGACATGTGTGAGAGACACAAAAATGATGAACTAATAGTAAATTCTCCTAGGCAATTTTTAAAGTGTTGTATTTTTTTAAATGATCATTAGAGTTTTACTATATTGTTCATTGGGTTTCCCCTTTTATTTAACTTTTTTCCAAAAATACCAGTTCATATGAAGCGTGATAGTTGGTGACATTGTTTCTATATACTCTTTTGTTTTATGTTGATTAGATGTTCTGAGTTATTTCTATCAAACCAATGGTTCTATCCTCATGTTCCATGTCATTTTATTAAAGCTTAATCTAATTAAATTTTTAGCTCTCTTATTTTCTTTATTACCTATCAAATTTATATTTTGACTTTATATCCTTGCTATCATTCCATGTGTCAAAATGTGGTTGCATTACTTATGTCCTTCCCATAATTGAGCTTGTGTCCTAGGCTAGAAAATGATTCTATGTGAATTTAATTACCAAGCTATGGTTGGTATGCTAAATGAGAAAAGGTTAGATGGGATTAATTGGAACTTGGCCTTGGTGGCTAGACAAATTGTGAGTCTGTGGCTCCTTAGAGTCTAATTTCTTTTGAAATATTTATAGAGAGTGGTTTGCAGTCCTAGATTGTTGGGATAAATGAGCTTCAAAGCATATAGAGGGATGAAATTTTTTTGACACTAGACTCTTGTCTCTAGATTTTTCTCATGTTTAAGAGAGGTTAGTTATGGAGAATATGATTGAATATCCAATAACCAATTTGGGGTTCTCTTTAGGAGGTCCTTATTCAATTTTTTCATTTTTCTTTATTGAGCCTATGACTCATCTTGGATTGTAATATTCCTTTGAGATTAATAAATTTTAATTTTTAAAAAATAACTAAATAAATAAGTAAATAAAATTAGTAATGAAAAAAACTCAAGTGTATATGATTGTAAAACCCTCGAGAAAGAAATAAAAACTCTTCCAAATCTACTGTATAGGAAAAATGAGAAATTATTGCAGACAAAAGAACTCTAAAATATGTTTGAGTTACAATATACAAACACATACAATACTTGCATCTGTATAGAACCCTTAATTATATATAACTATAAAGGGATAAACAAATAAATATTGCATTACTTGTTATGAATGATCCTTTGTAGTATAAATAAGTGATTATGGAAATAAAATATAGTTTATAGAATATAAGTGTTACTATATGTAAGAAAATATGCATAAACAAGGTGATGGGTGCATTTTTACATGCTCTAAAGGGATACGATAAAAATGAGTCCCCGAATAAAAAAGAGAATAGCACCCCTGTTATGTCTCCTAACCCTGTTGGTGGGCTTTGTGGCTCCACCAACCTTAGGGAGCAACTCTTGTTTCTAGGTTTCTCTTTGAATTTCTTAAAGAAAGATCAAAATTTTGGATGAGGAAGAAGGTAGTGAACTGGACTAGAATATGGCTAAAGGAAAAGGTAAATGAAAGAAAGAACCAGATGTGGGTAGTGAATCTAAGCAAAGAAGATGAACACAAAAAGACAACATAGAAAGGGAAATAGTGAAGGAAGTATCTAGTGGAAGACAAAGAATCATAGATGGCTTCTCTGATGTTAAGAAAAATAAGAAATGACATCTCCACTACTTGGGTGGAGAGGCCTAACTACTCAAGGGGTGGTTAGCTAGAAGAGGTTGATTATTTTTTAGCTTTGATTATGAAGATTCTATCTTGGAAAATGAGGGGCTTAAATAGATAGATTAATAAACACATGTTGAAATTGTTGGAAAAATGGTCAACGCTCCCCTCGAGATTTGTGACAATGGAATAACCACCTCTTGTGGATTCTATAAGCCAACTGGTTGTATCAGACATTGACAGGTCAATCTTTTGGTGCAATGAAAACCACGCTTGTAACAAGTGATATCAGAGCTTGGTCATAGATTCGAATCCCCTTGGGTAACTCTAAGGGGAGATTGTTAAAAAAATGATCAACAGTCCCCTCAGGATTCATGACAAGGGACTAACCGCCTCCTGTGGATTCTATAAGTCTAGTGGTTGTGTCGGGCAATGACATGTCAATCTTTTGGTGCAATGACAACCACACTTGTAACAGTTATTCAGGAGAATAGAGATGATATTCTCATTATCTAGGAAATAAAAATGAATAAGGAAAGTTTTGAGAGAGTGGTTAATAATATTTGGTATGGAGAAGAATGGGAAGTATTTGATTCTTCAGGTGCTTCTGAAGGTCTTTCTATGCTCTGGAATTTTGGTAAGGTGAAGCACAATCTTCTTCACACTACTAATAATAGCCTAATAGTTTATTTCAACAATGTGGTTTATGTTTTGTCTTGGAACTTGATAAATGTCTATACTCCTAATGTGAGGTCTCTATGGAATTAAATTTATTCTCTTATTGA
Organism: Thuja plicata; assembly: GCA_018584345.1. NCBI lineage: Eukaryota > Viridiplantae > Streptophyta > Pinopsida > Cupressales > Cupressaceae > Thuja > Thuja plicata. The sequence continues at coordinate 3,722,350 of MU226925.1, read as the reverse complement.
GGGAAATAATGTTGCTAAATGGATGATGAGGGTGTTTTTAATTCCCCCTCTTTCCCTCTGAAAAAATATGGTAGCACTGAAGACTTAATGAGAGCATGTTGGAACTGGGGGATTTCCTTTCTTCCACTGGTATGATTTATTTGGGCCTTCATAGGGTGGACTTTGCTTGGTCCATTAGGAGACATGGGAATAATCTTATTCAGGTTAGGCTGGATAGATTTATTTATTCCTCTAATTGGCCTAATTTGGTGGATTTATACCTTATTGTTCACCAGAGAATTGGATCTTATCATAGTGCCCTTCTACTGGACTAGAAAGTAGGTCTTAAAAAAGGGTCACCCCTTCAGGTTTGAGATTATGTGGATCACTAACCCAGACTTTTGCCGACTTGTTGAACAATGGTGGAATACCCCTATTACTGATTCTCCTATGATCAAGGTCTATAAAAAGTTGAGGATCATTAAGGATAAAGTCAAAAGATGGAATAAATCTTCATTTGGTAACATTTTTATGAGGGAAAAGGAAACTATGAGTAAACTCAATGATATTCAAGGAAGAGTGGAAAAGGGATAAAATGATCATGACACCTACTAGAAAGAAAGAACCCAAAGAGAACAATGGATCAAACTTAGTAAACAAGAAGAAATATTTTGGAAGAAAAATCAAGGGTTCAATGGCTTACTAAGGGGGATAAAAATACTATATTTTTTCATCAGTCTACCCTCAAACAAAGAACTAGGAATTATATCAGGAAACTACTACTTCTTAATGGTGTTGTGATTAAGGAGGAGAAGGACATAGCGAGTGAAGCTTTAATTTTTTTTCCTAGGAACCAGGGTAATGTAACCTCTATCATCTTTGATCTGGATGGTTTGTTGGAGGCCATTCCTTGTCTAATTAATGAATATGATAATAAAAACCTATCCAAACAGGTTTCATTCTAAGAAGTTAGGAATGTGATCTTCTCTTTTGGAGCCTTCAAAGTCTTGTGATGTGATTGGTTTCCCCTGGCTTTATTCTAGGAATATTGGGATATTATTGGGGATGATTTTAATAACATTGTTAGAGATTTATATAGAATAGGTAAAGTGGTTAAGAAACTCAATTCTACCTATATTTCTCTCATCCCCAAGGTGGTTGACCCAGAGACTATGTCTGATTTTAGATTGATCGACCAATCTAATACTATGTACAAAATACTCTCTAAGATCATGGTTATTAGACTGAAACTAGTTTTGGGAAAACTAATTCTCACAATCAGAAAGGATTTGCGGGGGGAATAAATATTATGGATATTTATATAAAGACCCATGAGATTGTGCACTCTATGCAAGCTAACAAAAAATCTAGTATGACGCTAAATTTGGACATTCTGAAGGCTTATGAGAAAGTGGACTGGCTATTTTTGGTAGAGGTCTTAAATATGTTTAGATTCAAAGGTAAATTCTTCCACATGATCATGAACTATGTCACTACTACAAAGTAGTTTGTCTTCGTTAATGGCTCCCTGAGTGGGTTCTTCTCTACTGGCAAAGGTCTTAGGAAAGGTGATCCTCTGTTGCATTTCCTTTTCTTAATGGTGGCAGGGGCTCTAGTGAGGAATTTATAGAAATGCAGAGAGTCCAATACCCTAAGGCGAGTGTGTGCTTCTTCTCAACTCCTTTAATTTTTCCATCAATCATTTTTGGATGACACTATAATGTTTGGAGAAGCCTAAATGTTTGAAGCTAAAAAATGGAAGGAGCTCCTAGATAGCTATGCTAAGATCTCGAGATAGTAGATTATTCAGGATTCTGGATTGTAAGGTGGCCCCTGTCACAAATTCATACCTAGGGCTTCCCATCACTACTAAATTCCCTCTAACTCTATATTGGAATAACCTCATTGAGAGATTCTTGAGGAGATTTTCTAGGTGGAAAAGAAAAATGCTTACCCTTGGAGAAAAATTTTAGTTGCTAAAATCTTATTTGAAAAATATCCTAGTGTACTTTCTATCCCGAGCTTCAAGATCCCCGGCTCAGTTGCTGATGCGATTGAAAGAATCCAAATGAAGTTTCTCTAGATAGGTATAAAGGACAAAACTTGAATGGCTCTGATCAAGTGGGAAAAGGTTTGTACCCAAAAAAAAGATGGTGGGTTGGGAATTAGAAGGATCAAATAATTTAATAAGGCTCTTATAAATAAGGTAGGTCGGATGCTCATGGAAGATAAGAAGGAATGAACTAAGATAATGAAGGCTAAATATTTAGGTAATGGAAATTTTGACTCCTTTTTATATGGGTAGTTCTTTTTCTCAAGATCCCCCGTGTGGAAGAACATTGTTAATATAAAAATATCCTTAAAAAGGGTGGTCGATTTATTATTAGTGTATCATCAAAAAATGGAAGCACTTCCATTTAGGACTAGTTTAGCCCTCCGAGTAAGTGGTTTGGGATCATGTCAAGCACCTTTAATGGTTCTTTGACTTGGATCTGGCTTTTCCCTCTATTCTCCCCCATTTCCCACTTCTCTCTGGCATGTTTCTGACATTTTAACCTAGAAATCTGAGATTTTTGACCTCAGGGGAAAAATTGACCTTTCTAGGTCAAGGTGGACCTCGCTATTGACCTAGGTCATGGTAAACCTCAACCCTAACCTAGGTCAAAATCTACTTTGATTCTGGCCCAAGTTCCTGATTTCAAGTTTCCAGGGTTTCTGGATGTCGGGCTTCGCAAATATTTAATTCCCGCTCTAGGTCAGTTGTTTCGGTCTTCGGGGAAAAGAATCTTGAAATATATTTAATATAGGTCCACTTCTAGGTATATAGGTGATTTAGAGGCAAGTTTATTTTCAAAACTAAGGTCTCTTATTGACTTTCAAATGTAAAAGGTGAATGTTGAACCAAGGCTTCCCAACTGCACTCACAGGCTCCAAAAGGGAAGAATGAAACAAGAGACCTATCCACTACCTCCAACACCTTAGAAAATCTTTAAACCCAAATTCAAACTTATTCCAACATGTTACAACCCTCTTAAAAGACTCCAACCCTCAAATCCACTCTGTAGTCTTAGTAGGCCTAGGAATCCTTGTAGCCCTATTTCCACTATTTTTTTGGACTTTTCTTCAAACTTTCCTAAAAAAATCTAGAATATAATTGTGTATTAGGATACCATTTTCCAATTTGTTCAACATATGTCAAAACCAGATGTTCTTGTTTTGGAACCTCAATCCCCAAAAATGTTTTTTCTACTTTCTTGCCTAGGCCTAATAGGTCACTTTTACAAAGGAACCCTATCACAGACTTAACACCCAACCTTTCCACTTTTCAAAAGGTGTTAATATGGTCCCAATTAGAGAAATATGAAGTTAATTTAACCCTATAGAATTTCTATACCCAAAAGCCCCAAATTCCTCCTTCTAGGCCTTCAAAACTAGGGCCTTCTTAAAAACAACTCAAAACTCATTTCCAGAACTCCTCCTTCTGGATTGACAATTTATTTGTCATATTATTTTTATGTTTAAAAAAAAAATATACCCTCCTTAAGCCGGATATGCTGCTGCTACACTTATGGCATCAATTTCATGCCCTTTTCCCACTCTTCCTTATGGTTTATACCCACTAAATCAACTCCTCCTACATCCAAATGGTTAGTAACATCATAAATATGTTACATAGGGTCCATTAAATGAGAAACAAAAAATACATTCAATGAATGGCCCATTATATCATTAAAAAGACCAAAATGGAGTTATTTCAATGCACCAAAATGACCACCTACAACAACTTTCAGAATCTAAAGCAAAATAGATTATAAAAGCATTCAATATAGATAAAAAATGATTTTATTATGCTCTTATATCATCTAAAACTCTGTTCCAAATCCAGAACAATCAATAAAGCATTGAAAACAACAAGATTTGCAAGGAAAAACTTGAATTTTCACTCAATTTCTTAATATGTCAGTACAGTTTGTACCATCTATACTTTTCCATCATTTCAAGGCATATATAGCCTTCCCAAAACTTCCCCAACTGATCCAAATCAGTTGGATGGCTAACAAACACTAATTACATAGTTTTTCATGATTTCCCTCCAAAATGAGACTAACCGTTGGTATTTGAAAATTTAAACTAAAAATCTTTATTAAATATCTAAATCTATTCCCCCTTTATTTATAATGGATCCAAAATGGATCAAATTCCTTACTCAAAGGACTTATGTACTCCTAGGAACCCTACCAATCCTAGATCTATGAAATTCATAATTTGGTCCTATAGTCCTATTAGGACCATTAGGACATTTTACAATTTTGTTCACATTATTACAATCAAATGCCATTATAGGCCTTAAAAAACTATAATTGAGTCCCTTGGACCCCTGAGAGATCCCACTATGCATCCTTGGTGTCATTATGGTCTTCATGTCTTTGGGTGCTCCTACACCATACTCCCTGGGTGAATAAGAACTTTTGCCCCAAAAGGTTAAGGGCCTTGTCTTCACACCCCCAATCTTCCTTGATGGAATCCTACAACCTTTTCTTCCTTGGGACAACTCTCCACCTCCTCCTTTTGACCCTGCAATAATTTGGTTATAAACATGAAAAGAAAGCATATTATCAAGACTATGCTTGATAGCATTGCACATGTGTTGTCTGGGACAGTCATAACCAAACTACCCTTGCTCCTCCTTCTCTATCATTTCAAGGTTCATATGAACTAGTTTTCTTCCCTCCATGGAAAGGTCTACAACTTCCTCCTTTGGTTTCACTAGAGGACGCAAAACTGTCCCTACCAAGACACCCTTTGTCACCCAGTTGTCTTGCCACTCTATCCCCTTTTCCTCTACATCAACATACTTTCTGTTTAGTACCAATAAGGACTGTTTAGTCCTCTGATCCTTCTCCTGAAATCTAACCTTTGCATCCACCTGCAAATCCAAATACTCCTTTCTTCCAAAGCAAACAATCTTTGTTTCATTAGCAGCACTACTTGCCAAAGGTTTAAGAGTCAATACCCTACCATCCTTATGGACCACATAAGTATTTTCAAAACCATAATGAATAGTTCTTCTCGAAGACTACCAAGGTCTACCCAAAATAACATGACAACAAGTCATTGGAGCAATATCGCACAATACCCTATCATTGTAGTCACCAATTGAAAAATTAACATATGCTTGTTCTCTAATCACAAGACTTTGTTCATCACTTACCCAAGAGGCTTTATAAGGTCTTCTATGAGGAAACTTCTACAAATTCAGTTTGTTAACCATTTCATAAGAAACTGAATTATCAAAAGACCCTGAATCAATTGTCATTTTACATATTTTACCTTCACTCTTGCAATGAGTTCTAAAGATGGATACCTCTAATTCTTCTTGCCTTTGTATTGCTGCTCCCTTTCTCCCCATGAGAAAGTCTCCTTCAACATATGGTCCTATCTCAATGCTTTCATCTTTGTCTTTTTTTTCTTCTTCCTCTTGTGTTAGGGTCACTCTCCTATCAGACTTCCTTGTATCTTTTTGTGGACACTTGTAGAAAGGATGCCCTTCCTCTCCACAATTGTAACATTTTCCATTGAAGGTGTTGCTGCCTCTAC
>MU226925.1:3682185-3716095 GCA_018584345.1 Thuja plicata | reverse complement strand
CTTGGTGCTCTCTCTCTCTCTCTTCTTCTTCTTCTTCTTCGACCTCTTCTTCATGATATTCTTCTCCTTTTTTTTTCTTCATCATATCTCTTCTCATATTTTCCATCTCTTCCTTCATCTTCATGTTCTCCTCTGCTGGCTCTATCACCATCTTGGCAAGTTCAATGTTTGTCATCTTTGGAGGCATTTCTAGAGCCTCTTCCTCAAATTCTTCAAAATATTCTTCCTCGGACATATAACCTATCCTCTCCCAAAGGTATCTTCTATGCTCTAATACCACTTGATGCAGAGGCAAGTGTATTTTCAAAACTAAGGTCTCTTATTGACTTTCAAATGTAAAAGGTGGATGATGAACCAAGGCTTCCCAAGTGCACTCAAGGGCTCCAAAAGGGAAGAATGAAACAAGAGACCTATCCACTACCTCCAACACCTTAGAAAATATTTAAACCTAAATTCAAACTTCTTCCAATAGGTTACAACCCTCTAAAAAGACTCCAACCCTCAAATCCACTCTCTAGTCTTAGTAGGCCTAGGAATCCTTGTAGCCCTGTTTCCACTATTTTTTTGGACTTTTCTTCAAACTTTCCTAACAAAATCTAGAATATAATTGTGTATTAGGATACCCTTTTCCAATTTGTTCAACATATGTCAAAACTAGATGTTCTTGTTTTGGAACCTCAATCCCCAAAAATGTTATTTCTGCTTTCTTGCCTAGGCCTAATAGGTCACTTTTACAAAGGAACCCTATCAAAAAATTAACACCCAACCTTCCCACTTTTCACAAGGTGTTAATATGGTCCAAATTAGAGAAATATGAAGTCAATTTAACCCTATAGGATTTCTATACCCAAAAGCCCCAAATTGCTCCTTTTATGCCTTCAAAACTAGGGCCTTCTTAAAAAAAACTCAAAAATCATTTCCAGAACTCCTCCTTCTGGATTCACAATTTATTTGTCATATTATTTTTATATTTCAAACAAAAATATACCCTCCTTAATCCGGATATGCTGCTGCTACACTTATGACATCAATTTCATGCCCCTTTCACACTCTTCCTTATGGTTTACACCCACTAAATCAACTCCTCTTGCATCCAAATGGTTAGTAACATCATACATATGTTACATAGGGTTCATTCAATGAGAAATATCAAATACATTCATTGAATGGCCCATTATATCATTAAAAAGACCAAAATGGAGTTATTTCAATGCACCAAAATGACCACCTACAACAAATTTCAGAATCTGAAGCAAAATAGATTATAAAAGCATTCAATACAGATGAAAAATGATGTTATTATGCTCTTATATCATCCACAACTCTGTTCCAAATCCAAAACAATGAGTAAAGCATTGAAAACAACAAGATTTGCAAGGAAAAACTTGAATTTTCACTCAATTTCTTAATATGTCCGTATAGTTCGTACCATCTATACTTTTCCATCATTTCAAGGAATATATATCCTTCCCACAACTTCCCCAACCAATCCAAATCAGTTGGATGGCTAATAAACACTAATTACATAGTTTTTCATGATTTCCGTCCAAAACCAAACTAACTGTTGGTATTTGAAAATTTAAACTAAAACTCTTTATTAAATATCTAAATCTAATCCCCCTTTATTTATAATGGATCCAACATGGATCAAATGCCTTACTGAAAGGACTTATGTACTCCTAGGACCCCTACCAATCCTAGATCTATGAAATTCATAATTTGGTCCTATAGTCCTATTAGGACCATTAGGACATTTTACAATTTTGTTCGTGCATTATTACAATCAAATGCCATTATAGGCCTTAAAACATTATAATTGAGTCCCTTGGACCCCTGAGAGATCCCACCATGCATCCTTGGTGTCATTATGGTCTTCATGTCTTTGGGTGCTCCTGCACCAATAGGTCTATTTGTAATTTAATTCTCCTATGTAGGCCTCTCTAGAATATTGTGCCCTAGATTTGTATATAAGGAATCCTTTCTCCTCTCATTTTCTTTAAGTGAAATCTAAGTGTGAAGAACAAGCTAAGAGGCAAGACACAAGAAGCAATTTAATCCATCAAAACTCTATTCATAATCTATTGAAGGAATCATCTACATTCAAGAACTCAAGATTTCAAGAATTCAAGCATCCAATTCATCAAGGAGATCCATTGGTAGCCATTGAAGGATTCAAAGCTCTATGGAGCACTCTTGTTGAATATTTCTCCATCTACATCCATGCAAGATTCTTCCTATTACAATATCCATTAAGGATTGGTGTTTAAGATCTAAAATAAATTGATTTGAGACATCCTACATCCAACATTCTACATTCTACAACTATTTCGTGCATACATACTTGTGGATCCACGGATTCGAATCCACCATAAGGGTTTATATACAAGCAAGGTGAATTTGTTCATTTACTTTGTTTATCTATGAAATTTCAATTCAATTATAAGGTTAATTACAAAACTGGGGTTTGACCAACGCAAACCTGTCCCCCATCAAACAAACCATTTTTCTTGGAGGGACAAGTTTGGAACAATGAATTGGAGTACAGATCCAGATACCCTTTTTAGCAAACTTTCGAGATCCAAAAACAGATTTTCCGTTGGAGCTTTACAGGTCAAGGTTGACTTTATGGGTGAAAATCAGACATTTTGGTTCAAAGGTGACATTCATTTTTGTGTCAAAATCGGACCTAAGACAGATTCAGAAAATACTTCTGGGTTTTATTTGTCACAATGTTTCTATTTCAGATCCGGTTGCATAATTCCTAGCAACTCAGTACAGACACCCGAAAACAACATTCTTCAGATCTATTGCATTTTGAGGTTAGAACTTGTCTTCAATTCATTTCAATTAAAGTTTTAATCTTTCTAAATCTATTACACACTCTCTTCTATAAAATGGAACTTAGAGTTTCAACTCTTTATCTTTATTCTTAATAGGTTGATTCACTTATGTATTGATCCTTTCTTTAGGGTTAATCAATTTGGATCTTCCCTTTATGAATTTAGGGTAAAGGGGGGAATCATATCTTCCCACATCCATCACAACAATATAATAATAAAAATACATTCCATTACTACCCCACTTCATTATTTAATATTATATTATAATAAACACACCTATCCCAATTCCAATTTTTATCTTACATTTTTGTGAACCCGTGATAGACAACTCTTTGTTTTTAGTTTTAGATTGGGATATTATGTTAGAACTTGGATGAATTTAAAAGTATATTTCTTTTATGCTCTTCCATTTATATGTCAAAAATAAATAAAAATCACAAAATTTCTTTAAAAATACAGACATTTACTTTTTTCATGCTTGTAATGTTACTTTGTGTCCAACATGTATGATTTTTGTTTTGAATACTTTGATGAGGCTTTGTTGCGAAAGAGGATAGATCCCCTAATGAGGTACATGGAAGTGAGAGTGAAAAATTGTTTGAATAAGATCTCCATGGATCCTATTCCTATTGCATCCTCCTCTACAACCTCTTTAATTGACCTTAACCATAGGGTGTGTGCATGGCTACATTCATATTCCACTATTTACAACATTGATACACCTAGAAAGACTTCATTTAATATGTGTGATATTGCTTTGTCCTCTCTTGTATTACCTTTTAAGGATATATTAGAGCAAGCAGATGACTTTAATCTTTCTCTTAATGGAGATGAGTGGAGGATTGATGTTAATTCTTCTCCTAATATATGTCTCTTGTATGAGCTTACTTTAGAATATAATATACCTTCTATCCCCTTTAGGGATCAATATTTAGTGATTTATGGTGCTCTGACAAGGTTCTTTATTGATAGGGATGATAACCCTCCTATTTGGGATGAACCTTTGGATTTGGATGTTGATTATTCTCTTCCTCATGAAGCCATTGTGGATGATTCTAATTTTTGGGACAAACCCTTGGATAAAGACATTGATTTATCCCCTCCTTGTGAAGATTCTTTGATACAAAAGGGTGATTTATTATAGGATGACATATTTATAAATGATGGTGAATCTTTTTTTCTAAAACACACTCCCCTTATGCAGACATTTTAGAGAAAGAAGAAGACATTATAGATGCTTTACCTTCATTTGGGTTTCCTTCTAGTGATGAGGCATTAGTGGAGAATGATATTAATTCTCTTCATGCTCTCCCTCTTATTGATGATCTTATGGAGAGTCAAGCTCCTACCTCATCTCCTCCTAGGATGTCTTTTTTGTGTCCTTCTTTTGAATCTATTTGTAGTGATGAGAAAACTAATATGGTTTATCTAAAACCCTTGTTGACTATCAAAGGTTGTCCTTGCACTACTATCAAAGGTAGACCTATGGAGTCTTTAGAGTCTTTCAATGATCAAGATTCGATAGCTCACACCTATCGTACAAGGAATAACCCTCAACCTAATCCAATGGTTCCTACTTATTTACCTCCTTCTCAACCCATTCTTCCTCCTCCACCCTGTCTTCCTAGAAAGGAGTATGATTTGATAAACCAATTGCGCAATACCCCTACCAAGATTTCTTTATGGGAGCTTCTTCAAACTTCACCTACCTACCATGAAGCCTTGCAAAAATCTCTAGAAATTATTTCCACTCCACCTCCTAATCAAGATAACATAAATGCCTTCATACAGTTCATGCATACTACCCTGGGTCCTCCTGACATTGTATTTAATCAAAATGATTTACCTTCTAAAGAAGTACAAAATCAATATGATTCTCTTATGGTTGTTGTTACTATCAATAAGAGTATCATTTGTAGGACCTTGATTGATAATGTTTTTGGGATTAATATTTTTAGCATGGACATGCTCAAAGTAATTAAAGCCGATCTTTCAACTATTCAACTTGATAATGCTCCTATACGTGGCTTTGATAGCATTGATAAAAACACTTTGGGCATCATTACCTTACCTAGAAAAGTAGGTTCAGTCATCCTGAATACTCCTTTTCATGTTATGCATGGACCTCTTAATTATAACCTCCTTTTGGGTAGACCTTGGTTGGATGAGATGCATGTTGTTCCTTCCACCCTTCACTGTAAATTCAAGTTTATTCGCAACAACATGGTGTATACACTTCATGCAAATGATGCGCCAAATCCTTGTTTGAATATTCAAACCCACAATACTCCTATTCCTAATAGTAATCATTCTTCCTCTAATGTTCTTCCTAGAGATGATTGGGGAACCTTTGATTTTAATCCTACCTTTATTGGAGAGTATAAGGTTTCAGATCTTGATTTTATGAAACAACAAAGAGAGTTTGAATAATGAGCTTTTGCTTCTAACTATAATGCCCTTCATAATAACTTTGTCGCTTATTATACCCACTATGAATCTGTCAAACCTACTAGTGATGACATAGTGACTACTAAAGTTCCATTGACTCCTTTTGATATGGCTTCTCGTTATGGTCCTGGTTATCATTTACTAGTTAAACAAGGACTCCATGGTCGAGGATGTGGTAAGCATAAATAGGGAATTCAAATGCCCTTATAGAATGGGGGGCATGAGAATTCTTATGGATTTGGATTTAATCCTCAACAACACATCAATGTTAGCAACATCTCAACTAACACTTTAAAACATGATGAACCTATGAAGGAATTCGACCAAGAAGTTCTTTTCTCCTAAACTCTTTCATGCTAAGATGATTACTAGACCTAAACGCAAAAAGAAACTTAGTCCACACTTGAAGACTCTTCCTTTTTTTTTGTATCATATATTTCATGATCACTCTACTAATTAATTTCAATATTTATATTATAAGATTAGGCAACTCATTGATAGTAAAGTTATTTATATATCATGTGGCAATGAGTTGTATTTCAATCCTGCTTTCTCTAAATAACATTTATGTCCCTATTATAGAGCTTCACATTATGTAAACAATGTTAGCCTAATCCTTGGGGGCTCATTGTCTTGCATAGTGTTGTGAGTGATATAGTAGGTCCCCTTTCATCCTTGTTCCTACACTTGAGGGGTAAGGATGCCATCTCCTTCTTTTTTGTCTTTTTGGGATCCACTTTTCCCTTGGTTAAGCAATATATATATATATATATATATATATATATATATATATATATATATATATAGGCAAAAGTGGGGTGTCCACCATATTTTATTAATAAACTGGTTCAATAACTCCCCCGTGGAAGAACTAGAAAGAAACCCCGGTGTCATTGTTATATATAAGTATGTATTCAATAATGTTCAGTTACATATGAAATTACATAATAGGCCAAATAGGCACTTAGACATTGTTCAAGAATATCCCACATACCGGGCAATTCAGGTTAACTATTATGCACAAATTGACCACACGTATCAAAACCCATCAGTGTGCCAAATAACCAAAAAAACCCTACAATATAAACTTAACCACAAGCTTATCGAGAAGCCATAAAAAATTTAAGAATGACCAACATGGGAGCATTTATTCTGCCATGTCCTCTGAACCCCAATCCACAATAGGAGACTCTGTAACACGCGGGGACCAACCCAAAGGTTCTATAGCAATAACCATCACAACTTCTGGTGAAGCCTTGCGCAAAGTTTTTCTCTCCAGTGAAGAAACAGGAAACCTTCCATGAGAGCAGGCCAAATCAAGATAGCAGGGCACATCAAGGCCAACAAAATGGATAAGTTGACCACCCGACAGAGACACTGCACCCAAACCCGATGGATGAACGTTGAGGTCCAGCACCACATCAAGCATCCTTGAAGATTTCCCACAAATGACAGGGCATGATTGAAGAAAATTTTCAGCCCGAGATGGGGGAGAATTTGGAAATTTGAAAAGATCCAACAATGCATTCACCTTATTTTTAATCGAATCCACCATGTGAAACCCTAGTCGACATTTCACAGAGCAGAGAGCATTTTCTGCATACCTTGCATCTTATTTCTCCAAGGAACATTTTATATTTACATACACCAATATGAAATCATGATTTGTGAGCAGTTCATGATGAGAGAACAAACCACCAACTAGTGCCAACCCATCCCAGAGATCATATTTCTATAAAGACCACATAAGCACATTGTTTTGCAAATAATTTGGATTAATAACTTTCTCTACCAAGGAGACGAACAGGGGCACTGATTGTATGAGATCCAAAGCATTGGACAGGAAAATTGCAACAAGTTGTGTTGGGAAGAAGAACTGATGCACATGCAAGGCAAGGATTTCATCCTCAATAATAGTGTGGATAGCAGCCTGAATCCTCGAAGAGTGGCAAACAAACATGGCATCAAAGGAGCCCTCATCAATAATTATAGGCAGCACCTCTTCCAACCCAGGGTCTTGTAGCCTCAATCTATAATTCCTTGGTAGAATATCATGATGATATCTACCGCATTGTCTACACTTCAAAATCTGTCCAGCCCTCGACTCCATTACTGCAAATTGAACTATACGAAATGACTTGTATGTGAATGAGATTGGGAGGATATATAGAGCCATCAAAGCACTCTCATCCCTCGAGCCATAATTAGCCATGTCTGGCGAATCCCCAAAAATCTCAAGGGTGAAGTTAGATGATATCAGATCGTACCTTGGGAATGAGAATTCTCATGAAATATTCTGGGATTGTACTTCCTCGCAGTTCATAGAAATCCCACACATGTAAACAAATTGTTAAAAATAGAAGGGTAGAGGAAATGATGGCATATCATTTGTGGTTATTAAATTTGTCACTTATACCTAGATAAGGACATAGATTTCCACACACCATTGGTATCGTACCCCCATCATTTGAGATATAGCGTTGATGTACCCATTTCCCACTTCACCAAACAATTATTTAAGATTCCATATTCACATCCCTCTCAGGTAAAGATGTTGTCATGTCTGCATGAACCAAATCCTGCAATTTTATGTCCTGTTTGATGATATATTAGCAATATCTATATATTATGTGATATTAAATTATACATGAAAATTTTGGTTTGCATTGAGGATCTATGTCCTTGATCATAACCTATTTTTTTGTTTAACATTAAGTTTCCATGGTTGATAAATCTCTCAACTTGGAAACTGAATAGTGTGCTATCCCTCACAAGGGTTACTTTTTCACTTCTTGCATGATATCTCTTTGCATTTTTTCCTTCCATTGCTTATCTATATCGTATCACTATATACAAGGAAACTATCTATGCTGGTGGATTTTATATAGGAATTTTGAATTATTTCGTACATGCTTTTTGGTTGTTTGTGTCATTTGTCTAGATCTCTATTATATGAATTTAGTTTTTTCCCTTAAGTACTAAAGTATCAATATGGGTGGTGAAAGGAGAAAAGTGGAGCTGATTGATTGTGAGGGATTAAGTATAAATCCCAGTGTCTGGAGGTTTTTGGTGAGTGGTGGGATTACCCCTACATAGAAAACCTTCATGGTTAGGATCCAAAAGTTACTAAGATTTTTTTCCAAAGGATGGAACGCAAAATTTCCCTGATTGGGACCTGAGTGTTCTTATAGATGAGAATATTATTGCCAAGGTTACATAATTGTCTCTGAATGGGCTCAATTTCTATAGAGATAGGAAATAATGTAACCTCATTGTCAAGAAAATCCAAAAATCTCATAAGGAAATGGAGTACATGGTTAGGGTTTAAAAGAGTATCTATGAATCATCAAAGTTAAGTTAGTGGGGAGGGAGTGTTTAAAATTTATAATGGAATACATCACCTTGGATGAGTGGTTTACCAAGGCTTTTGGCCACTACTTTATTCTCCTCAAGCATTCAAGGTATCAGGTGAGGGTTTCCTTTTCATTCTATTTGTTCTCCTCTCTAAATTCCAGCATTAAGCACCATATATAAAATCCTTATAAGAAACTTGTTCTCCATGATGAGCTCCTTTCATTGATATATAAGAATTTTAAAGCTATAAACACTCCATACAACATGTCCCCCATTACTATTTCAGACGAGGATGAGCTTGGAACCAAATACTCTAAGGAGGAAGAATGGAACATGAAGATGGAGGAAGAGGAGTGTGTTCCTTCCAAGAAGTTTAAAGAGAACATGAAAGATAGCACTATACATTCCTATGTTGGAAAAGGTAAATTGAAGGGCATAGATAAGTCTGTGTTCTCTTCCCCTAACTTTGGTAAAAAACTATTAAAGGGAAGAAATGTGTGGCCACCTATTCTCTGAACAAAGGGAAAGCTCTTGCAATGGATGACCCTCCGTGTGGGTCTGGCAAAGATGGAACTCCCTTATCTTCCCCTACCTTAAAATATTCTTATACGTCTAAAAATGCTACATGATAGAGAGGAGAAATCTAGGTCACCACTTTAGCTGAATGTTGATTCTCATTACTTTAAGCATGATCAAGAATACCTAGATGTCATTTTGGCTATTATTGGAATTGGGAATGCCAATGTTTTTAGACTCATCAAATGGGTCTTTCAAGAAATTAAAGAATTTAAAATTAACTAGAGGGCGATGAGTACAAAACTAGAGGTGATTAGGACTAGTGACAATGATAAGAGGAATAAGAAAGATACAAAATATAAAGAGTTATGGACTGAAGAAGAGAAAAAATTTATCGTCGACTACCTTAATAAAATTGCTAAAGCTTTTAAGAAGCTTAAAAAGGAATTATGAAGGAAATGTATCTGGTCTTGTGGAGAAGTTAAATAATTTTAAGTATTCCCTTTAGTCCATTATGAATATCAGCCAAAAGTTCATTAAGATGACACCTGAAAGTATGAACACTATCATGGGTAACCTGGGTAACACATATTAGGACAAGCTGGTTATGGACCCGAACATTGATAAAGATAAAGCTCAAGAGGATTTGATTGGACCAACCAAGAGAACAAGAGAAAATATGAAGACAAAAGTAGAAAATATCTCTCTAGTTATTCAAAAACTAAAGAAGGTAATTTTGAGTATGAATCAATTCTAGGTGGAGGTTTTTCATACTCTAAAGATTCATAGTTCTGATTAAGTAAAAATAGGTTTTACAAGGACTCAAAACCTTTAAACAAAGTTATACAAATATTCAGAGAAAGTACAACAACAATTGTGCTGAGGCACCCAAAAAAGACAACCGACAAAAAAAGCTAGCAGACAGACTAGCTAGCAATAGTCCCAAAGATAAACATAATAAACAGGGACAACACAAAAAAGGAGAGGGCCCAAGAAAAGACAGCTACATGCCACCAATGATATCATGGGCCTGAATCACCATAACCTCCATCTGATTGATAGTATTTTTGAGGTCACCTTTGTCCTCTTTTTCCTCCTCACCTTTTTGGTGCTAGCCCTAGTACGGGTTCCCAGGCCAACCAGATCTTTGACAGCATGGCTATCCTAAAGACTCTTGCATAGTTTCCTCTACTCTTTTTTGGGTTTTTCCCATTTTGCGTTGTTTTTCTTCTTTTGGCTATCAGTTTCCTTTCTTTTTTTGTGGTTTGTAATGCTTAATGTTAGATCTTATTAAGTCTCACTGCTAAGGGTTTCACATCCCTTCAAAACCTATTTTTATAGTAATTAAAAAAAAAAACTTACAAACATAAAATGATAATAGTTGATGATTGTTTTGATGAAGGAATGTGCTTTCTCATTAATCTAGTAGCATAGAAATGCATATGAAGATGTGATAAAAAATGAGAGGAAAGACCTTATTTTATAGAGTTTTCATGAGAGAAAGAAAAGGACACTTGAATGAGTGATGAATGGATGGTGAGGATTGATTCAAGGAGGATGCATGGATTAAATGATTATCCTCGAGCAATGTGTAAGGGATAAATATGCTCACACATGCATGAGAAAACATTGGCAAGAGGATAAAAATGACAAGTAGGAGACAAAGGGGTAGGAGATAAGGTGGAGGTGGCTATTTATTAAAGATGTAAGAGCTGGGTTAATCTGAAATTTTTAAATTTTCTCACATGAATGAGACAAATTTTAAATAAGAGGAAATGACAAATGAAATTATGAATAAATAAATTAGGCTAATCAATCAAGGATTCATTAGCACGTAGGATTTAGGAAAAGGTTGGGGGATTCAGGATAAGGTTAGTTTAAATAATTACTATTAATTAAGCTCTACATAAATGACAAGGGATATGATCACTTAATTTAAATAAATTAATCATTGACTAAAAGGTAAAATAATACATTTAATTATATTATTAGGATGAGTGATAACTAATTTAATTTAATTTAATTAATTATCTGAATTAGGTTTATATGAATTAATAAATTCATAAGGGGATATTTTAGGTGTCTACATTTTGTGACCCTTTGATGTAGCATCATAAAGTGATGCTATATCAAAGAAGAATAAAACATAGTGGATAAAAAGGGATAATACTAGTAGCATGGTACCATAGTCATTGGTAGGATGAGAAAGGATGATGAGGAGGTAGTGGTATTCCTCTTTTAGAGGAAATGTGGATTCCAAGGACACGAATGTTTTATCAAAATATATAAGACAATAGAATGGAAGATTAAAGGGAAAATGATGATTAAAGAAGAAAATAAAAGATTCATGTTGAAGTTGTATGAGCAACCTAGATTTGATATGGTACTTGACATAACACACCAAGGTTTGAAGAACCAAGATGAAAATGTGCCAAGCGTGTGATTGAAAAGGTCAAGTTCAAACATATGCCTTATGTCACCATGATATGAAAGACCATGATGCCTTTGTGGAAATAGGATGAAAAGACCATGATAAATGAAAATAATGCGAACACATACAAGGAAAAAGTAATAATGCATGACAAACCAAAAGAGAACCAAGATATTGTCCCTATTCAAACTGAAAAATTGATTGATGGATTGATTGACTAGTATATTTAGAAGTGACTTATTGATGAGGTTGGAAATTTTAATGACAAGAACAATGCTTATCAGAAGGACTGGGAAGGATACATCCCACGATGATCATTTGATTAAAGGTGATCAATGGATTATTAGCTGATTTGTGTCAAGGTGATAGTTTGATGAAGGATTAT
This sequence comes from Thuja plicata, assembly GCA_018584345.1. Taxonomy (NCBI): domain Eukaryota; kingdom Viridiplantae; phylum Streptophyta; class Pinopsida; order Cupressales; family Cupressaceae; genus Thuja; species Thuja plicata. The sequence goes on along the minus strand of MU226925.1, from coordinate 3,704,121 downwards.
GTGCTAGATTGCAAGATTGGATTGAATGGATTAGTATTGATTACACTTGATTGGACTCATTTGGGATTATAAGGATGAAAGTACAATAAATTATGAGGATAAATAAATTTGATAGGATCATAGGATATGATAAAATGATGAGGTAGTTTGAATATGATTGGAGGAGGATAAATAGATTAAATAGTGTGGGAAGGGGTAAATGAATTGGATAAGATGGGATTGGATTCTGGAAAATATGATTTGGATATGATGTGAAGAGGATAAATGGATTGTATAGGATGCAGAAAGGAAAAATGGATTGGATGTGATTGGAATGAAAGATGGATAAAGGAGAAAGGGATGGAAAATAATGTCATTAGATGGTGAACAAGATAGTTTGGATAGGATTTGATACTTGAAGATACATACATTAGGTCCAATGAACTAGATGGGATGGATGGATGGGAGATGAATAAGAGGATTTGCTAGCTATGAAATTTGATATTAGATAAAAGGTGAATTTGGGACCAATGATAAAGGAGAACCAAGCCATAGGAAAGAAAGGAATGGTATAGATATTTGTGTGTATATAGGATAAAATAATTGAATGAATGGATAGTGATTGGAAATGAGGGATTATAGGAAGACAAAGATCCAAGGACTAGGTGGCAAAGTAGTGCAAGAGCACTTTACTCCTTAAGTTCCTCAAAGAGAAAAATTTGTCCAAGTTGATTGTTTTGAGGTGAAACCCATGTAAAAGAGATTTATTTTGATTTGAAAGAGTCCTTAAATGGGACTATTGAGTTCAATAGGAAAAAAAATTATATATTGATTTATCATGGAAATATGGGTAAGAAATTGTCAATATGCAACTTGTAGCCATGATGGAATTTTGACCAAATATGTAAGGATTGATGATCCATGTTATGATTACTTCAATGTTGTAAGGCTAAAATAAGTCCATTCATATGATTTTGAAGTTCATTTAGGTTCAAGAGTGTGTTGGTGTTTAAAATTGTTATTCTTTGAAAGCAGCCAATATACCTTTAGACTGATGTTAGGAGTGGTTAGCTCCAAGTATGAAAGCTCTGCAAGGTAACTTGACCAACTATAGGGATAAGATTTAACTCTACAATTATGGCTCTAAAAAACCAAGGTGGGTACACCTAATCCAAATAGAAACTCAACTCTTCATAACTCCTTATAACTCTAGATTTTAACAAAAGATAATGGTAAGAAAGTATGAAATGATAATCACTCATTCATTAAATCTTCACTACCATGCAAGACAAAAAACTAACAACCATAATATGTAAAAGGAACTGCAGTGGTTTTGATGTTTTTATAGGGCAGAATATAGAAAAAACTATTTAGATATGTATCATTGTAAAAAATAGTAACTACTGATCAGTGCTTTATCCATTGGGCAATGTTTTTAGTTCAGATACAAGACAGAGAAACTAACTATTATGAAGGACTCAAAACCATAAATACAAATAATTCAGATAAAAAACTTCTTATAAGATCCTTATGTAGACAAACCAAATTAGTCTATGTCTTATCCTAATCATATTTTAATTTGATCCTAGATAAAAATCAAGGAATAAAACATATACATAAAGAAGTTCTATGCAGTGAACCAGGAGATTCAAAACTCAAGAGATAAACACCAAGGATAGACTTGAATCTAAAATATTATATTAAGTACAAAGAATCTAGTTTCGATTCCAAAAATTTTCAAAACATATGCCACTTCAACAAATGAAAAATATTTGCAACTTTATGTTCTTTAATGATACTCTCTAGATATACATCTACTATACTCACTCAAAACAGTAAATAGTTATATGCCTTATTTTCCTTCCCCAAATTTCCAACCCTTCTAAATGATCTTGGGAGTCCTTTTATAGGCCAAGGAATGTACCAAGATTTATATCATTTAGGGTTAGGAATCAACTATTTAAAACATTACATGATAGAAGAATTAATTTATCTCAGAAACCAATCAGCTTTGTCACTGGAAAGTTGAAACATTCCTTTGATTCAGTCTATTTGAAGAATCTAATCTACCCACCATCCACCTTGGGAAACTGAAGAACAATACCTTTCCATAGGAACAATAAATGTAATGTTTGGTTCACATTAATTACCCCAAGAAAACCTATCCTTTCAGCACTGCATAACGCCAACTATTCTTTCTTGAAAAGCTCAGGATCTTAAAATTCATAGTTGATCTTCACTTATACAATTATGGAAAAGACACTTTATTGATGGCAAAGAAAAAGAAAGATAAAACAAAGGTTTAAAATGATTAACATGTTAATCATAAACCCTAAAGAGTTAATCACTACATAAATGCATTTATAATAACTAGAATTTCCTTCATATAGAATCCAACAACTGTTCAAACCAAGCCCAGAAGATCAAATTCCTCAATTAAATGCTCTGTGAAAAGATGACATAGATCACCGCTTGAAAACCTCGAGAAACATATTTGAAAATCTATTACAATGGCTACACCTGCCATGGAAAATAGCATCAATAGTTGAGATTTGAACTTAATATATGTTTAAAAAGAGTCGTAGATCATCTTTAAGTTACTAGAGATTCAAAGATTTGTCCCAGAAATGTGGCACCCTGTTGCGATCCTTTTAACATTATCTCACGATCACCTTCAACTGTGAGGCACATTTCCAGCCACATGATCCTTTAGATCTACTTTACCTTTATCATATCTCTTCAGTTTTGACCAAATTTAACCCATGAAATGGCTAGTAGACGTGATCCCTTAATGGCTAAAACCCGATCATCTTTCTTTTAAGGCATAACACCAACCATCTGATCAAACAAAAACTACGATACCTTTAACTTCCTTTACAACTCAAGACCCATGACGCCAACCTTTCTACATGTCAACCAAGTGTAATTATTGAAAGACTAAATATAGATCATCTTTCCCTTCAAGGCATAGTGTCCACCGTTAGATGCACTTTACTTCTGTCCTTTGTATTTAACTTGCCTTAAACCTAGAGCACCTTGATCCTTTGTATCTCTGAATCACTAGATGAAAGTATTAACTTTGGTTTTCTCTTGAGATTCAAAGATAAAGGTTATCTCTGAATCTCATAAACCTTGTCTTGACCCATGGTTTATCCAGAGATTAAGCAATAACAACACATCCTAACCTTAATCAACGGTCAACACCTGATTGCCGAATATGTTTCTCTTTGCCTAAATTCTCTAGAAATTTAATGCCAGCCACACATTTTGGTCTTTATCAATGGTCGGCGCGTGATCTCAAAAGACTTTTCCTAACCCCAGGTTTGTTTCGAGATTCAGGGACAATGCTTATCTCATGATCGTTGAATAAAAGTCTTAACCATGGTTTGATCTTGAGATTCTAAGATAAAAGAATATCTTTGAATATCAAGCATGCATGACTTAACCGGCCATCTTAGATTATGAGACCCAGCAAAAAATCTAGATCTTATCTTGCATCGACGGTCCTCACCGAATCTCTAGATCTTATAAGACTTGATTGCCACATTACAAGATTCAGTGCCAAAACATAAAATGTTAAGTCTTTCCTCTGTCGCCTGATTTCCAAATGCTATGGACTTAACTACCAATATTATAAGTTCAGGAGATATCCACTATGCCAAGTTGCTTAATACCTAGTCACCTTGACCTTGGAAAGACATGTGGAAAATGGTCGCAATGCCTTGATGAGTAAATAGAGATCATTCTTCATGATTAAGAGTTAATGCCTACCATTGGATCCAAACAGACTGGCTCAGTAGATAAAAAGGAAATAAAGTATTTCAGGACTTGGGACTTAGGAAAAATTAGAATTCTGCTAGGAAATAGACATGGGAGATAAATTGATGGCCTTGCCCGATGACTTAAACACATGGGTTAAAGGATTTAAGTGAAATGAAAAAGAAACTTCATTTTATAATAGGCTGCAAGGACTTAGGGTTCTACACTAAAAAAAACCAAGGTTTTAAGAAGAAACATTAGGGCTTGTGAGACTAGGGCAAAAAAACTTGGAAAAGTCTAGAGACATGAAGATTTTTTATAGTGCTAATAGGGTGTATTGTTCAGATTTGCAAGAAATTGTTGTCACCAAAGTTCTTAAAAAAGTTTGTAAAAATACAACTTAGGAGGTTCTGATTAAAATTAAAACCCCGCTAGGAAAAAGACATGGGAGATAAAGTGATGGCCCCGCCCAATGAATTAAACACATGGCTTAAAGGATTTAAGTGACATGAAATAGAAACTACATTTTATAATAGGCCATAAGGACTTAGAGTTTTACACTAAAAAGAACTGGGGTTTCAACCAAAAACATTAGGGCTTGTAAGACTAGGACAAAAAACACTTGGAAAATCCTAGAACCATGAAGATTTTTTTACAGAGCTAACAGTGGAAACGAATGGGGATGTATGCCTCTTGTAAGAATAACATCATTCTATAATTCTGAGATAAGCAGATCACTTACAAGAAAGGGAAAAATAACCTAAAGCAACGAAAAACAACTGAAAGAATATGTACAAACCACAGCCAGCAAAGATCTTCACCTATGCTTCTTTATTTCTTGATTTGAAGGATTCAAACTAATCCTAATGACCCAATGCCATCAAAAAAATTTCTCATCTATCTTACCTCTGTCAAAAACAAGATTCTTTGCTCCTTGCTTTGGAAACAAGCTAACAATACCACTTTCATCTGTCCGATCATACCTACTATCATTTCCCATTATCTGATCACATAAAAAATTATCAACATATTCATCATCTAAATTTATATGAAAACTAGACAAACTATGAAAATGTAAATTATGTGGAAAATGTATGTTACATTCATTAGGTAAAAAGAACCTAGGATAAATGTAATATTCATCATCTTCAAACCTCGTGCCACATCTTGGAAAATTACCATCCAGCTAAAATGGAAAGCACTAAAATTCAACCATACTGCTAGAGTCACATTATTAAAATCACTCACATCAATTGTTTGCATATCAAAAGAAACACTATCATACCAAACTTCATGCAAACATTGAGGAAACTCATAAATTTGCACATGATCTAGCCCACTCTTCATATTATAGGAGACAACCTTTTGGGAAAATTCAAAATCAAGCCCATCATAAACATTAGGGGCCACATGTGGATCATTTTGACCTTCTCTAAGAGGAGACATATCAAAAAATTGGATAAGAACAAGACTTGGCATTATCAACATCAAAAGATGAAAACTCCATACATCATGATCCCTATTTTTCTTCTCGGAAGAGATATCATCTTGTATCTTATCATTGGTTTTCATATCTATATCAGAGCTCCCTAAAGAATTCACTTTTTCATTTTCAATATTATACAAACCCATATTATGTATGTTTGAGGGAGAGAACATATTAACATTTAATGATAATGTGATTGCATATTCAGAGAAACTGAAAGATCATCCTCTTCATCCTTTGAATTTGGAAGTGCACTAATGCTTTCACTATCTGATAGATCATGCTCAAGCCTATTGTAGCCTAGTGATACAGAAGTACAAGGAGCAACATAAATACATAAATCAAAATCTTGACCATCTAATACACATTCATTGTCAAACTCAATATGTGTTGGTGTAGACACCTAAATTTGGCTAACAAATTTAATTAAATTTAGCTCTCTTTTATGCATTATTATTTAAATAATTATGTACTATTTAATTAATTTATGTCAACCTCCTAGATTAATTAATTTAATTTAATTACCTATAGTCCAATTAATCTGATGGAAACCCGCACCCATTTAATTAATTAAATCCCCTTCTTCTATTAATTTAAATAAATACACTTATCTATTTAAATTAATTCCCTTTTATCCCACTTGTGAATTAAATATTCCATTTAATTCAATTTCAGCACATAGATTCTAACTTTAACCCTTAACCTAACCTATCCCAACCACTTGACCCTTGGTTCTAACTCAACCCAACACATTCACACATACTAACCCTTCCTTATTAGTTAATTGACCTCAATTAACTAATTAACCCCTCCACTCATTCTCTCTCCTTCCATCACATCTTCTTAATCACCCCACTTGTCCTCTAAACCTAAGTCTAATCACTCACTAAGGATTTGCACAATCATAATACAAGGATTAAGAAATCCTAACCCCCACCCAAGTCAAATTTCATGTCACATCCCTCAAATCCCAAACCATATGCATTTAAATATTCCTTAAATGCTCTTACATCCCTCTTACACACTCCATCCATCTCTTACATCTTTGTCCCCTCTCACATCTCCCAAAATGGTCACATTCCCCCATTCTTCCAAACCTCTCTCCTTGCGACACTTGTCACAATGAGAGACATTTGAGAACTCACAATCCATGTGCTCCCTCTCAAATGCATCTCCACCCTGCCTCAAGTTTGCATCTCAACCATCCATTCAAGCCTCCATTTGCATATAAATTGAACATCATTTCCTTCACAAATCATCCACATTTCATGCAAATTCATAATTCCCATTTGAAAGTCAAAAACATCCATTGCACCCTTATAATGCCCAAATCATCCTAGAAGCAACACTTACTCAATTTATTGAAGATTGAAGCCTCTATTGAGCACACATCCAAGCCATCTTGGACGAAATCTACACATCAAAGGGAGCTTCTACTTAGTTTGGGAGGTTTTCCTACTCTTAGGCTTTTGTTAGTGATTTTAGTTCTCTTTTGGGTCTAATCTTATATGTGGTAATTGGTTAGTAGTTTGAATTCTTAGTTTATCTTTGTGTTCCTTTAACCAATAGCTTTATTGCTCACATTTTGGCACACTCGGTGGGACCCACTTCACGGGTCATTTCTTTTTTATCATTTTTTCTTTTCTTTGCAAACTAACCAAAATCTTAACATTTATTGTTGTTTGAGCTTGTTGTGCTAGGTTTTTTTGTTTTTACAGGTTGTAAGGCAGAAAAGAAACCATTTGCGCCATCAATCCCATCGTTCAAATCCACACAACATCAAAAAATAGTCTCTCTGCGGGAACACGATCCTGTGTCTCTGTAGACTCACAATGGCCGAGACTCTTTCTCTTCTCCTTTTTGTCTTTTTCTGCATTTTTAACAGACTCACAGGAACGTGGTCCTGAATCACGGGAACACATTTTGTAAACTTTTAAGTTTTCCTACTCTTCAACTTTTGTTAGTGATTTTAGTTCTCTTTTGGGTCTAATCTTATATGTGGTAATTGGTTAGTTGTTTGAATTCTTAGTTTATCTTTTTGTTCCTTTAACCACTAGTTTTATTGCTCAAATTTTGGCATGCCTGGTGAGACCCACTTCACATGTCATTTATTTTTTATCATTTTCTTTTCTTTGTAAACTAACCAAAATCTTAACATTTGTTGTTTTTTGAGCTTCTTGTGCTAGGTTTTTTGGTTTTTGTAGGTTGGAAGGCAGAAAAGAAACTATTTGCGTCATCAATCTCATCGTCTAAATCCACATAGCATCAAAAAATAGTCTACCATGGGATTGAAAAGTAGAATCATGGGAACGAGGTCCCTTCTTGTAGGAATGAAGGCTTTTTTCACGGGAACGCGATCCTGTGACCCTACAGAGTAACTGTTGGAAAGCTAGAATGGAAACAATTGTTGTTTTGTCATTGATGTCAAACCTTAACTGGTGAGACTACTGCTATCTATTTGAGTACCATATCTATTGATTGTTGAAGAAGATTTGAAGGCAAGGATAACAGGAAGACTGAGGGAAATGGTTGAGTTATGGGAAATCACAAGGGTACTTGATCAGTTGGCACATTGACAAAGTAATGTATTGTTTATCTATTACACTAAGTCAAGATGTCAGTTTACTAGGAACAGTATATGTTGAGTGAAGTTTGTGTCGACTAAGAACTAGTGTATGCCAAGCATAATTTCTAAGTGTCGACCAAGTGCCAGTAAATTGCTGAGGAAAATAGTGATGACCGAGTGGAAGAACACAGTGTTGGCCGAGCAACAGTATTTTGGTAAATATTGAGATTTGGGATCTCTGGCAGACATAATTGAATTTATTGGGATATGTATATTTAATTGAGGATAAGCACGATTGGTCCACACTATTTAAATGCATAGGTAATTATAATTAATGCATGGATCCAAGATTTAATTAGTGATTTCTTTGGAGAAATAAATTAAATGTAAAGATGGAAAGACCATTGGATCTGACCTAACCTAGGATCTACGATCTTGATTAAGCGGAAAAGATTTATTTTACCTAGATGAAGAGGTATAAGATAACCTCAAGGGGTTATTCAAATGTATATATACAAAAATTGTATGCGAGAGGATTGCATGGTTAATTGACTGATTGGCATGATTTAGCAAAGAAGGATAAACAAAGAAGCAAAGAGTTGTGAAAGTGATTTCTTGGTGGATTTCCAAGCAAATCTGAAGATTGAAATGAGAATGGAGGCCACTCAGTGAATTAGCATAACAGCTAAATAGGATCTATATTTGCAAACTAAGTTGTATGTATCAAATAACACCTTCTCATTACTTTCTAACTATTGTATCAATCAAAATCCTTTAAAAAAGTTGACCTACCAGTCATTGTATAAATCCTTTGAGCAAGGTGACATTTAGATGGAATGTTCTAAGAACTCTAACAAGGCCACTCCTGACAAGGTGATAAAATCCTTTAACCAAGTCACATTTAGCAATGTGTTTTGTAACCTTTAATAGGGTTGGCTCCAAGCAGAGCTCACTTCAAAAGAGTGAAAACTTGGTAGCATGTTATTGGTGGTTTTTCCCAATTTGGGTTTCCATGTTAAATACTGGTTTCAACTTGTGTGAATGTTTATGTTGTGTTTTAATGTTAAGTTTCTACAAGTTGATTACATTTGAAGCGTAAACTGCATATCTATGTTGTTGATTTATGCTATTGTTGCCAAGTAGATCTGAGCTGTTTAAAGTGCTATAAAGTTTCAATTGGTACATCTAGACCTGAGGATAACTGATTCACCTCCCCCTCTCAGTTATTCATATACATTCTAACAATTGGTATCACAACTTTGGTCTCTTGAAAACAATTTGAAGGTACTTGGAGAAAAAGATCAAGATGTATAAAAAGGAGGTACCAAAGTTGAACAAAGATAACTTCCATGCATGGTAGATTTTGATGAAATTGCATCTTGCTGGTATTGGTGATGCTGCTAAGTGCTATATTGAATATGATTATGTAGTCCCAATTACACCTCTCACCGTTGAACAGTTAAGATAAATGCAGGAACACAATCAAGCAATGTTGGAGATCGCATCATCCCTGAGCTATCCTAAATTTGAAGACATAAAGAACTATACAAATGCAAAGCAGATGTGGGATACCCTAGCAACCATCTATGGAGGAGATACAAATGTGTTGAGAGCCAAATCTGAAAGTTTAAGAGGTAATTTTGATGAAATGAAAATGCAAGAAGGAGAAAATATAGTTCAATACTGTGGTAGGATAAAGGAAGTTGTGAATGCTATTAGAGGAGCTAATGGAGCCATTGATGATAACACCATTATGAGAAAGGTACTGAGAACTCTTCTTCCTATATATTCTATTAGACCCTCTATAATTCAAGAATTAAGATGTACTCCTAATAACAATTTGACTTTAGAAGGTCTGGTAGGCAGACTTACTACATTTGATATGTCAAATTTTGACAACTACACTCCACAAGCTATTGATTCTGCATTAAGATCCCCATTGGTCCTTAACAAATCAAAGAAAGGAAAGAAATGTGTGAACAGTGACAACGACACTACAAATGATGATCTAGAATAACTTGAGGCACTTATGGAAAAAAGACTATCTAGAGGAAAAGGAAAATTCAAAGGTAAACTTCCTATCATTTGTTTTTCGTGTAACAAAGTTGGTCATATTGCTGCTAGATATCCTAATAATAATGGCAAAGATGAAAGAAGGGACAACAAGCACAAAGACAGAAAGGATGACTGAGACTTTAGAAAGTATAAAGATTACAAAGATAAAGGTAAGAAATCTTAATATATAGCTGAAGAAGCGTACATGATAGTGGAAATGACAATTCTAATGAAAATGATATAGAAGTTTTGTATGTTTCTATGAAAGATGATTCTAATGATGATGAGAAAACAACACTAATTTCTTATATGAGTAAAGGTGACCGTTGGACTATTGATAGTGGTTGTTCACATCACATGACTGGTGACAAGGATAAATTTGAAACCCTAGATTAGTGCAATGGCGGTTATGTTAAATTTGGAAATGATGCACCATGTCTTGTTAAAGGTAAAGGATCAATTAGCTTGACTAATAAGATCAGATGTGATAATGTATATTGTGTTGATGATCTTAACTATAATTTATTGAGTGTTGCATAGCTGAATACTTTTGGTTATAGATTTGAATTCCATCACAAGAAGGAAAAGATCTATGATGCCACTGGAGAATTAGTTGGAAGTGGAGAGAAAACAAAAGGTAACTTATTCTATTTGGACTTAGCTGATGAGACATGCTTGTTTTTGATAGAAAAAGCAACAAGAGGGTGCTGGCCCGTGGAACAAAGGATTAGTAGCACATTAACAACATATTAATGGAACTAATCTAAGCTAAAAAGCATTTTAGCAGAATATCAAAATCACCAATTCTAGTTCTGCCTCTATCAAAAACAAAAATGACAGTTCTATGCCAAGGGATTAAACCAGAGTAATTGCTACCATCAATAGCATATAAAGTATCAACATTAAGCCTCGCAGGGCTAAACCAAACCAAAATAACAAAATTAAAATTAACCCCAATCACAGAATAGGGGAACTGAGGGTCAATCCTAGCCATAAAAACCTGAACCATAGGCAGTAGAGTTAGTTCTTCCCTCCCAGCTATTTAGACAGCAGGGTTCTCGGCCACTCCTCCTGAAGAAACAGGAACATATCCTTGTTATCCTCGTCCGCTTCCAATTTGCCACCCGCCAGCTTTTCCTACACATTACATAGGGTCATCACTGAGGCATGCATGGCTTTAAGGGAAAATTTTTTGGTCCTCATGCAGTGGTTCATCAGGTCCTACATATTCTTTTTAATCTCAATGATCTCTTTGTCGAGATTCACAAAATTTATTTTAAGGGTGCCTGTGAAATTCCATTTTTCCTCCATGACTGCAGAGTGGGGTTTATCCTAGGTATCATGGTGGGGGCTCTGGGGTAGGGTGGGGTTCTTGGGGGTTTCCTTGGTTCTCTGGAGGTTGGGCAAGGGAATATTACCAGTCGGGCTCATATAGCCTTCCGAGGAACCATTTCTGGAGTTGGTGGAGTAGGAAGCATTTCCAGTCAGGGAGAGCTCTTTTGAGGCCATTTCCATCATCCTAATTTTGTATTGTTCCTTGGCTATTCTATTAGACCTCCTTCGGTCTGAACCACTTAGGTCCACCTCCAAATTAACTTGGGTTTCCATCATTTTCCATTTTTTGGGCTTGTAATCCGTCTCAGGTGTGCTGTCAACCCCTTTCCCTTCATTGTATTCCACAGATTCAGAAACATATGATTCCTCCTGGCCCTCCTTCTTACAGGTGGGAATCTTAATACTTTTTTTACAGGTTTTTTTCTCTGTCATCACAGGCCCTTGGGTGATACGGATGGACTGGGAGGAGGAATTGGTGGTCTTTTCAGCTTTATCCAGAGGCTCGTCCTGGGGAAACATCAGAATAATCACAGGGGGTTGGGGTGCCAGGCCTATGGCTTTGTGAAAATGGTAAAGACAGAGGAGGAGGCCCTAGTGGAGGATAGCCCTATCAAGGTTGCTTTTGATATCTAGGACATTACTCTTTATTGAATGCAGAAGATAAAACAGTATGGAAATTAAATCTTTGTTCCTAATATGATTCAGGAAAGGTAAGTGGTAGCTGTAAAACACTGTAAAATTACCTTCAAGTGTGAAATAATTCATTATTATGAGACAAATTTTTGGCCAGAAATCTGGTAGCTCTTCCCTATTGAAACCCCATGTTTTCTGACTGGTAGCTCACCTTCTTTAAAAAATTATTTTAGGCTGGTAGGGTCGGCAGTCCGACTGGTCTTTTTGTACTTTCTCCCCACCATAGAGAGGCTCGTTGCCTCTATAATGACCTCCTCATTAAGTTGGAAGTGAATGCCCCCAATCGAGACACTTTTGTTGTTCCAGGAGGAGACGAACTATTTAGATATTCTCTCATCATGTCCACCTTTCATGCGTTCCATGAAACCTCAAATGCCAGTTTCTTTGCAATAATGGGTGACCAGCAGGTCAGAAGTAAAGGCTTCATCAATATTATCAGGTTCAATATGGAGAATATTACCCCCCATATCATAAGTCTTCTCTTCAAGTGTCAGGATATCCTTGGATTCTGAGAGCCGAGAATTATTGTAGGCCATATAAAACCACTCGCTTTTACAAATCCGTTTCAAAAAAAGCTTATACATAACCTGCCAGTTTTAGGAATTTTAGAGAACAGGCTCCATACCGCCAAATCTAACGGATCTCCAGGGGTCATTAATAGTAATAATAGCATTAATACAATCAATAGACAAAAAAAACTTTTGAAACTGACAGCGATCACTCCACACATTCAAAAGGTAATGATAGAACTTTATTGGAATTTGAGTTTTGCCTTTCATAATCACACAAGTCATCCGAACATGCCAACACGTGATCAAGGAGGGGTTTGTAATAAATAAGCCAGCCTGGCATGTTTAGACTATAGTATTCATTTCTCCCATGATGAGTTGTTGAGTCATCAGAGGTAAGTCACCAATTATTATCCAACTATTTAATTTGGTTTGTTTTAGGCCAATTGTTGCCATTGAGTTAGCAACCGAGTTTCCCTCTCTATAAGTATGGCCTATAGTCATTTGTTGGAAGCTATCAATAAGCTCATAGATCTCCATGATGATAGGTCTAGCCTGCCACCCACACCAGCTCCACTCTTGACTTCCTCTATTATCACTTTGGAATCCCCCTCAATTTCCAGCTGTCTGAAGTTTATTTGTTTTGCAAGTTTAATCCCCCAAAGAAGGGTAGTCCCTTCCACCTGGGTAAAAGTGCAATTATTGATTGGTCCCGCATAAGCCAGCAGGAAAGTTCCATGGTGGTGTCTTAGCACTCCTCCCCCTCCAAGCCCAAGATTATTAACTACCCAATCAAAGTTTAATTTTTTTCTTCCTTTAGGAGGGGCAATCCATTTGGTAGCTTTTCTGGCTATCTTTTTAGCATTGTCGAACCTAGAGAATCCATACAGAAGGTTCCAACATTCAAAAATCTTAACTTCCCAGGTAGCAGGAGGACTGGAGGGGGGCTTCCATTTAGCCATCCTAGCATTCTTGCTCAGGAGCTTAGTTTTGATAAGGAGATAGGTTTCAGGTTGGATGCCTTTCTCCCTGAAGATCCTGTTGTTTATTTCCTTCCAGATGATCCAGAATATATGCGGGGGAAGCATATGCCAAAGGATTTGGAGTAGGGGGTGATTTCAAGGGGATCTCCAGTTGATGAATTGGTGCACCAAATAGTCCAGGGCCCACGAGATACCCAACCTATCTGAAATTCCTTGCCACATGGTGGTAGCATATTCACAGTGGATGAAGAGGTGATTTACTATTTCTTTTGCCTTCTCACATAGAACACATATGTTTGCCATTGAGAAGCCTCTTTTAGTAAGATTATCTTGGGTTAGGATCTTATCGTGCATTAGTGTCCACCAAAAATAGTTTATTTTAGGCGTGAGCTAGGGGATCCACACCTTCTTCCAGTCACTTGGGTTACTCTCCTCCTTAAGAAGCAGATTGTAAGAAGAATTAACCGTGAAAGCACTAGTCTGGGTGGGGGTCCAGATAGTAGAGTCATCAACCTTAGAAATTCTAATACTAGCCAAGTTTTCCATAAGATCCTTGGCCATGTGTTGCAGGTTTGATCTATCCCTTAATCAATTAGGTAAATTGATCCAATCTCTTTCGTTCATGTAGTTGTAAGATCTAATACCCAGGCTAGGTCTGAGGTAGTCCATGAGTGGTTTGAATCTATGTCCTAGATGAGGTTGGTCCATGATCCAATGGTCATTCTAGAATCTGATTAATCTACCATTACCAATTTACTAAAAATCCCCTTTGGACAAAAGGGTCTTACACTTGCAGAAGTTTATCCAGAGTTTGGATCCACTAGGGAGGTCACTGTTGTGGAACATCGCTCCGTAGGGGTGGCCTTGGAGATATTTGGTTTCCATTATTCTACACCAATCCACTTCTCCCTCAATGAGCTTCCAAGCCACCTTCATAGTAAGGGCCTTATTCATCAGACCAATTTTTCTAAGGCTGAGACCTCCCAATCTTTTCGGGAGGCAGACAGTGTCCCAGTTGACAAGTGAAATCCTCCTTTTCTCTTCAGACCCTGCCCACAGAAAGGTTCTCTAAATTTTTTCAAGTTTTTTGGCCATGTTTCTTATGATCTTGAAGAGGGATAGGAAGTAGACAGGGATCCCCTGGAGGGTGGAAGCAACCAACTGGAGTTTGCTAGCATTGCTTAATATCTTTCCTTGCCAGCCGGTGAATTTCCGCTGGGTTCTTTCTAGAATAGTGTTCCAGAATTCTTGGGATACTTCTTTGACCGTGAGGGGGAGGCCAAGGTAAGTAGAAGGGAGCGAGGCCACCAGACACCCCATAATTTGAAGCACCTTAGACATGCTTGTTTACATAACATAATGATGTTTGTTTATGGCATTAAAGGTTGTGTCATGTAAACTTTGATAACTTGGTAAGAATAAGCAAATTGAAAAAGGTTAGAGGGATTCATATCTTAAAGAAACCTAACAATGCAGTGTGTAAACAATGTCAATTGGGAAAAATGACTAAATCTAGTTTCAACAGCAAGACTCATACTTCTAAGGAAATTCTAGAATTGGTTCATATTGACCTTTATGGTCCCATTGGTGAGAAAAGTTACTGTGGAGATAGATATTTCATTCTATTTGTGGATGAGTACTCCAGACTAATGACTGTTATGTTTCTTAAAGAAAAATATGATGCATTACAATTATTTAAGTGGTACTTGGCAAAAGTTGAAAAGGAGATAGGCAAAAGACTGAAATGTTTGAGATTTGACTGAGGAGGCGAGTTTATTTCTAATGAGTTTAACATGTTCTCCAATGACTGAGGTATAAAAAGACATATGTCTGCTCCTAGGACACCACCATAGAATGCTATTGTTGAAAGAAGAAACAAATCTATCATGGACTGTGCGAGAACAATAATGATGGAGAAGAATGTTGCACAGAAATATTGGAGAGAAGATGTGAGTACAATAGTCTATACCCTAAACAGAGTACAATTTAAAAAAGCTACCAATGCTACTATTGGAATTATATTGAGATGATTTACTGAGAGGGGAGGGGTGAATCAGTACATCTAAAAATTTTCTTGGTTAGCCCATTAACCCTTAGTCATCAGTTTGTAATTTATCTTATCTAACTGTTCATCTTTCTTTATGCATATGTAATCATATCATATTCTTTTTGTATGTAACCATAATAGAAACATGACGAAAATAGATAACACATGATACAAGATATGATATCGCAGAAAACTCCTGTTAAGGAAGTAAAAATTGCGGTGGGGATTGTTACCCACAAAAATTCACTATCTGCAGATAAGAAGGGGCCAGTTAAGGCTTACAATTGGTCACTTCTGATGACCTACCCTGTTAGGATTATTACAGTGGAGACCTATTAAGATCTACTTCATTTGAAGCTTTAGCAACACTGTTAAGTGTGCACTCTGTTAAGAGATTTGGAAATAACGATTAAGTCCACCTTCTACAAAAGGATTTTAGATGTGATGCACTTGTTAAAATGCAACTACATAAGTCTTTGATCTGATGATATATGCAATATTCAATTGTTGATAACAGATCTTATAAATCTTCATACATATTAGTAATCATCCTTCCATGATTGAATAATACCTTTATCTGCTCGTCGGTAGCCTCTGTGTGTTCTTGACAACTAATGTATTCTTTTTCTGACCTTTGCATGAATTCTACCTTCTGCTCCTTAGATTCTCTTTGCGGCTATTAGTAATAAAGAATTCATGTCAACAAAATTGAGTATGAACATCTATTTATACTAATTTAGGTTCAATTCTTGATTCATGCATCGCAAGTTAACTCTAGATCCAAGGTTTACAACTTGACCTTGATCTTTAGTTAGATATGCTTTAGATCTGTTAGGATGCTTTAAATCATTTACATAAAGCTTGCATGACCATCAAATATGATTTAAAACAAAATAAAACTCTATAAATAGAATTACATTTCTTTATCCGTCGTGTAAAAATCAGATCCACAATTTGTGGGTTCTTTATTTATCTGTCGGTTCTGACGGTCAATTTTCTTGGTCGTCGGTGTTCCTTTCTTGAACTTGTCATCGGGTATGCCTTTTCTATTCCTGTCAGGTTAGTTCTGAAAACTATGTCGCCGGTGATGCTTGTCACTTTTATACTTAGCATTTTTCTCAAAAATCTTTGTTCTGTCGGGTATGCTTGCATTTCACCGGTACTGCTTGTGGTTCACCGGTAATGCTTGTTGTCTATCAGTAATGCTTTCTATCTATGTTTTTCACTGAGTATACTAATGGAAAAATAATGTCATCAATCTCCCCCTTTGACATTAGTATCAAAAACATGATATGTGCAACATACTGAGAGTATTAGTATGTACACCTATGTATACTTCTTCCTTATTCATTTGAATGACTCCCCCTATGTATATGCCAATAAGTGTAAGTATATATACATATCCTTATGTATTTTCTTTTCCTCTTTTTTTTTTCATTTGATATATATAATGTACATAACTATATACATTGCCTTTCCTCCTTTTTTGATTCTAAAGGCAAAGGTACCTACATCTTTCCAAAAAGTTGGGAATGTGAGGACTTGACTTCCTCCATCATTTTCTCCCATTTCTCCTTCAACATTTCTAGAGCCATGTGCTCTAGTGAAATCCTTACATGGATATCATAGATGTTTTCTACTACAGACATCTCCGGGGTTGCTATCAGATTTCTTGCTTCAGAAATATGTTGCTGTAGAATTGTAAGATTTGGTAAAATATGTGCTTCTAGTTTAGTGATCTCACCTCTGAATTGTGTTTCTGCATCCCATATTTCTTGCCTTAGCTGATTTGCCTCATTGACTATGTCATGATGTGCCTTTATGCTTTCGGCTTGTGAGTTTAGGCTTTGTGCACTCTTTGTGACATTTGAGTCAATTTCTGCAAGTTTATCACTGTTCTATTTTGCAAATTTCTCCAGTGTGCACATCTTTTGAACTAAGGTGATTTCTTCAGCAATCATTGGCTCCAATTCATCACTGAGTTCTGAGAGCTTTACCTTGTTCAATGCCACTTCTTGGCTGATTTTATCAATTAAATTTAATTGATATTTCTTTTTTGCTTGCTCTTCCATTGGTTGATCTTCCTCTATACCTTGCTCTGTAATAGCGTTGATAAGAACAACAATTTGTTCCTTAACTGAAGTATTTTCATCAATTTTCACTTCAGGAACCAGTTGGTGGAGTATCTATTTATCCTTGTTAAGTGCCATGTTTTCTATGTGTTCTTGTATCATCTTCTTCTGTATGGATTTCCTCAGACAGAGCACTCCAAACTCTTGAAGTTTGTCACTGTCCAAAGTGGTCATGTCCCAGTTTGGAAATTCAATGACTTCATCAAGTGTCATAGCCAATATGTCCTTCTTTACTATTTTCTTCTTCTTCTTCTTTGGCTAGCTGGCAGATTGATGTACCACCATTCGTAAGGTGTGAGATTGAGTTGATTTTTTTAGTGAGTGTAGGGAGGATGAGGCATCCTTTTGTACCTATTCAGTGTTCACCAACCGGTTTGGTGAAGACATCTCCTCACGTACCTTAGGTGTTTCAACAGATGAATCTTATTTTTGTTTCATTTTATCATTTCTCTTAACTTCCTCACTCTTGTCTTTCTCTTCAACCTTTTTCAATGTATCCTCTATTGTTTTATCTGCCTCTTGCTATTGTTCTTTTGATACATTTTCCTGCTCATTTGTTGCATCCTTCATTTTAGTATCGGTATCCTTAGGATTGTTGGATGCACCTTGGTTTTCATCGGTACCCATATCCTTGGGTATCTCATCATCTTTCTTAGATGATTTATCCTAGCTTGAATGTATATCAATAACATATATTAATATATTCATATTTGTAGGCGTATTGACAGTTGCAGTGTTATTAGTTATGTCCTGTCTGTTGGTATTACCCTTTGTAGCAGTGATGTCTTCATCTTTTTGGATCTCTGCTGCAGGGTCTTTTCCTGTAATGGTGTTGACAATGTTGTCTAACCATGAATCATCATTTATATCAACATCTAAGTTACCTTTTATTGAAAGTTCTTCTTTGGTAACTTCTTCATCCTCCAAGTTAATGTGGATGGGGCTATCCAGTACTTGATCATGTTGGCCATCTTTTGACCAATCCTCATCTATAATATATGTTTGTTTTTGGCCTGTGATTTGTACTTCTTCATTCTCTAACTCAACTGTTGATTTACCCATTTTGTTGATAAGTTCCCTTTCAGGACTGCTCTCTTCATCAGGATTTAGTATATCACTCCATATTTTTTGAGTGTCTTCTTCCAGCTCTATAAGTTTCTCTTGAAGAAATTTGTAAGCTCTCATTTTTGGTGAGAATTTTTTTGTATATTTCTCCATGACTTCTTTGATTTCTTCTTTTGGGGATTCAGGCATAAGAGAAACCAATACTCTTTCTCAAATCCTTTTCTCTTCATGGAGTGCATGCGTGAATCTAGCGGATATCTTATCCAAAAGTTCTTGTGGAACATCTTGTGAAGTGAAGTCCAGTGGGACATAATAATGTTTGCACATCTTAGCAATAAGTGCATCTTCTATCTTATTTTGTTCTATTGTATCCCATTGCAACCATTTCCTAATTTTTGGATGTCTAACAGATGCAGCTTAAGAAATGTACTTACATATGTCATCAATGTTATCATATGGTGATGTAACCTTTGCTTTTTCCTTTGCTATTTTTACAGAGTCAAGTTCATCCATTGCTGATTCCTCTAGATCCTCTTCATTCTGAACATATTTCCTCCTTTTGGAAGGTACCCTAGCTAGTTGTTTTACCTTTTGAGGTGCAGGTTTCCTCTTGTATACCTTCCCTTTTACCATGGGAGAAGGAATAACATCTTGTGTTGTTTGGATTCTAGTTCTAGACTTTTTAGCTAGAGGACGACATGGTGAATCAGACTTCTCTTCTTATGATTCATTTGTCTCTACTGTGTCACCGATGGGAAGCTGTTCCTCGGTGTCTTCCTCCTTACTTTTTTATTCCTCCTTAAATTCTTCTTCTTCTCCATCAGAAGATATTTTCAAGTTCTTCTTCAGGCTCTTTACCATTCTCTTAGACTGCTTTACAGCTTTCTTAACAACAAGAGTTGACTTAATATTTTGTTTGGCTTCCTCATAGGTACCAAATCTCAGTTGTTTATTGTCAATGGGTTTATTTAATAATGCCTGAATGCATTCTATTTCTAATCCTATTTTAATTTCATAATCAATATTTTCAAGCCATGATTTCCTCGAAACTACAACGTGTATGTAGGTGAAGTCTGTGTCCACCATGAAAAAAATCTCTTCTTTGTATTCTTCTATCAAACTCTCCGGTATTCTACTCCTAGCTTGTAGCCTTTCCTTAATTACCTTAAAGTACTCATGCATTACATTGTCAAAATCTATACCAAGTGTTTCAATGAATTCACTTATCTGCATGGTAATTGGTCTACTTGTGTCCCATGCTACTTTTCCTATGGAAGGAAAGAACTCTTCGAAGTAAAAGAATATACACATTATAAGGGAACCAAAATTACATGTGTTTTTCCATGAAGACCTTATTGTGCACATGTTCTCCTCAAATTGATGAAACATGATCTTTGCCAGATCCATATTCTTCCCCTGTTTGATGATTTTATAAGCTGTACTCATTGCAGTGCTATAAATACTATTCATTCTGCTAGCTTGGAATATCTTATATCCAACTACGCATGCTCCAAACTTTAGCTCTATGTCGGTAATAGTATTTACTTTCAGTGCCATCCTGTCTGATTTTGCACCAGTTAACCTTTCCACTTTTGCAAGAGATGGATTTTTGTGAGCCTGAGGTTTTTTGGTTGTTGGATAACCAGTCACTGTGTGTATAACATCCTTTGTTATAGCCTTTGGTTTGTTCAGCCCAAGAGAGTTGTCGTGGATTCTGCTTAGAAAAATTTTGATCCACTGTGTTTTGAAAACCCTAGGAAAGTGAAGTGAATTTGTGAGTCCTTTCACCTCCAAGTGTTTATGCTCTTCTTTGAGATTTCCAGCATCATCACAAAGTGCAACATAGGCATTATCAAGATCCAGATCTCCTATCTCTGAGATTTTATAATGAATATAGGACCTAACGTCCTCGACCAATAAAACCCTAGCTGGGATTCAAGAGAATGCTCCAGAATCCTCTGGTTGAGAGGCTATCTCAAGATGTAACTTATATTTAGGTTCAGCACAAGCTCCTCTATTTATAATTCTTAAGGGTTTCTTCTTGTCATCCTTAATTTTCTCTACCCTAGAGGTCGATGCCATCATTTTGAAATTTAGGGATTTTCCATAAATTAAAGACAGTGCTATCAGTGAGAGGATTAACTTAATGAATGTTTGTGATCTCCTTTGAATCTTAATTCTTAGTGAATTCCTTCTATTGGGTCGCTTCTCAAACTGCTCTTAAATCGCTCTACTCTGCTCTGCTCTACTCAAAAATTGCGGGTGCAAAAATGAGCTTACCCGTCGGGTTTTTATACCTTTTGTGCCTTAAGTTGTCATAAATGCTTACCAACTTGCTAGTTTACAAAGGCTACTTTTTTCAGTAAAGACATCCATAATGTTTTTGGCATCTGTGCAAAGTATCAGAGTAACTAGCTATGTTGGAGACTTCACCGATGATCGTCGATGATATTGCGACAACAGCTTTCGTGATTCAGTATTCACCGATATCCGTCAGTTTACACTTACTTGTGTAATGACCGATACATTCCTGTGATTGATGCTAACCTTTTTTGTGTGTGTTCACCAATGCATATTGTTCCCAATAATCGATGGTTTCTTTTCAACATTTTAGCACATAACAATGTATTGCATCTTTATTATGCTAATATTACAATATTAACTATGTATAATGGAACCGATGCATAGTAAATCTTGTCATAATGTAGTTCCATACTTGTGCAATCTAGTTAGATGTAGTGATGTCACTAGATCTAGTGGATGGGGTGTCACCATTTGCATTTCTCATTCCAGCACCTTCAGTGTTTGTGGCTTTTACCCACATCTTGTTTCTCATTCTTTTGATGTCATCAATGGTGTTTCCATTGGGATGTGTATTTGTGTCTGTCAGTCGGTCTTTGCAATATTTTATCACATGTCCAACCTTATGACAATGTAAACATGCCATACTAGGATTGGACCATCCTCTTAACCTTCTCGTCCACTTTCTCATACAGTTTCCAGCAATATGACCATACCTTCCACATGTTGTGCAATTTACCCATGTGTTATAGTCCCAAACATATGAGTTACCTATTCTTGCTGGTTTGTAGCTTTCATCATTTTCCTTTCGAGTCCATGCCTTGTTATTCTTTTTCCAGCATTCCTTATGTGTATGCCCATTCATCTTGCATGTAGGATAGTACTTGTCCATATAGGTGTTTCTCTTTGGATTTATCACTTTGGATCTACACTCATGTGCCTTGTGTCCTTTCTTTTGACATTTATAACAATTACCAATAAAAGTAGATTGTGCTTGAGAAATACCTTTCATTTTGCTTCTGTAGA
>MU226925.1:3664925-3681337 GCA_018584345.1 Thuja plicata | reverse complement strand
TTTGATACCAATTGTTGGAATTATATTGAGATGATGTACTGAGAGGGGAGGGGTGAATCAGTACCTCTAAAAATTTTCTTGGTTAGCCCATTAACCCTTAGTCATCAGTTTGTAATTTATCTTATCTCACTATTCATCTTTCTTTATGCATATGTAATCATATCATATATTATTTTTGTATGTAACCATAACAGAAACATTCATGAAAATAGATAACACATGACACAAAATATGATATCGCAGAAAAATCCTGTTAAGGAAGTAAAAACTACGGTGGAGATTGTTACCCACAAAACTTCACTATCTGCAGATTAAGGCTTACAATTGGTCACTTCTGATGACCTACCCTGTTAGGAGTATTACAGTGGAGACCTGTTAAGATCTACTTCATTTGAAGCTTTAGCAATACTGTTAAGTGTGCACTCTGTTAAGAGATTTGGAAAGAACGGTTAAGTCCACCTTCTACAAAAGGATTTTAGATGTGATGCACTTGTTAGAATGCAACTACATAAGTCTTTGATCTGATGATATATGGAATCTTCAATTTCTGATAACAGATCCTATAAAGCTTCATACATATTAGTAATCATCCTTCCATGATTGAATAATACCTTTATCTGCTTGTCGGTAGCCTCTGTGTGTTCTTGACAACTAATGTATTCTATTTCTGACCTTTGCATGAATTCTGCCTTTTGCTCCTTAGATGCTCCTCGTGGCTATCAGTAATAAAGAATTCATGTAATCAAAATTGAGTATGAACATCTATTTATACTAATTTAGGTTCAATTCTTGATTCATACATCGCAAGTTAACTCTAGATCCAAGGTTTACAACTTGACCTTGATCTTTAGTTAGATATGTTTTAGATCCATTAGGATGCTTTAAAGCATGTACATAAATCTTGCATGACCATCAAATATTATTTAAAACAAAATAAAACTCTATAAATAGAATTACATTGCTTTATCCGTCATGTAAAAATCAGATCCACAATTTGTGGGTTCTTTATCTGTCTGTCGGTTCTGACGATCGGTTTTCTTGGTCGTTGGTGTTCCTTTCTTGAACTTGTCATCGGGTATGCCTTTTTTGTTCCTGTCGGGTTAGTTTTGAAAACTTTGTCGCCGGTGATGCTTATGGTCGCCGGTGATGCTTATGGTCACCGGTGATGCTTGTGGTCACCGGTGATGCTTGTCACTTTTATACTTAGCATTTTTCTCAAAAATCTTTGTTCTGTCGGGTATGCTTGCATTTCACTAGTACTGCTTATGGTTTGCCGGTAATGCTTTCTGTCTATGTTTTTCACTGAGTATACTAATAGAAAAATAATGTCATCAACTACACCTTATGAGCTATGGTACAGATATGCACCTAACGTAAGATATTTCAAAGTCTTTGGAAGTAAATGTTTTATACTGAAGGATAACAGAAATGGAAAACTAGCTGCTAAAGGTGAGGATGACATATTTCTTGGCTATTCAACTAAAACTAAAGCATATAAGTGTTTGAATTCTAACACTAACAAAATTGTGGAAAGTGCAAATGTTATAATTGATGAATATGCAGAAAGAAATGAAGCAAAAAGCACACAAGAACCTGAAAGTTACAAATCATTTATCTATCTGGATGAAGAAGATTCTAATGTAATACTTGAACTTGAGAATGAGGTTGTCGAGCAATAACTAGCACCTACCGAGTCACAAAATGAGACTGTCAGGCAACATGAGGTAATTGTTGAGCTATCTGATGGAGATGCCGAGACACAAAATCAACCTGAATTGAATGAGAATAATGAATCTGAAGCAAGACAAGAACCTAATCTAGAAAAGTATGTAAGGAGGCACCAAAAACCTGATCAAATCATAGGATCAAAGGATTTTGTGGTTATGACAAGAAGTAAGTTAAGAGATGGTACATGTGAACCTAAAATAGTAAAAGATGCCTTAGAAAATGAAGACTGGATACAAGCCATGAATGAAGAGAATGAAAAAATTGAGAAAAATAAGACTTGGACACTTGTACCTAGGCCGAATGACAAAAATGTAATTGGTACTAAGTGGGTATTCAGAAATAAGCTGCATGAACATGAGGAAGTAACAAGGAATAAAGCTAGACTGGTATGCAAGGGTTATGCACAAGAGGAAAGAATTGATTATGGAGAAACACTCACCCCAGTTGCAAGATTGGAAGGAGTCAAAACATTACTTGCATATGTAGCCTACAAAGGTTTTAAAGTTTATCAGATGGATGTAAAGTCAACATTTCTAAATGGAATATTAGAAGAAGAAGTGTACATTGAACAAGATGATGGATTTGTTGACCCAAGAAAAAGGAACATGGTTTGCAGATTACACAAGGCACTATATGGACTTAAGCAAACACCAAGAGCATGGTATGCGAGATTGCACAATTATTTGATAAAGATTGGATTTGCAAGAACCAATGACAACAACAATCTGTATTTGAAGACAGAGCCAAATAAAGGTACTTTATTAGCTGAAATTTTTGTTGATGACATTATATTTGGTGGACAAGATGTGTTATGCCAAACATTTGCAAAAGAGATGCAAACTGAATTTGAGATGTCTATGTTTGGTGAAATCAAATTCTTTGTTGGCCTGCAAATATATCAAATGAAGAATGGTATCTATATTACTCAATCAAAATATGTCAAGGAGATACTAAAATTTGTTGGCATGGAAGAATCAAAATGAGTGAGTACACCCATGGCTACTGGACAGAAGTTAACAAAAAAATGATGATACAAAAGAAGTGAATCAAACCCTTTACAAATCAATGATTGGAAAGGTGTAATATGTTGTACACATCAAACCTGATATTGCTCTGGTTGTTGGAATTGTCGCAAGATTTTTTGCCAATCCCAAGGAAACTCATATGATGGCAGTAAAAAGAATTGTGAGATATTTGAAAGGAACAGATGAATATGGTATGTATTACAAAAAGAATGATAAGTTTGAGCTGAGAGTTTACACTAACTCTGATTGGGCTGGAAATGTGGATGACAGGAAAAGCACCACAAGTGGCGCATTTCTTCTAGGAAAGAGATTGGTTTCATGGACAACCAAGAAACAATATTGCACCTCACAATCTACAACTGAAGTTAAATATGTGTAAGCAATAGTTAATTGTTCTAATATTGTATGGTTGAAGATACTACTGAAAGGTATGAAAGAGGAGATCACAGAACCAGTTGCTATATATTGTGATAACATGAGTGCCATCAATATTTCTAAGAACCCTGTGATGCACTCTAAGACAAAGCATATAGCTATCAAGTATCATTACTTGAGGGAGCTAGTTCAACACAAGGAAGTGAGACTGGAATATGTGCATACTAAGGAAAATTTAGCAGACATATTTACAAAAGCACTACCCAAAGATGCTCATGAGTATCTGCAAGGTAAATTAGGGGAAATTCCCCTAACTAAAGCTAATTAGTTCAAAATGGAACTATTGCATCAAATGTTGTATTGAGAATATTTGACACATTGATGCACAAGAAGTCACACTTTAGGATGCTGCCTAAAGTTGTGAAAGACAGACAAGGATAGAAAAATAGGATCAGTCATAAAAAAGATGATAGGAACAACATGATAATGAGTTAGAACAACTAAATCTGCATGATGAAGATGTCAATGTCTTTGGCATTGTTGTCAAAGAGGGAGAAGTTTACTGAAAGAGGGAGAATTTACTATACTTAGAGGCAAAAAGGGAGAGTCTATAGATGAACATAAATAGAAAGCTTTTAGTGTGATTACAGACACAGAGGGAGACATGTTTTACAAGATGAGAATCAGAATGAAGCTAAAGACATTAATGAAGATTTGTTCATATCAAGGAACACATGCATAATTTTTGGATTGTATGGTAACTATCTTTGTAAAATTATTGTTTTATTATTTAGTGTTTCCATCAATGCCAAAGAGGGAGGTTGTTGGAAAGCTACAATGGAAACAATTGTTGTTTTGTCATTGATATCAAACCTTAACTGGTGAGACTATTTTTATCTGTTTGAGTACCATATCTATTGATTGTTGAAGAAGATTTGAAGGCAAGGATAATAAGAAGACCGAGTGAAATGGTTGAGTTATGGGAAATCACAAGGGTACTTGATTAGTTGGCACATTGGCAAAGTAATGTATTATTTATCTATTACACTAAGTCAAGATGTCAGTTTACTAGGAACAGTATATGCCTAGTGAAGTTTGGTGTCGACCGAGCACCAGTGTATTTCAAGCATAATTTCTAAGTGTCGACCGAACACCAGTAAATTTTTGAGGAAAAGAGTGATGATCTAGTGGAAGAACATAGTGTTTCCCTAGCAACAATATTTTAGTCAATGTTGAGATTCGAGATCTCTTGCTGACATAATTGAATTTATTGGGATATGTAAAGTTAATTGAGGATAATAATGATTGGTCCACACTATTTAAATGCATGGGTAATTGTAATTAATGCATAGATCCAAGATTTGATTAGTGATTTATTTGGAGAAATAAATTAAATATAAAGATGGAAATATTTTTTGGATCTTACCTAACCTAGGATCTACGATCTTGATTAAGAGGAAAGGTTTTATTTTACCTAGATGAAGAGGTATAAGATAACCTCAAGGGGTTATTCAAATATATATATACAAAAAGTGTATGCAAGAGGATTTCATGGTTAATTGACTGATTGGCATGATCTAGCAAAGAAGGATGAACAGAGAAGTAGAGAGTTGCGAAAGGGATTTATTGACAGATTTCCAAGAAGATATAAAGATTGAAATGAGAATGGAGGCCACTCAGTGAGTTAGTATAAGAGCTAAATAGGATCTAGATTTGCAAAGTAATTTATATGTATCAGATCACACTTGGTGATTACTTTCTAACCATTATATCATTCAAAATCCTTTAACTAGGTTGACCTAACAATCATTGTATCCTTTGAGCATGGTGACATTCATGTGGAATTTTCTAAGACCTCTAACAAGGCCACTCCTAATAGGGTGATTAAATCCTTTAACCAGGTCACATTTTTCAATGTGTTTTGTAACCTTTAATAGGGTTGGCTCCTAGCAGATCTCACTTCAGAAGAGTGAAAACTTGGTAGCATGTTACTGGTGGTTTTTCCCAATTTGGGTTTCCATGTTAAATACTGGTGTCAACTTGTGTGAATGTTTATGTTGCATTTTACTGTTAAGTTTCTACAAGATGATTACATTTGAACTGTAAACTGCATATTTATGTTGTTGATTTATGCTATTGTTGCCAAGTAGATCTGAGTTGTTTTAAGTGCTATAAAGTTTCAATTGGTACATCTATACCTAACGATAATTGATTCACCCCCCTCTTAGTTATTCATATACATTCTAACACTAACAATGGCTGAGACTTTTTTTCTTCTCCTTTCTATCTTTTTTCTATATTTTTAACAGACTCGCGGGAATGTGAGCGTGTATCGCGGGAACATGTTTTGTAAACTGTAAAGCCTTAAGCATATTTTTACACATTATTTTATTTTTAAAGTCTTCAAAATACCAGTCAAACCCTTGCAGGATCATTGTTTAATCCCTTAGGAATGCGCATTGACCTTGCACGATTGCTTTCCCAACTCGCGAGAATGTTGTTAAACTAATTCTGCACTCTATTTTTGTGCAGGTCATGGGAATTTTGTCTAGAGTTACAATTTATCCATTAAAAATCAAACAAAAGCACTCATTAGTTTTGGATAAATTAAAATGAACTCACACTTTGATTTGGTGCTTTAAAATCTTAGGTTTAAAATTAAATCCAATCAAATCTTTCATTTGGGCTTAAAACGAACTCATCAAATCTTGAATGCCTTAAAAGAACTGAATCAAAACATTTCATTTTATGCACTAAAATCAATCAATCAAACACACAATCTTGAGTGAATAAAGAAAAATTGAACAAGAAAACATACACTTCAAGTTGGTGCATTTAAAATTGAACAATCAAATCAAAGATTTGGACTTGGTGCATTAAAACGAACAACCTTTTGCGAGTTTTCTTTTTTTCTAGATTTAAAAAAGATTGCCTAACTTTCATAAAATTAACTATGTGCTTTAAGTTTTTGGTGCACTTCCACAAATTTTGTTAGAGTGAAACCTCACATTATACACTATCCTCTCCCACTAGCTCTCATGGTCATTGGTGCAAGAGAAAAATGACTGTGACCGCTCGAATCTTTTACTTTTCTTACAGAGGTCTATCTAGAGGGAGTATTTCCCCTTTAGATAAGGATGACCTCAAACTGGTAAATACCCCGGTCGGTATATAAATAAGACATTGAACAAAGGCTTGTCTTACATCCCACCAATCTTGGGAGATGCATGTTGATAGTAGTTTGGACTAGGTTAATATCCCTAGCATATTGGCATGGTCAACTAGGCTCTTAAGTGAGTCACACACATACAAACCAATTTGGGAGAAACCAAAGATGTTACTAAGAAATAATGTTTAGAAGATAAAACAACCTTATATATTTGCTGATACAAAAGGTCAGAGACTAACTAAGACACCCCACATGTACCCTTCATTTTGAGACATAAAATCCTTAAGGTTTTTAGACCTTTGGGTGAGAGATTCTAGTGATTCCCATACCATGGAGGGGAGCTTGTGACACTAGAATCTATACTTGTCCACTTTTTCTGAGGTATATGGAGAAATCCAAGTGGGGAGTCAACAAATAGTATCCTATCCAGCCTAGGTTGTGAATGTGTTTGGTTCTAAATATGCACTTTGTGTTTTATGTACTTGGTTCACTTACACATGTTTTTTCTAAAACAACAAGTCAAAATATCATGAAAACCAAACATTTACCAAGTCAAACACTTAGCCCAAATTCATAGTCCAAAATCACCCATCTCTAGAGTTCTTCCATCGTAGTTTCATAATCATATCCTTACTATAATCTTGCATCATTTTCTTCTAGTATCATTAGATCCTCCATTTCTCCCTATATCCTAGGCTAGCAGAGTCATCTTCACCATTTCCTCATCCCCTTTCCTCATCCCCTTTCCATCTTCTTTGGAGTCAGTCCTTCCTCCTATCATGAGCTTAATCCAATATCCTAGTCTAATCTTATTGTCCATCCTGATCTGAGCTTTAATTTTTCATCCATCTTTCCTTCATCCTTATCCAACTCTTTATTTGATCACCATTTCGCAATCTTATTATGTTGAGTTTGGTCATCCTACATTTTCTTCCACTTCATCCCATTCTAGTGACAATGAGAATCTTTTTTTATCACGATGACTACATTGAAAACCTTAGCAAGCTTGATCCAAGCATCCTCCCAAATCCAATCATTCCTTCATACTACCCCATCATATCTCCATGCATACCCACTAGCAGTCCTTGTCATACCTTTGACAAGGGAACCCCATCTTATCCTCCATCCACATCGCCCTCCTATGTCATACCTGCATGTCCCACTCAAATGACATTCATGCCTTCATATTCCCCCATGGTCATATACCAAACTCCATCTTTCCACAACAACATTACTAACTACATCCCTAATCCAAATCCACCATCTCCTTATCCTTCAACCCATTTTCCAATCTACAATCCTAGTCCACCATTTCCTCCAATCATTCACCATGATCCCTATGCTATTGCTAATCCACCATCCACTATATCCTACCTTTCTCCTCCGTCCCCTCCATCTTATCCCAATCTACCATATTCCATTTCTACCTACATATCTCAATCCACTTCATATTCCATACCCCCATCCATCATTCCTCCTCCATTAATTAGACAATCTAGTTCACAAATAACCTCTATGTCTACCTATGTGAACTATCTAGCCATGCCATTGCCTACACCCAATTCTACACCATAATTCAATCATACAATTTCACAAGTCATTTCCACACCTTCATATTTAGACTACCCTAGCTTCCCACCATCTACACATGCCAACCCTCCACCTCTAATATGTAACTCTCCAAGGATTTTCACAAGGAATCTATCACACAATCCATCTCTTAAATTTGATGAGTCAATTCATATCAGTCCCCCAATTGAAGCCATTAGTGATGAGGCCTTTCCACCTCCCACACCCATCATTACTCTTCCATCTCCCATACCTATCATTTCCCTTCCAATTCCTATACTTATTGATCCTCTTCCATCTCCTAACACCATTGAAGTCCCCCCATATATTGACTCCATCCAATCCCCATCCCCATCTTCTCCTCCTGACATTATCTACACTCCACCCGAGGAATATCATGATTCCATCCATCTTCCTTCCATCTCAATTAAAGAATATCCCATCCTTCTATCCCCTCCATCTAAAGAATTTATCCATACATCCCCCATCACACCATCCACACCAATCCAATCATGTCAAGATCTTCTCCAAAAACATGTTGAAACATCCATTGACTTGAATGTAGATTGTATCATTCCATCCACTCCATCCCAAGTTCCCACCATCCCACTTCCTCCATTACATGATCCATTGCTTCCATAAAATCCATCTCATGATCCATTTTTATCCACTCCTTCATATCAAAATCCTACCATTCTACCTACTCCATCTCAAAATCTATTACCCCATTTGAGCCAAGATCCCAACATCCCATCCCTTTCACTTCATGATACTTTATCACCTCCAATCCAAACTATCCTACCACCATCACTCTATCCCCTTGGTCCACTTACATTCATCCATGGTGGTCCACTTGAAGAAGAATAAACAAATTTCATGTCCACCATTTACACTCCTCCTGATAATAGACTCGCATCTTGTTCCCTAAGATACAAGTACCCTAGCTTGGATCTAATTCTAAAAATTTTGAATTATCAAGGCAAAAGATTAGGCCTAAATGAGAAAGGTACGCTGGAGCCCATCTTTGTCAAAGAACATCCATGATCTTGTGGTCTCGGTTGTACAACTCAAGGCCCTTAATCCAAAAATGTTAGTACAACTAATGCAAAGTCCAAGTGTGTTGTCAAACCCACCATTACATCTTCCCATTGTTCCTCCAAAACATTTAATGTCGTCCCCCCTCCTCCATCATTACAATCCAAGATAACCTACCATATCTCTCCTTCAACCTCTACATCCATTTTGGGTCCCTATGACCCAAAATCAACCATTGCATACCATCCACATACTATATCCATTTCAGGCCCTTATATCCCAAATTCCCATCCCCAATCTTATCCTACTTATCCCTTCA
The DNA here is from genome assembly GCA_018584345.1 of Thuja plicata. NCBI lineage: Eukaryota > Viridiplantae > Streptophyta > Pinopsida > Cupressales > Cupressaceae > Thuja > Thuja plicata. The sequence goes on along the minus strand of MU226925.1, from coordinate 3,672,117 downwards.
TCCATCGACCCCATGTTAAAAACCCCACCCCTTGCATTCCCAATCAGGATCAACAAAAGAACATGCCCATACACCCCATCCTGCATCGTACCTCCATCACTCCATCCATATCTCCTCCATCCCATGCAATTTCTCATATTCCTTCTAATTCTAATCATTATAACTTAGATGCCATATTAAAATGCATAAAGCTAAATATCCACAATCTAAAGATTGCCATGTCCACTTCAACTGACATGCTCAAGCAAAGAAAAAATCAATCAAAGTTACATCCCATTGGCTTCAAAGGCCCACCAAAGAAAAAGTAAACACTATGTGGATCCCTAAGAAAAAAGATGAAATGCATCTAAAAGAAAATTTCAGAATGGCATCCAAAGTTGCTAATCCTCCATCTCTGCATTCCTCTACACCCTCACCTAAATTTATTTTGGGGCCCTATGTCCCAATACTCCCTACCATAACTCCTCCATCATATCCCCATTTCATATCCATTCTTTTTCCGCACTTCATAATATGTGCCAATGTTGTTCCTGACAATCTCCCCCTATCACACTCACTTTCCATCATTTCATCCAAATTCTCTAGGTACCACCATATCCCTTACCCCACATATATCCCCCATCCTCACCATCTCATCCATGCCTTTGCAAAAGCCAATCATCCCAAATAAGGTTGTACCGACCTCCACTTAGTACTATAAATGGCATCCTATTACCTTAAACTTGATGCTTGAGTCATCCATCCATATCCTCATTATCATTCCATCCATAAAATCCCTCAAAAATGTCAAAAAAGTCAAAAAGTCAAAAATAGTGAAAAAAAAGTAAAGAGAAATAAGCATCTAATGGCGAAAACTTGGCAAATAAGCGCCCTGGACAAGTACCATGATGAAAACTTGGAAAACATGCATTGTGCATAATCCTTCTATCTAGATGCTCTCCACACTTGGGGGCAAGTTCTTCTAGCTAGCATCCATCACCTCCTCCATCTCACTTTCTCCTATACCTATCATGCCTTATCCATCTCACCTCCTCCATCCTCCTTTGGATCTTGATGAGAAAAATAAAGTTCACCATGTATACATGCTTTTGGACACCTGTTGGCATCCATTTCCCTATCACAATCTTCATTGACCCATCCTTCATCTACCCATCCTTTCTTCCATAAAATCCCTCCACCTCCCTTTGTCAACCTCATCCACCCATCATATTAGTTTTAATCTCCCTAGCCTCATCCACCTGTCATCCTAGCTTCCATCTACCTCCCTGATCATCTCATTATCTTATCTACCATCCTATAATACCCCTCGTAATGCCTCCTCATGCATGAACTATCCTAAATGGGGGCATCTTATTCCTTTGTGACGTATTCGTTGGAGACCTATCCACCATCCCATCTACCATCCCTCTCCATCCTTCAACCACCATCTTATCTTCCACCTACCTCCCTTATCATCTTGTTGTCCTCTGGTCATCCTATCTTCCATCATATTGTACCCCATCCTAATGCCTCCTCACACATGACCTATCCTGATTGGGGGCATTATATTCCTTGGTGACATATTCGATGGAGACTTTAGCATCTCCACCTTGCTTCTCCCATTACTTCACTTTAATCATAAGCCTTTCATCTCCCAATCCTCTCTCCTATCCACTCATTATCTCCAATCCTTTCATCTCCTAGTCCTTATCTTCCTTCCATTCATTCATTCATAATCCTTCCATCCATCAACTCTTGTCTTTTAATGCTCCCTTCTCCCCATCCCCAACACCTCAACCATCTCTATATCCCTCCTTCATCCCGTGTCATGGGTGTCTAGCTCTAGGCTACCCCCATGCATCCAATGTCATCCATTCATATCTCTTGGCTCTACACAATCTACCATCACATCCAAATCCTATCCACCTCCTCTAGCTATCAAAAAAATCAAATATCAATCATCCCACCCAAACACATCCTTGGTCTTGTTCCCAGCCATGTTGCAAGCCTTGATCTCAATTCATCATCATCAGTGGGATAAATCCTTCCCTATCCTTATGTTATTTTGGGATATATCACTCCCACATTACCCTTTCCACCATAAGCCTATCTTTTCTTTTCAGCTCAACCATGAAAACATCATCCATATCCCCATCATCTCATCCATCATACCAAGACCTTGTACATCTTGTAATTAGTATCATGAACATAGTGCTATTCATGTCTCCACCTAGGCTCATTTGTACATATGTGTCTTCAGCTCCCATCCTTTATGTCAAGTCAGTTCGTGTGTCATCTTTGCCTTCATCCCCATCTAGCGAGTGCTTCGAAAATCATCCCTTATTCCCTTTGAGTTTCCAACGTTTTACTTATCACTTGTCGCAAGAATCCTAGTTTAGCAATCCATCATCGGTCTTTGCAAGATGTATCATTCCTCATATTAGACCAATCAAACCAATCATCAGTCAATCATCCTCCCTATGGAAGAAGGTACATAACATACTTGTTATTTCTTTGGTTCTTTTGTATCTTTGTTTATCTTTTGAGCTTCCTTGTTTTACCTCCTCATGGTCGCCACAATACTTTATATCATGGTGTGTTGTGAATGGTGAAACTAGGGGCAAGGTATCGATCTTTTTCTTTTTACGTGCATGTTTGTGGGTTCCTTAACATTATATCCACCCTGTTTCTTTGTTACTCAAGCGTAATGTTGGGGCAATCATCGCATGTTTTTTTTGAGTCATTACATACAACATATTTGACAAGGACTTGGTTCTTCATAACCTTGACTAGTCTCTTATATTGCTATATCAAAATTAGTGCTCACTACATGACATTACCCATTTTGGGAGGTTCTAGTTCAAGCTTCATATCCCCCCATCCACTTATCCTTCACTCATTTTGCATACATCCCCTCATCCATTTCGAGAGAACACCCACGTTCTCTTAAACTCGCATGTCCTCTTGAGGGGGTATCATTATCCTCATCTCCCATCATCTTTCCTCCTAGTCACCGGGGAATCTTTCTTAATCAAATCATTTTTGTCTTATCTCTACGTCTTAATCTTCTTTTAAACGGTGTTACTTTGTAGCACCATTTCAAAGAGTGGCAAAGTGTAGATACCTAAATTTGATTAACAAATTTAATTAAATTTAGCTCTCTTTTATGCATTATAATTAATTAAATAATTATATGTCAACTTTCTAGCTTAATTAATTTAATTAATTAGATATAGTCCAATTAATCTAATCTAGACCCACAACCATTTAATTAATTAAATCCCCTTCATATATTAATTTATATAAATATACTTATCTATTTAAATTAATTCACTTTTATCCCACTTTTGAATTAAATATTCTATTTAATTCAATTTGAGCACATGGCTCCTAACTTTAACCCCTAACCTATCCTATCCGAACCACTTGACCCTTGGTTCTAACTCAACCCAACCCATTCACACATACTAACCTTTCCTTACTAGTTAATTGAAGCCAATTTACTAACTAACCCCTCCACTCATTCTCTCTCCTCCCATCACATCTTATTAATCACCCCACTTGTCCTCTAAACCTAAGCCTAATCACTCTCTAAGGATTTGCACAATCATAATCCAAGGATTAAGAAATTCTAACCCTCACCCAAGTCAACTTTCATATCACATCCCTCAAATCCCCAACATATCCATTTAAGTATTCCTTAAATGCACTTACATACCTCTTACACACTCCATCCATCTCTTACATCTTTGTCCTCTCTCACATCTCCCAAAATGGTCATATTCCTGCATTCTTCCAAATCTCTCTCCTTGTGACACTTGTCACAATGAGAGACATTTGAGAAAGCACAATCCATGTGCTCCCTCTCAAATACATCTCCACCCTTCCTCAAGTTTGCATCTCAACCATCCATTCAAGCCTCCATTTGCCTATAAATTGAACCTCATTTCCTTTACAAATCATCCACATTTCGTGCAAAGTAATAATGCCCATTTGAGAGTCAAAAACATCTATTGCACCCATAGAATGCCCAAATTATCCTGGAAGCAACACTTACTCAATTACTTGAAGCTTGAAGCATCTATTGAGCACACATCCAAGCCATCTTGGACCAAATCTACACATCAAAGGGAGCCTCTACTTAGTTTGGGAGGTTTGCCTACTCTTAGACTTTTGTTAGTGATTTTAGTTCTCTTTTGGGTCTAATCTTATATGTGATAATTGGTTAGTTGTTTGAATTGTTAGTTTATCTTTGTGTTCCTTTAACCACTAGTTTTATTGAGCTCATGGTGGGATATAAGGACTCAGAGCTATCCTGCCCTAAATATCTTAGATATTCATAAGACAAAAACTCAGAATTTTTTCACTATGAAGTGAACCATTATCATAATTCTTACCCACTTCTGATATGCAAGCATAATCATCACCTTCATTTATCGTTTAAGTATTTTTTGGATGACTGCATAAATCTTCTACCTCATATTGAGAAGGAGCATCACTTTCATGATCACAAGAGATAGATCATCCATAATAGACTCGTCTCTATCATTTTCTTCTCCATCATTCTCAATATCATCATCACTAGGTACAACCTCATGTGTAACCTCAAATTCAGGATCTTCAGCATTAGAAATTTGGATTGAAACTTCATTGCTCATGCCATTGACAATAAAGGAATCATCACAACAACTTACATCTGCATCATAGTTATCCTCTTGGTACTTGCACAAATCTTCCTTATACTGAGACAAGTGAACTATCTTATTATGTCGATAGAAAGATAAATCTTCATTTTGAAAAGAAGCATGGTCAGTTATAGATTCATCATCATCTTGAAATTCATTTACTTCACTGTCAGCATCATGGTCAACATCATAGCCAACATTGAAAACATTCTTATATTTAGATTTTTTAATGGAACTTATCCATTTCATAACATGTTTAATACTTTGTTCCCTTGAAGAAACTGACCAATAGATTGATTCAGGAAAACAAAGTTCCAAAAACAAAATAGTATATGCAGACATGTCAACCTTTGGAAGTTCATCATATGCTTTAGAGAATCTATCATAAAAAAAGTGACTTAATCTTTTCTTTATTCTTCCTACCATTTTCTTCAAAAACACTATTGCTACCTTTTGGATGCTCTGATCTAGCTCAGGTGCAATATCTTCAAATTCAGGATCCTTAATATCCTTTATCCATTCCCTAGTATGTTCAATACACTCTACCTTTAAAGATGTTGGCTAATGAATTGAATTATGAAATAAAATTTCCAAAAACACATTAACCCAAAATGACTCCTGAAGATAAAAAGGATATCCAAACCCCTTATTTTAGCAGAAAACCTTTTTTAAAATAGAAGTCTAGATTCTCCCACCTTTCTTTTCATTCTTTTGTGTGAAAACACAGTAACTATTTCCTGCATCTCTTGACCTTCTTCAAAAATTTCCTTAGCAGAATAACCATTATCCTTTATGTCCCCATGTTCCTCTTTGAAATAATCCTCTAGTTCATCAATAGATCCTACTAAATCATGAGGTAATTCCTTAACCCAATCCCTAGGATCCTCAACTAGAGATATAACAAAAAGATTCATCAATATATGATCATAAATGATGATATAGAAATTCATTATGTAAGTAAACTCCTTAAAGTCACTAGTACAAAAACAATAATATATGACCAAATAAACTACCAAAAATTATAGATAAATGACCAAATTTGGTCACGTGATCAGTGGTAGTTTATTGTTGGTCATTTATCTCGCGGCCAAATTTATCACTAAACTATTTTAGTCATTTATTTGGTCGTTTATTTAGTCATTTATTTGGTCATTGATTTGGTTATTGATTTAGTCTTTTATTTGGTAATTAATTTAGTCATTTATTTGGTTATTTATTTGGTCATTGAATTAGTCATGTATTAAATCATTTATTTAGTCATTTATTTAGTCATATATTTAGTCATTTATTTAGTCATTAATTTAATCATATATTTAGTCATTAGGGCACAATGGAATCGAACCCCATCCTCCTACTTGTAAAGTAGGTGCTCTTCCATTGAGCTAGTACCCTTTAAAGAATAATCATACCATGTATACAGTCCAGTCTGATGTTTTGAGTATAGTGACACCATGGAGGTGTATTGAAAGTGTAATTAAGTACCTTTGGATACTGACTGGTAAGATATAAGACAAATGTCCTTTTCATTTTAGCCTATACTCCTTGCAATCTTTTTGAAAGAGTCAAATTATTTATTATCCGCATAAACATTGTCCTGGTAAACTTGTGTTTCCTAAATACTAATTCAATTTAAATTTTTAGAGTTAGATAAAAGTTTTTTTCCTGACTCTGATTTAGTGAAAACTATTCCACCATGAGTAACTCAAGAATTGATTTCATGTCCTCATATTATAGTGAGTCACTATCAATTCAAAACATGATAGAGAATTTATTTTTTACAATAAATCATAGATAACCAAAGAAAGAAAATTTTAAACATATAGTCATATGTGATTAAAAGAGATACCTCATCAACAAGAAGAACCAAGCCTTCACTCTTGCAAAACCGCACCATCTCTTATTGGTTTTCCTCTAATAGAACCTTCATGAAATTTCAAGTGTTATGATGCTCTGCTAGGGTTTTCATGTGTACGGCTTTCTGTCTGTGTTTCCGCTCTGAGCCTTCCATCTGTCATACCGCATTTACTGTAGGATCTCATTAGGGTTAGCCTTTAGTATGGCTCCGGCCAACTTCGGCCCAGCAGTTACTGCTGGTGCTCAAGTTGAAGCTTCGGACTGCCATGACGCCGCCTCCGAACAAATGTCCTCGCAAGTTCGTCCCAAAGGTCTTCCACGAGGTAACCCTGATATCATTCTTAACCCCCAGGAATTTGATACTGCATGTGAATGGCTAGAGAAACATACGCTAATTGGATATTTTGTGGGTCGTACTCCTCCTGAAAGTATCCTCAAGGACTGGGTCAACAAGAGCTGGACCCCTCATGGGGTCCATCTTGACGGAGTGCAAAACCTCACCAAAGGATTTTTCCTTTTCAGGTTTGCTAACCCTTCCTAGGCGGATGCGGTTTTTAACCGTGGTCCCTGGACTGTTAGGTCCTCCCTGTTAGTCTTCCAGAGGTGGTCGCGAGACTTTACTGTCTCCGACGATAAAAAACTTAGGGTTCCCGTTTGGGTTGAGTTCCCTGGTC
>MU226925.1:3616929-3637231 GCA_018584345.1 Thuja plicata | reverse complement strand
TCTAACCCAAGGATTTGAATCTAACCATTATCATGATGTTTTATGTTTCATGAATATGTGTCTGATGTGTTTTCATGACTCAGGATGAAGTCGTAGTTACTCACTTAGTGAGGTCCACACGATGTATCGATCCTAGTCATCTGCTTGCATATATCTGATTTGTATGTATATCCATATGTATCCATGTATGTCTTCTTGGTGATGTAGGAGTGCAGGTACCAGGTATCGTCTCCACCTGGCTTCATAGGTCTGAGCGATCCCTAAAAATACTTGATCATTGTTGTTACGAAGATATCACCAGGTTCCACAGGAAGGAATTCTGCCTCTGATCCTTTTACCTTTAGGTGGGAAGTTCCTGCGACAGTCCCTTGTGTAGATGATGTATTTCTGTGTCCTCTCAGTTTGTTGGTTTTGTGGATCTTGTAGTTGGTTTCTTGTCTTTTGCATTCTTTGAGGATGAGGTTTTGAGTATGGTAGCTCTAATTGTCTTCATGGTATGTTCAATTTTGTTAGTAGATTATTGATGTGAATTATTGTATGATTTAGTAATTTATCTTTATTAGTAAATACTTATGTACTAGCATATCTTGTTAGGAACGAGTTAGTATGTGATTAAATCATGTGATTTTAATATCAATAATAATAAAGAATTCTATGATATTACTTTATCATAATAATAAAATGTCTATGGCAATAATAATAATAAATGTTTTAATAATAGTGGTATATTTCACCTTATATATATCACTGTTGTGTTTTGTAAAGAATATGGATTAGTGTATGAATAGATAATATGTTTTATAATAATAATCTTCATAATATTTAATATTTGTAATATTAATAATAATGTGTCTTACTTATGGTATGTGTACCATAAGCATATGCGTGCACACATATGCCTATGTATACATATATTATTATATATTATTATATAATAAACTAATTATGTGAAGGAAATTATTATGAGACTATGGTAAGTCTATGCTAGTTTTTATATTTGGGAAATGCCTTTGGTAAATTACCATAGTAAGTAAGTTAGTAAATGTATTCTCAAAATATTTATTATCTATTTTTTCATCCTCAAATCTAGGAGACATAGATTAAAATCTTATTAAATAAAAATTTGTTGATTCCTTCACAGGAATGGTTTTACAAACCATATTATTAACGAATAACTGGTGGATAGTTGCATCGGTTGGAATACTCATGCAACTACTTCCTCCAATCTATATACAGAGAGATCTCATATGTGAGAGGGGGTTGGATATAAATCTGGATTCAAGAGGAGATGAATGTAATGTAATCATAAATGTACTTCAAAATGATGTATTTGATATGGGCAGACTTAGAAAAAAAGAAAAGGGAAAGCATGAACTTTATGTATATGATGTTGGAAAAGAAAAAGGATTTTGTAACATTCCAAGTAAAGTAGTATGTTTCTCATTATTGTTGATTAAGTGAAAAGCTATTGAAAAACAAATGTAATATTTGTAATGTATCAAATGATTTAGACGATTCTATTTTCTTTAAAAGTTATCTCATTCATAAAGGATACTTGGGAATAAAAATGGATTTAAATGGCAAATTGAAATGAAAGTAATTTGTATTTCTTTATAAAGAATCTACAAATGTTGAGATGTAGTTTTCTTAAGAAGTAAATCAAATTGCTAGTACACTAAATGGACTTAAATAAATTGTGCATTTTTTTAGAAGGGAACCTTGGAGGAATCTAAGTTAAACTATGTTTTGTTCATATAATTCTTAAAAAAAAATTCAAAATTTTTTATAAATCAATACTTAGGTTTTCTTTTATTAACATAATATTTGCTCTCTTCCCCAGTTCCCTTGTGGGGCATGACATCTTATCAGAGCCAGGTTGCTACACTAGGGCCTTGGGAATTTGGCCCATGCTTCTTAAATTTTTTTATTCATTTAAGGAAACACTTAAACATAGAATTAGACTAGGACCCTTAAACTTATCCTTCTTCTTACTCATGGAAGGATGCCTCGTATAACCCACAGTAGAAGGGGAGGTGCCCAAAATACCCCTTCTAGATCTCAACAAGAGAGTTCTCATGAAGAAGAACAATATGAGGGTAGGGGTGATCAATCTGATAATCAATCAGGAGGTTTTAAGGGGGCTCATGTACAAGAAATCCTACAATAGATTCTTCAGAGGTTAGATGCAGGGAAGGATAGAGGTCACCATGGGGAGACTAACACTCACCATGAGGAAAGGGAAAGTAGTCCTAGGAGGAGAGATCAAGCAATGTAAGAAGATTATTTGCATGCCTCTCACATGCGAGACTAAGACTAACCCCTTTAGGGGAACTCAAGGTGGATCTACCGCTGAAACTTGCTTGCTAGACTTGGAAAGGCTTTTCTCGGTGCACCCTTATAGCAACACCACCAAAGACCGGTTTGCAGTCATTCACCTTAGAGACTCTGCATCCACTTGGTGGTAATTAGAGAGAGAGAGAGAGAAACTTCATATAGATATTATCACTCTTTCTTGGGAACTATTCCTAGAACTCTTTCAAGCCAAATTTCTTTCTGACCACTGGAGACGGGAAAGAGCCGAAGAGTTTCACAACCTAAGCCAGCTAACTATGTCAGTTGACAACTATGAGAGGAAGTTCTTAGAACTCAAGCCACACTAAGGATATAAGGATGATGAGCCCATGTTGACTCAACACTTCCTTAGAAGACTCAGCGGTCGCTTGGTTGACAACATACAAATGTTTGAACCCCAAATAGTTAATGATGCAGTCATCAAGGCTCATTTTGAGGAACAAAATGTAGCCTTGGGGTTAGGAGGTCGGATAGGTGGCCAAGGGGGTAATGCCTTTCAAGTTGGGTCAGGTTTCAAAGGGAATCCATCTCAAGGAGCACTTGGACCTAAAAACTATCATCCCAAAGGAAGTCAAAACCACAAAAAAAAAAAATTTCACAACAACAACAACAACAATTACAATGGAAACAACAATAAAAATGGGGGCTCTCAATCTAACAATTCTCACAACTGGCAGTGTGCAAAGTGATACCCGAACCCTCAGCCAGCTCAAAGTATGCCAAAAAACTCTAGTCGAGGTAGCTATCAGTAGTCTAGGGCACCTTCCGTAGGAAGGAATTTTGTTAAGAACACCAGATGTTACTCTTGTGGCCAACATGGTCACATTGTATTTAATTGCCCTCAAAAATCTTCCCCATCAGCTAGCTATAGACAGGCCGCTTTAGAACCAATAGTAAGTAATGTAGGCAGGGCTCACCGATTATTTTCCACCTTAGACCACGAACAAGCCAATCATCAGGGATCAGTCACTGAAACCCCAAGTTTGTTAAGGGGTATCTCTACCACCATACTATTTGATTCAGGAGAAACAAATTATTTTATTTCACCATATTTAGTAGACCAATGTGGGTTGAAGGAAGTAAGGCAGGAAGATAGGTGGCAGGTTGAGCTAGCCTCTGGGGCAAGAATAACCTCTAACTCTTGTGTCCAGGGTTGCAAGTTAGGGCTTGGACCTTTTTCCACCTTAGTAGATCTTTGAGTAATTCCTCTAGGTTCGTATGGAGTAGTTTTGGGTATGGATTGGTTGGAAGCTCACAAAGCCACTTTGGATTGTAGAAACAAAAGCATTCAGTGTTCAGATGACTTAGGAGAACCTAAAAATATTGTTGGGGTGCAATGACCCATCTCTCTTTGCATGATTTTTCTGATGCTTCTCAAGAAGTGCATGCGCAAAGGATGCCAATTATTTGTAGTCTCAGTAGAGGACTTGGACCAAGGAGAAAGTAGTGATGTATCACTAGATCATCCCTTATTACAAGAGTACTTGGATGTTTTTCCCAAGGAAATTCTAGGAATGCCACCCAAAACAGACATTGACTTCCAAATTGAGTTGGTTCCAAGAGCAGAACCAATCTCCAAAGCTCCGTACCGTATGACCACACAGGAACTTGAGGAACTTAAGCTTCAGTTGGAAGGGCTCTTGGAAAAAGGATTTATCAGACCTAGTGTGTCACCATGGGGTGCACCAGTAATATTTGTGAAGAAGAAAGATGGTTCTCTTTGATTGTGCGTCGACTATCGTCAACTCAACAAAGTCACAATCAAGAATTGGTATCCCTTACCCCGCATTGACGATTTATTTGATCAAATGAAAGAGGAAAAAATATTTTCAAAAATTGATCTCAAGTTAGGATACCATCAACTTAGAATTTAGGAAGCTGATATTCATTGAATAGCCTTCCGCACCAGGTATGGTCACTATGAGTTCACCGTGGTACCATTTGGGTTAATGAATGCTCCTTCTGTATTCATGAGCTTAATGAATGGGGTTTCCAGAACTTACTTGGATAAATTTGTGATATTTTTCTTGGATAATATCTTAGTGTTCTCTAAAAATCTTGAAGAACATGAGGTTCATCTTCGCCAAGTATTGTAGTGCCTTAGAGAAAATCAACTTTATGCCAATGCCAAAAAGTGTGAATTCTTTCAGACAAAGGTTAAGTATCTTGGATACATCATTTTAGGAAATGGCATCGCTGTTGATCCAGCCAAAATTCAAGCCATAGTGGAGTGGCCAACTCTGACTAACATCCCTAAAGTTCGCAGCTTTATGGGACTAGCTAGGTATTATAGATGATTTGTTAGAGAGTTCTCTCGGATAGCTCATCCCATTACTTCCTCGAAAAGGAAAGGAAATAATTTTGTTTGGTTAGAAAAATATGAGGCCACTTTCCAATGTTTGAAGGAAATATTAACCAGTGCTCCAATCTTGGTGGTTCCTGAACCATCAGGAAACTTTGTAGTTTGCATAGATGCCTCACTAGAAGGGATTGGGGTGGTTCTTATGCAAGAAGGATGAGTTGTGGCTTATGAGTCTAGGAAGCTTAAATATCATGAGCTAAAATACGTCACCCATGATCTAGAATTTGCAGTAGTAGTTTACGCCTTGGTAAAGTGGAGACACTTTTTGTTGGGTCACAAGTTTGAACTCTTAACAGATCATCGAAGCCTTCAGTATATCTTCTCTCAACCTAACCTCAATGCTAGAAAACATAGGTGGATGGAATTCTTATGTGAATATGAGTTTGAGGTTAAGTACATCCAAGGGAAGACAAATGTGGTATCAGATTCTTTGAGTAGGCACAAACATGTTTTATCAGCACTATCCCTAAGCACATATTTGGAGAAAAGAATCAGGGAGGCTCTCACTTCTGACTCTTGGTTTTAGGAGGTCAAGATAGAAATAGAGTTAGGAAGACCCTTGGAAGGTCGCTTCTCAGGATATTCCTTAGATACCCTTGGGTTGTTGTGACAATAAAATAGAATCTATGTACCCATGGTAGGAGATCTTTGTGCACTTATCCTTTCATAAAACCACAAGGCTCCCTATTCAGCACATCCTAGGGTGAATAAAATGTATGTTAAACTATGCCAATTGTACTATTGGTCAGGAATGAAGAGAGATATTATAGACTACGTGGCTAGATGTTTGGAATGTCAGAGAGTGAAAGCAGAGCATCAACATCCCGCTGGCCTTTTGTAACCTCACCTAGTGCTAGAATGGAAATGGGACATTATTTCCATGGATTTTATTGTGGGACTTCCATTTACTCCCAGGAGACATGACACTATCATGGTAATAGTTGATAAACTAACTAAGGTAGCCCATTTTTCTCCCATGCAGTCCTCCTACTCAACAGCTTTTATAGCCAGAGCATTCATGAAGGACATTGTGAGACTCCATGGTATTCCTAGGAAAATCATATCTGATCATGATCTAGTATTCACATCGGCTCTTTGGACTTCACTTCAGCACACTTTAGGGACTCATCTCAACTTTAGTTCAGCCTATCACCCTAAAACAGATGGGTAGACAGAGCGAGTCAATCAGGTTCTTAAGGATATGCTCTGAATGTATGTTATGGATAGGCAGACCCATTGGGAAGAATATCTATATTTGGTGGAGTTTTCTTATAATAATGGTTATCACAGTTTCATAGGTATGTCCCTTTTTCAGGCTTTGTATGGCCATCCGTGCTGCACTCCCTTAAGTTGGGACCGATTGGAGAACAGGGTACTTCTAGGCCCTGAGATGTTGCATGATATGGAGCAGCAGGTCAAGCATATCAAAGAGCATATTTTGACAGCCCAGGATAGATAGAAGAAGTGTACCGATGCTCACAGGACTGATGTACACTTTACTCTTGGTGATAGTCTTTTTGAGGGTGTGTCCACGAAAGAGTCCAATCTGTTATGGAAAAGGCTCCAAGTTGGCACCTCGATTTGTTGGCCCTTTTGAAGTCCTAGAGAGGATAGGACCAATAGCTTATCAGCTTGCCTTGCTGCCTAGCCTTGCTCATATTCATGATGTATTTCATGTTTCAGTTCTTAGAAAATATATTCCTGATGTGACTCATGTTTTGGATTGGAATGCATTACTGGTAGCAGATGGGCAGCTGGCTTTAGAGTCGGTACATATTTTTCAGCAGCGGACATTGACCCTCAGGGGTCTCACCATAGACCAGGAAAGGGTCCAATGGAACCCCAATGATGATTCCTCCGCTACATGGGAGGATGATGCTAGACTTAGAGATGCTTATCCATATCTATTTGTAGGCTTCCAGGAGTAAGCCTAACTCTATGGGGGAGGATGTAATACCCTCTCCTATGGTGATACTTGGACTTTCTAATTTGGACATTCTATTATGATGGTTAGAACTATACATTTACATTTATGTTTTGTTAATGATGATATGTTTATCAGATGATTGATATGCTCATTTATATGTTTATGAGATTAGAAAACCATCTATTTTTATATGTTTAATGGATCTAACCCAAGGATTTGAATCTAACCATTATCATGATGTTTTATGTTTCATGAATATGTGTCTGATGTGTTTTCATGACTCGGGACAAAGTCGTAGTTACTCACTTAGTGAGGTCCACATGATGTATCGATCCTAGTCATCTACTTGCATATATTTGATTTATATGTATATCCATATGTATCCATGTATCTCTTCTTGGTGATGTAGGAGTGCAGGTACTGGGTATCGTCTCCACCTGGCTTCACAGGTCTGAGCGATCCATAAAAATCCTTGATCATTGTTGTTGTTACGAAGATATCACTAGGTTCCACAAGAAGGAAATCTGCCTCTGATCCTTTTACCTTTAGGTGGGGAGTTCTTGAGTCAGTCCCTTGTGTAGATGATGTATTTCTGTGTCCTCTTAGTTTGTTGGTTTTGTGGATGTTGTAGTTGGTTTCTTGTCTTTTGCATTCTTTGAGGGTGAGGTTTTGAGTAGGGTATCTCTAATTGTCTTCATGGTATATTCAATTTTGTTAGTAGATTATTGATGTGAATTATTGTATGATTTAGTAATTTATCTTTATTAGTAAATACTTATGTACTAGCATATCTTGTTAGGAACGAGTTAGTATGTGATTAAATCATGCGATTTTAATATCAATAATAATAAAGAATTCTATGATATTACTTTATAATTTTCACAATAATAAAATGTCTATGGCAATAATAATAATAAATGTTTTAATAATAGTGGTATATTTCACCTTATATATATCAATATTGTGTTTTGTAAAGAATATGGATTAGTGTATGAATAGATAATATGTTTTATAATAATAATCTTCATAATATTTAATATTTGTAATATTAATAATAATGTGTCTTACTTATGGTATATGTATCATAAGCATATGGGTGCACACATATGCCTATGAATACATATATAATTATATATTATTATATAATAAACTAATTATGTGAAGGAAATTATTATGAGACTATGGCAAGTCTATGTTATTTTTTATATTTGCGAAATGCCTTTGGTAAATTACCATAGTAAGTAAGTTAGTAAATGTATTCCTAAAATCTTTATTATCTATTTTGTCATCCTCAAATCTAGGAGACATAGATTAAAATCTTATTAAATAAAAATTTGCTAATTCCTTCATGTGAATGGTTTTGCAAACCATATTATTAACGAATAACTGGTGGATAGTTGCATCGGTTGGAATACCCGTGCAACTACTTCCTCCAATCTATATACAGAGAGATCTCCTGTGTGAGAGGGGGTTGGATATGAATTTGGATTCAAGAGGAGATGAATGTAATGTAATCATAAATGTACTTCAAAATGATGTATTTGAAATGGGTAGACTTAGAAAAAAATAAAAGAGAAAGCATGAACTTTATGTATATGATGTTGGAAAAGAAAAGGATTTTGTAACATTCCAAGTAAAGTAGTATGTTTCTCATTATTGTTGATTATGTGAAAAGCTATTGAAAAACAAATGTAATATTTGTAATGTATCAAATGATTTAGACGATTCTATTTTCTTTAAAAGTTATCTCATTCATAAAGGATACTTGGGAATAAAAATGGATTTAAATGGAAAATTGAAATGAAAGTACTTTGTATTTCTTTATAAAGAATCTACAAATGTTGAGATGTAGTTTTCTTAAGAAGTAAATCAAGTTGCTAGTACACTAAATGGACTTAAATAAATTGTGCATTTATTTAGAAGGGAACCTTGGAGGTATCTAAGTTAAACTATGTTTTGTTCATGTAATTCTTTAAAAAAAATTCAAAATTTTTCATAAATCATTACTTAGGTTTTCTTTTATAAAGAGAATCTTTGTTCTCTTCCCCAGTTCCCTTGCGGAGCATGACACTCTTCTCCAAATCCGTTCTGATGATGCTCTGTAATGGCCTATGGCTTCTTCCGTCCTCAACTCAGCGAGAAAGAGCGAGGATGATATTACGAGAATCCATTCAAATCACCATACCCTCATGTCCTATTCCTTGTCACCATCGAGATCAGTTTTGATAGGAAAATCCTATATGCTCGAGATTTTTACTAAAGGGGATAAACATTAATGAACAAATACTTGTCAAAAAAATCATTTCCCGCTATTCTGAATATGCATGTTCATTTTGTCTTAATTTTCAATTTAAAACAATTACAATCATTTTAATTTTTAATCTAAAAAAGGGTGGTTTTTGGAAAAAATTAGTCTCATTCTTTTGAAATTTAATATATTTTTTAAAAAATTAATTAAAGTTATAGAATTCTCAAGTTTAAATTTTTTATTAATGTTTTATTTTGAATTATATTAATAAGTAAGTTTTTAAAATATATTATTATTTTTTTATCAAAATAAAAAAAATTACATATTTAATGTAGTTTTTTAATTATTTTCTGAATTTAATTATTTTCATCAAGATTTTTTTATGTTAAAAGCATAATTAAATTTATTTAAAATTTAAAAATGTTGTAAATTTTCAATAATAATGAAATATACTTGTATGTTATTAGCTTATTTATCAACTTATTTAAATATCACAAATAGTAATGATAAATTATTTTAAAATTTATTATTAGTTTTAAACAAAAAATTTATATTTTAAAAACAACATTTAAAAAGTAGATATAATATTAGATTACAATTAAAAAATAGTTTAATATTAATATTAACTTAACCAAATTTTCCTAAGCTAAATTTTTAATTTTTAATTTTTTTTTGCAAAGTTTAAGCAACTCTTCAGCATAAAACAATTATAGAATATCTAAGACCCTTCTAAACTTTTTTATTTTCTGACAGCGTCTAAATGGACAAAAATGTCAAGAAGATGTGAGATCTCGACTTACCAATCAACTTGCAGTCGCTATGGAAATTTGACTACAAACATAATTAGATTTATTTGTTTAATTTAATTAGATTTATACATACATAAATGAAAGATTGATTAATTAATTAGATACAGGGTGATATAGGGATAATAATATAATGTAATCAATTAATCAACAAAGTAACTCAGCACAAAGTTTATAAATCAAATGGTGTTATGAGATGTGCAAATAACTTGACAACAGAATTGGTTAAGCACACTTGAATTGGAGAAGTATTGCAACAGGTGACCTCCTAAGAAGCCCAATGCTTCACCTTAGATAGCATCACCTAAATGAAAAGTGCATAAAGTGTAACCATTCATTCTCATGAGATATGGGTTCTTGTGAACCACTACCTATGTAACATTGTGAACCACAACTCATGAAAAAATATAAACTCCCAAAAAGTTGAATCACTACTCAAGAAACACTATGAACCATAACTCATAAAATATTGTAACTCTCGAGAATGCCCAATGCTTCACCTAGATGCAATGATGAATGCAGCGAATGATATAATCATGATACATGTGCTTTAATAAAGCCCTAGCTCTGATTTGTTGGATGATGCTTACTCATGTATGTTTTCCTGTAAAGTCATCGTACTTGTGTGTATATAGTGAAGGTTTAATTTATTTCATATACATTTCACATTGGTATAGTATATTTATTGATCATGCACTTATTGTTTCATATTTCATTTCTTAAAAGATGTTTGTAAACATGGGTTTATTTGATAGTCTAAATATATGTGTTTTCATGTTTTATGTATGAATCCACTAGTGTCAAATTCCTTAGAAATCACATGGGACCTTGTGTGTTAATTAATAAAGTTTGAGGGTTTCATTTGGATGTAAAAAGGAAAGAATTTGACTTTTATCTTATAGAAGGAAAATGAGACAAACTAGTGGCAAATAGTTGCCGGAATAATGTTTGCACAATAAGTCTATTGGCAAACATACATTATTGGTGAAATGCAACTTCTAAGAATATAAGTTAATGATATTATCAAATGGTAATATACATAAAGGAGTATTAATCATTCATTTAGTCATTTTTAGTATAAGGGTGACTAATTATTTAGTCATTTATATGGTCATTTATTGGGTGATTTTACGCGATGACCAAATTGGTCATTTATTTAGTCATTTAATTTATTATTTATTTAGTCATTTTATCCGATGACAAAATTGGTTATTTATTTAGTCATTTTAGTTGTGATTTTACCCGATGACCAAATTGGTCATTTATTTAGTCATTTATGTTTGTGAATTGCAAAACAATGGTAGAACATGATCAATTTTAGTCACATGACTAAAAATTTTAGTCACGTGACTAAAATTTTTAGTCACCTAGTCATTTATTTGCAAAATTCTACTAGTGAATGTTTCTCAGGTGATTCCTCACTCATACCACTGAACTTAGGCAAGTAATCTCTGACTTGTGATGGAATAAGATTTGGGTAACTCAGGATGCCATTAAAATTTATGGCTCCATACAACCTATTTTTATACTGTTGTGACATCTTGGTGGAAAAAATAGTTACAAATTTCCTCTTTCTTCCCTCTCAATTAGTGCTAACCACTTAATAGGGAAAATGTTAAGAATTTATTTTCATGGAATAAAATACTATCCAATGAAGAAATACCTAGATGTGATGTAGTTGCTACAAAATTTTGATATGAAGTCACCTCAAAATTACCTTCAAGGACTTTGGTAGAGTCGCCACCTTGTTTCAAAGGAAAAAAAATTAAATCAGTTGAGAACTCTTTCCCAACTCTAACCTTCTTTAAATCATAAAAAGCACAACACACCCCTAATAGGGTCTCCTAAAAATTCTTCTCTTGACTATGCTCATAGTCACAGGAGTCCAAACATCTGTTGCATGCTTAGTACAAGTCCACCTCTTTCTTTGTAACCTTTCTTCAATCATAAACATGCATTGAAATCAGAGAACTTAGAGTCACCACTCATCACATGTGAGATAGTATATGTATTACTTTAATAATTAGGAATTTCAAACAATATGCAATGACAGACAAGAAAAATTGGCTCACTTTTAACAACATTAGGAATATTTATTTGAAAAACATGACTCTATAACTCGGATAAGATAACTCAAATGCGCATTGATTTTACAAATTGTACAAGAGATTCAAAATAGGTTTTATATCTATTTCCCCAGTAGAGTCTCCATTTTGTTGGTATTTAAAACTATTATGCTTTGGAAGAAACCAATATACCTTGAGACTGATGTTAGGAGTGGTTAGCTCCAAGTATGAAAGCTCTGCAAGGTAACTAGACCAACAATAGGGACAATATTGCCCTCTACACTTCTAGTTCTACAAAACTAAAGAGGGCAGACCTAATACAGATAGAAACTCAACTCTTTACAACTGCTTATAACTCTGAATTTTAACAACAGATAATAGTAATAAAGTATGAAATGATAGCCACTCATTCATTGACTCTTTACTACCATGACGGACAAACAACTAAAAACCAAAAAATATAAAAGGAAGTGAAATGGTTTCAATGTTTTGATAGGATAGAATATAGCCAAACCTATTCAACTATGTATCAATGTAGAAAATAGTAATTACGAATCAGTGCTTTATCCATTGGAAATTTTTTTTAGTTAAGAAACATCACAGAGAAACTAACTATTTTCAAGGACTCAAAACCATAAATACAAATATTTTAGATCAAACACTTCTTATAGGATCCTTATGTAGACAAACCAAATGAGTCTATGTCTTATCCAAAGTAGATTTTAATTTGGTCCTAGATCAAAACTAGGGAATAAAATATATACATAGAGAAGTTCTATGTAGTGAACCAGAAGATTCAAAACTCAAGAGATAAATAACAAGGAGAGACTTGAATCTAAAATATTGTATTAAGTACAAAGAATCTAGTTTCAATTCCAAAATATTTCAAAACATATGCCACTTAAAAAAATTCAAAAGATTTGCAACTTTCTTTTCTATAATGATACTCTCTAGATATACATCTTTTATACTCACTGGAAATAGTAAATAATTCTATGCCTTATGTTCCTTCCCCAAATTTCCAGCCCTTCTAAATGATCTTGATAGTCCTTTTATAGGCCAAGGACCGCAACAAGATTCAACTCATTTAGGGTTAAGGCTCAAATGTTTAAAACACTACATGATAGAAGAATTAATTTATCTCAGCAACCAAGCAGCTTTGTCACTAGCAAGTTGAAACATTCCTTTGATTCAGTCTGTTTCAAGAATCTGATCTAGCCGGTATCCACCTTGGGAAATTGAAGAACAATACTATGTCATTTGAAAAATAAATGGAATATTTGGTTCATATTAATTACCCCAGGAAATCCTAGCCCTTTAGAACTGGAAAACACCAACTATTCTTTCCTGAAAAGCTCAAGATATTAAGAATCATATTTGATCTTCACTTATAAAATTATAGAAAAGACACATTATTGATGGCGAAGATAGAGAAGGATAAAACAAAGGTTTAAACTGATTAACAAGTCAATCATAAACCCACTATGCAACTTCAACTGAGTCTCACCCGTTTGAATGTTGGGTTCTACGTCGGTTATGAATGCTTGTTTCTGCCTCATCCCACACTCTGCTAGGGGAGCTAGGAGGTGAATGTCCAGACCTATTTCTGGTCCGTGCGGGGAGAGATGATTTTGAACCCCCTTTGGTAGGGGTTGGCTCTTTTTCCTCTGAGATGGTTGAGTCACCTGTTTCCTTAATTGATACCATGGGGTCCCCTCCTAAGCCTATAAAGGTTGATAATGTTGTTGCGTTGGGGGGATGGAAGATGGTGGTGTTGGGATCTGAGATTCCTGACACCCCTGAGATGCCTGAATTCTTAGTGGGAGAATTCAGTCCTGAAATATCTATCCCAGATGGAGTTGTGGAGGACATATCTGTTGCCCTACACCTTGCCCTTGTTGGGAGGCTTGTGGCCTTTAGGCCCACCATAGAGATGGTGCATAACTGGTGTATGACCAGGTGGAAATTTAAAGGATCTTTGTCAGTTTCTGCTATGCCAGGGGGGCTATTTCTTTTTAGATTTAATGTTGAGGTAGATTCAGTAGTGTTTCTATAGAGAGCTGGTACTATGGGAAGCATGCTCTTCTGATGGCTAAATGGAAGCATGGATTTAACCCAAAAATTGATCTACAAAAAGTTTCTCCGGTTTGGGTTTGGCTTCCTGGTCTCCCCCTAGAATTTTGGGATAATAAAGTGTTTAGATGGATAGGGAACTCCTTCAGAAGTTATGTGACTGCTGACTCAGTTACTCTATCAAAATCATGCCTAGTGTTTGCTAGATTTTGTGTTAATGTCACGATGAATAACTCACTTCCCAACTTTGTACTGCTTAAGTCCAAGTGAGGGAACTAGAACCAGGCCATTGTTTAGGAAAATGCCTTACTACATTGTCAAAAATGTGGGAAAAATGGGCATGTGGTGACTAATTGCAAGGGCTCTGCTAGGCCGAAGGAACAACCTATCACATGCCCATCACCTAAGGTTAACAATGGTGAGTCTGTTGTGACTACGGTGAATACCACAGTTGTTCTTCCTTCCAGTGATGGAGTCCCCTCCCAAGGTAGTGAACTAGAGTTAGAAGGGTAAGTTAAAAACATAGAGACTGAGAAGACTGAAGCCCGAGAAAAAGGGCAGAGCAAGGAAGAGCCAGAAAGGAACACAGAAGTTGAGAAGGTGGAGGCTTTAGAAGAAGGTGAGATTCTCAGAGTGAACTCTGCACTGGAGATGGATATGGTCCTTGAAATTGGAGAAATGGTCATAGTATTAATGGACGTCTCCAACACTATCATTAACAGTCCAAATGGTTATGATACCAACATGGAAAATAAGACTCAGGTGTCTGGAGGTGCTCTGACAGAAAATTTTTAGGGGGAGACTTCTTCCATCCGGCAATGCGGTTTAGACCTTGGAGAGGAAATTATGAGATCATCCTCCCTGTCGCCATCGATCTTGATCCCCGACTGGTCAGAACCCAAAAGGAAAAGCAGGAGCAAGAAGATGGATGATGGACTGGAATAAAAAAAGAAGGCTGATGTAGGGAGTGAAAACAAAGTGGGCCGCCTGACTGCCAAGGTGACCAGAGCTAAGGAAGCAGCAAGGGCCATTGCTAGCGGAAGGAAACTGACCCTGGAAGACTCTCAAACAGGTAAAAGATGAAGTTCCTCTCATGGAACATAAAGGGCATTAACAGCCCACAAAAATAGTTCACATTAAAGAAGTATATTATGGAGATCCGAGTTGATATGGTCCTCATACAGGAGGTTAAAATGAAGCACAGTATTTTTGCACCGCTGGTTGATAAAATTTGGCTTGGGGTGGCCTTCCTATATAGTGAAGCTATTGGGGCTTCAGGTGGTGTTGCTACTCTCTGGAATCCTAGTAAGTTATCTAGTAAAATTGTGGGTTCTTCTCATAACTTTCTTGCTACATTTTTTACTTGGAATACTTCCTCATGGTATATGTTCAACATTTATGCCCCAAACTCTAGAAAAGAACAGGGTAGACTTTGGGGGGAAATCTCTAACCTCATTGATGCCGACCAAGATTTCCCTATTATGTGTGCTAGGGATTTTAATTCCCCCCTGATTCCCTCTGAAAAATTAGGAGGGTCCCAAGATTATTCTGATAGTATGCAAGAGCTGGCGGATTTCATGAGGATTAGTGATTTGGTTGATATTGAGTTACAGGGTACGGGGTTTACCTGCTCTAATAATAGAAAAGGTAGGCACGTTATTCAGGTTAGGATAGATAGATGGTTGATCTCCGATGGGTTTGATATTTCCCCTCTAATTGGTCTCTCACACCTCCCAAGGACTGTGTCTGATCACTCTCCTCTGATTCTTGACTAGGTGGAAAAAGCCTGTACTGGGCCTCGACCATTCCGCTACGAGATCATGTGGCATTCTCACTAGGAATTTGAAGACTGCATTAAAAGGTGGTGGAACATGCCTATTAGAGGTACAACTATGTTCAGAATAACTGAGAAGCTTAAAATTATCAAAAGGGAGGCCCACGGATGGAGCAAAAATAAGTTCGGGGACATTTTCCAATGCAAAAAAGAGATAGAGGAAAAACTTAAACTCCTCCAAAATGAAATGGCCATGGGAAATTCCCCTTGGGAAGCTCATATTGAGGAAGAGATATGGAGGAATAAATGGAAAGATAACATCAAAAGGGAGGAAATCTTCTGGAAGCAACGATCTCGCATCTAATGGCTCAAGGAAGGGGACTGCAACTCGGCTTTTTTCCACAGATCTGCTTCAATTCATAAGAGAAGAAACACTATCAAATCACTGGCCTCCGATGGGGTGGTGATGAGTGAGGAAGAAGAAATGGGTAATCATGTAGTGGTTTTCTTTCGTGATACTTTTAGTAGCCCGCTTCGGAGGGGGGCTAACTCTGACAGCTCCCATATTCTGGAGGCTATCCCGAGTGTTTCTAGAGAAGAGAATGATTGGCTTCTATCCAAGGTCTCTTAAGAGGAAGTCAAAACCATAGTTTTCTCGATGGGGGATTTTAAATCTCCTGGGCTGGATGGATTTCCTCCATATTTCTTCCAACATTTCTGGGACATCATAAAATATGATATTATCCATGTTGCCTGTGATTTTGTTAGAACTAGAAAAATCCTCAAGAGTATTAATAAAACTTACATTGTTCTAGTCCCTAAAATCCAAGACCCCAAGCAGCTAAGTGATTTTTGGTCGATTAGCCTCTATAACATAGTTTATAAAATCCTTTCAAAAATCATCACAAATAGGATCAAACCTCTCCTGGGTAAAATTATTAACCCCAACCAGAAGGGGTTTGTTCCAGGAAGGCAAATCCTAGATGTGGCTATCACTACCCATGAAATCATTCACTCAATGGATAGAGGTAATAATGCTGGCATGGCAGTGAAACTTGATATCTCTAAGGCGTATGATAAGGTGATTTGGAAATTCCTATACGGGGTTCTAAATAAGGTTGGATTTAATGTAAATTTCATTAGAATTGTCAAGGAGGCAGTAGAAACTATTGAATTCGTAGTTCTGGTAAATGGTTCTCCTTGGGGGTCCTTTAATCTGGAGAGGGGCTTGCACCAAGGTGACCCTCTATCCCCTTATTTGTTCCTCCTTGTGGCTGAGGTGCTGGCCCGTAATCTGTTGAGACTGGAGGCTTCTAGCCACATTGCTAGATTCAAACCAGCCTCCACTCTTCCTCCAGAAATCATCCAACAATTTGTGCATGACACGTTTCTATTTGGGAAAGCTTGCATCAAAGAAGCAAGAGAATGGAAATATTTTCTCAATGTTTATGTGGAGGCCTCGGGTCAGGTGATTAATTAAAGTAAAAGCAAAATTTACTTCTTTAATTATGAACAAAGAACCCAATTGAAAATTATAGAATGTTTTGGTTGTAAGGGTGGTATACTTCCCGACACCTATCTCGGGCTCCCCCTCACTGTTAAGGAAGTCTCCGACCCTTTCTGGAACTCTATTCTTGAAAGAATGTAGAAAAAATTAGCAATATGGAAAGGCAAGGTCCTAAGTAATGAGGGAAAGCTACAACTTCTAGCGGCGGCCCTCCAAGGAATACTGGTTTACTTTCTATGTCTTTTCAAAATCAATGACAGAACTGCTGAGAAACTGAAAAAAATCCAAAGGAACTTCCTTTGGTCTGGAACAGATGAAAAGACTAAAATGAACCTAATTAGCTGGGAAATAGTTTGCCAACCCAAGAAGGTGGGAGGACTGGGAGTGAGAAAGATAAAAGATCTTAACAAGGCACTAATTACCAAACTTGGGTGGCAATTCTTTAAAGGTAACTTGGGTTGGTGTAAAATTATGAAGGCCAAATACTACTTAAATGAGAAATTCCCCATGGGTCAAAACTACCCCACTGGATCTAAATTATGGAATTTCATGGTGAAAACTAAAGGGTCCCTCCTTAGAGGCTTAAAATGGGTGGTTGGTGATGGTAAGTAGATAATTTTTTGGGAGGATTGGTGGGTAGGAGATAAAACTCTCAGTAGAAATAAACTTAGTCTCCTCAGAGATCATTTGACTTATCACTTTGGAGACAAAGTTAGTGACTACATTTCTCAAGATATGAAATGGAAGAACCTTGCTAATGCGTATCATGACTAGGAGCATATCCCAACCCACATTATGGAACTATAGAAAATGATTGTTGAGATCAGGATCCCCATCTCTCAAATTATTGACAAGGCTGAGTGGTGCCATAGCAAATCAGGGGAGGTCATGGTCAAATATGCATACCATGCTAACATTAAGGCTCTGGCCGATGAGTTGAGTTCAGGAAAGGTGTGGCTCCCCCAACTCATTCCCAAAATTTATTTTTTCTAGTGGACTGCTCTTCACGAAAAAATCCTTACGTTAGACAACCTCCAAAAATGGGGGGTTCAGCTGGTCAATAGGTGTGTTCCTTGTAAAATGCAGGTAGAGTCTATAAATCATATTCTTATTCACTACCCTTATGCTTCTCAGGTGTGGGGAAAAATAATGAGCAAACTGCAGCTAGACTGGGTCTTTTTGGAGCACTTAGACCAATTCATTAATAACTGGGGTCAAATTGCTGAGCATCCTCTCATTCACATCCTTTGGCAATTATTACCCCCACATGTCTGCTAGGGTCTATGGAAGGAATGAAACAACTAGATTTTTAGAGGAGAAGATAGTAATGTTGAAGGTACAGTGCGACTAACTGTGAATCTACTGAAGGAAAATCTGGAAACCTGTCATTGGAAAATCCCCCCCCGCCCCCCCAAGGGACTAGAGTGTATGATAGCCAAGGAATGGGGTCTTCCCATTTCCTTCTATGTGATGGAAAAATCCAAAATTCTGAAAAGAATAAACACTAAATGGTCACCCTTGGAGGAAAACATAACTAAGTTGAACTTTGATGGGGCTGCCTCTAATGGCATTGCTGCGGGAGGAGGTATTTTTTGAGATCATAATGGACACCTTATCTTGGCCTATGTGGTCCACCTTGGAAAGGGATCTAATAATTTGGCTGAGATGTCTGCCCTCCTATGAGGTCTAAATGTGGCGTCTGATATAGGCACTAGTAAATTTTAGCCCTATTTTTTATGATGATTTGTCACAATTTAGACAACAATTGGTCTATAAAATGATGACTACTGTCGTCAGTCTTTTTTGCATCGATTTTATGTCACACTAAATCATTGTCGGTATTTCAACACTAATAGGGTGGATTTATCGACGGAAGATTCCTTGAAATGTTTGGTCCAGCCTGGACCCTGCTTTCCACTGAGGTGACCAACATCAGTCTAAATGTCGACGAACTCTGCTTGATGAAGGCATCGAGACTATAGCATCCACGTCGAAAAGCTTAGTGTCATGTGTCAAAATGGTGACGCACAATGGTTGATTATGTTGACAATTGTATAGCATCAACATCGATATGCGTAGTGTCATGTGTCAAAAGTGCGACGAACAATGGTTGATCATGTCGTCGATTGTATAGCATCGACATCAATATGCTAAGTGCCTTGTGTCAAAATTTTGACACCCTGTGCCATTTTTTTAAATTTTTTTTTATATATTATCATTTTATGAAAATGATTTGAACAAAGCATTTTCATTGTACTGTATATTCACAGCCTCAATAAAAATCAAACTAACTAAGAAAGCTTCGTTTACCTACGAATTTGTGTGCTTGTCTAAGTTTGATACGCAGATCTGCGTATCAAACTCAGACAAGCACACAAATCTGTAAGTAAATGTTGATTAAATATTTTATTTTCAATAGCAGTTTAAAAGGCTATTTAAATGTTTTGACAGTTTGATAAGAACAAAATTGGTATTCATCACAATCGCGTCTCATCATCACAACTAATCCACCTTAAACAATTGAATATGTTTTCTTGTATTAAATATTCATTAATCAAAATTTGAATAGAAAATGTATACCTTGAGTACTACAATTCACATTAGAATCAATCGATGCCTCCATCATGCTCGACCGGTGTAGTAGCAATATCGGCAGGTTGCATTCCAATGTAAATAAAATAGATGTAGATTTAGATGACGATATCACAAAAATCCCTAATTCACAGTCTATCGTTTGTTCTATGAAACACTAAATTAGGGATTTTTGTGATATCCTCATTTGTATCTACAGCTATTGCCTCTGTTGTTGCAAGTGCTTTTCCCCTATTTGATATTTATCTTCAAGTGTCCACACTTGTTTTGTTGATTGTTGCCAGCTTCTCTTTGAGCTTCTCTTTGTTTCGAGAATAGTTTAACATTCTCTGAGAAATATAATTGTAGGCATCATGGTCACATTTTTTTGGAGACAATTTAATTGAGTGGTATACCCAGACGATGGAGAGAAAATTATGCACCTCCAGATCCAAGTTGTTATCCATCCCACAATGTCAACTTGGAATCGGAGGTGCAGAAATTGCTCTCCGTGTAGGTATACAACTCAATTATGTTGTCTCCAAAAAAATATGACCATGATGCCTACAATTATGTTTTGAGAATAGTTTAATTAACATTCTCTACCTAACAGGGC
>MU226925.1:3592482-3609579 GCA_018584345.1 Thuja plicata | reverse complement strand
TACTACTCAGTGGCCATGATGAAAAGGTTTGAAACAAAGATACTGGGGTTTTTATTCATGGTTACACGCTAAACTATCACTCAAAATTGAGTCCAAATCACTCAGAGTTAAGCTTCAAACATGTCTATTAGACAATACAAAGGCTTTTACTTTTCTCTCCAAGTGAATAAACCTTCCTCCCTTGGTTGAATTTGATGAGTCTTGGCAGAGTGTTAAACCTGTTGAAAATGTGAATCTAGTTCATAGTATAAATCAGTCAGAGCCAATGGACATGGACTGAAATTTACATCTTCTCTTATGAAACATTTTTGTCTTGTGTAAGTTGCAGAATAGACTATGGATTTTGGTCTTCAAATTTTTGTTGGTGGTATCTGCAAAGTATCAAGCTTATATAGGGTTCGATGATCAATATGTCGGGTGAATATAGGATCATGGCTTTTAGGAATTGCAATACTTTTGTCCATTTCTTGATGCCATTGATCATCTTTTTTGAACTTGCAATGTGCTTCATAGATTATTATCCAAACAATTATTCTGCTATGGGCTAGCACGATGATAAATTTTCTTTGATATTGAGAAGAACTATGCTTACTCACCTCTAATGTTTCTTACAGAATGCCATTTACAAAGTTTCTCATACAATGAAATTTTCAAAAAGATAAAACCCTCCAATATTACAAGAGATTCAAATACAAAGATACAAGGCTACATTTTAGGTATTCATCACTCTCTTACAATAACAAAGGTAATATTTTTAGCCATAGAAGATACAAAAGGTACCCAGAAAGGCAACATAAATAGAACGTATGCAACCTTCTCAGGAAGCCCTGGGGTTTTGAAAGGACACCAAATCCATACATAAAGGTTTCAGGTTTTATATATTTGAATAAATTTTGCAAAGAAAAATGCCATAACTATTAAATGACAACATTGAATTCAATCCAAATTTCTTGCAAAGGAACTTCCAAGAAGCTCCCACAAAAAAAAACTTTAATAGTGAACCCTTGGAAGAAAGGATTAATAGTTACATAGAGAAAAGATTCAAAGACTACATCAGATCCACACAAAATCTGTAGGGGACCTCTATGATAATAGTAATTTTACAAAGATTAGCAAAAATGGAGTGTGTGCCCCTTACCTGTTGTGCGAAATCACAACACATGAACCCGTCTCCTCCCGCCAAAAGCACTTCGGCACACAAAATTGATCGCAGGCAATGAAAATTGTGTTTAACACTATTCTTTTTTTTTTCCTATATAATCCCGTGTTTGTCAATATTTTGACATTTCTTCTTAAACCTAATATATGTCGATATTGCAACATTTTTGGGAGCATAAACCAAAAAAAAAGAGTTTTGCAAGCCAAATTGGCCTGCCGTCGAAAAGTTTGGTCTAAAATATAGGCCTAATGTACTAGTGAGGGATTAAAAGATTAATCATAGAAGGTGATTCTAAAATTGTTATTGAGCTGGTTAAAGGGAACTATACTACTGGCTAGATTTTGGCAAATGTTCTACATGACATCTATTCGCTGCTCCCCAGGTTTGATGAATTCAACCTTCAGCACATTTATCATGAAGGCAATGCGGTGGCAGACATGCTGGCAACCATGGGTCTTGTGGTGGATCACTTAAGATGTTGGAGAAACTTAAACTCCCTACCCAAGCATGTTATTCGGCTTGTGGAAAAAGAAAGCAAATTTAATAATGTTTGACAAGGATGATGTTGATTGGTCGAATAAGTCGGCGGGCAAATTCAAGAGGCGCCGCATTATTTCAAATTTTATAAGAGATACGAGATGTGGTCATATTAATTATAGCCAGCTTGAAAGATGGGCTATCAATGCCATTTTTAGAAAGAGTACGAGCTTTTTCCAATTAAAAGAAGACGTGGAGCATAACACAGGCAAGGGAAAGAATGAAATGACTGATGTGATTAATTCTAACATCAAGTCTTTATGGCCTTTAAGGTGAAATCATTTCTCGATATGCAAAGCTTATTCGCTCATATCGGCAAACCATGTGAATAGTACATGCCAACTCTGTGAGAAGGAAGACATTATTACCACCTAGTTTTTTGGTTGGAGACAAAAGTGCTACATTTTTTGGGTTTATTTCTCTACTCTGGTTAGGGTTGTGCTGAAAAAAGGAAGGAAAGGTGGGATGTCGGTTAAGACTAAGGAGGAAGACTTGCCTAAATACAGCTCGGAGATGGGCAGAGATATGGTGCGGGTGGAACCTGCTAGGATCAAGGATGACTTAAAAAAAAATCCATGCATTCTCAACTACCTCAAGGAGGGCAGTTTATTCCCATTCATGAAGGCTATGGGCGGCAGTGATGAACTTGTCTTGCTACAGTTGGTGAAAAATTGGGATGAGCGTAAAGTAAAAATTAATGGAATAACATTTGAGATTAATGAGGAGGTGATCACACAAGCCACGGGTCTCTCCATAGAGGGGAAAAAATGGAAGAAGATCACCAAAAGCTATGATGACACCCATATGAAACGGTTCTTTAAAAAGGCAGAGATTCCTGAACGTTTTAGGGGAGGATTCAATAGTTTATTGTTGCAATAGATTATTGTACCATTTCCCTCTCCTCAACCACTTCAGGTACAATGATTCCATATCCTTTCCATTTTTCCTGCTTCATTCTATGGAAGCATCTGTTCTAGATGTTAGAGAAAAAATGAAATCTAGGCAGAATTATTGCATCCTCCATCAGGGCTTAATGCTTTGCCTTTACAATTTCCATTTAGCCCTTTTCCCGGCTAGGACTATTTCTCTACTTATCCCCACACAGCACTCTATGAACCCTAATGAGCTTCAAGTCACGCTCTCCAACCCCGCGACTTCCTCCAAAACCCCGGTCTCCAAGAAAAATAAACAGAGCTTAGCCGATGGTGACCAAATCACCATTGATTCTGAAGGTGAGGAGGAGGAGAACGATAGCAGACAGAGATCTAACAGACTAGCCACAAAAACTAGATACAAGCAAAAAGCGGTGAGAAAGAGGTGTACTGTAGAGGAAGAAGAGGAAGAAGATTTGGAGGAGGAAGAAGATATCAAGCAGGAAACTAGGGGGAATTCTAAAGTGGGAAAGAAAATTAAGGTCGAGGAGAAGGATAATGAAAAAAAGAAGCAAAACCCTGTTGTGGAGGGGTCTATGAAAATCCATGACTCTCAAGTCTCAGCTAGTTTCGGTCTCCCTGCCTATGACCTCTCCAACAAAAAAATCTTTGAGGAGAAGAAAGCGGACTCCCCGCTCCTAACCCCACAGTCCCCTAGCCCTCAAGTGGTTATAAACATTACCCTAGAGAACCCTAAAAAAATAGAGGATAAACTGCCTGATGTTGTGAGTGACACCCCCATTGGTAATGCTAGTCCTCAGGAGTTGTTGTCTGACCCCAAGGTGGAGATAAAGGAAATGAGAGTGGAAATCAATAATCTCAGGGAAAGCTTCAATAGGATTATGGATTTTGTAGTGAAGGTCATGCATGTGGCTACCACTACACTCCAATTCCTTCACATGGAGAAAATGAACCTGAGAGATGAGTGTAAGGAGGAAAAATTATACCAATTCCGTGCGGACGATTGGTTGAAGCTCCTATTAAAAGACGGGGAAGGTAAGCTCAATTAGCCCCCCTTTTGTCTATGGTTAACCTTTTTGATTGGACTCTCTGGTTGGGTGATGTTGGCCTGTTTGATCTTCGTAGTAATTCTAGTTTATGCTATCTGTTGTTTTTTGCTGTTAATGTTAACTATATTGTTAATTACTACCACAGGCTAGTTACCAACCTCATGGTGAGGTTGGGGCCTGTGAAGACTACCAGACTGGTTTTTAGTATTAATTACTATTATCTGTTGTTTGTTACTATTAATATTAACTCTATTGTTAGTCACTACCACAAGCTGGTTACCAACCTCATGGTGAGGTTGGGGCCTATTAGGACTTCCAGGCTGGTTACCAAGTCTGTGTTGGAGCTGGGGCCTATTGATTTTCTTTCTTGGTTTTTGGTTTTCAAAATTGGCATAGGTTGAGGGTTTGCTGTGGGTGGTTTTCTGGTTATCGGCACTCCTCGTGCTGGTCTTCTGTTTGGGTCAGCCCCCAGTTTTGGCTGCATTTTAAATAAAAAACAAGTCAATCATAAACCCTAAAGAGATAATTTCTACACAAATGCATTTATAGTCACCAAAATTTCCTTCATACAGTATCCAATAGCTATTCAAACCAAGCCCAAAAGATCAAATTCCTCAATTAAATGCTCTGTGACAAGACAACACAGTTCACCACTTGAAAACTCTGAGAAACAGATTTGAAAATTTAAATATCTAATACAATGGCTACACATGGCACATAAAATAGCATCAACAATCAATATTTGAACTTAATCCATCTTTAAAATAGGGTGGTAGATCATCTTTAAGTTACACGGGCTTCAAAGATCTGATCCGGACAGGTGGCACCCTGTCACAATGCCTTTAATATTATCTCACGATCGCCTTTATCTTTTAGGAACATCATCAACCGCATGATTCTTTAGATCTACTTTACCTTTATTATATCCCTTCAACACTAACCAAATCTGACATTAGACATGGAAGGAAGATGTGATGCCTTAATGGCTCAAACTCTATCACCTTTCTTTTAAGGTATAACGCCAACCATCCAATCAAATAGAAACCAAGGCACCTTTAACTTCCTTTACAATTCAGGACCCATGACCGTAGCCTTGGTATGTGTCAACCGAGTGTAATGCCTTAAAGACTAAACATAGATCATCTTCCTCTTCAAGGTATAGTGCCCAACATTGGATGCACTTTACATCCGTCCTTTGTCTTTAACCTGCATTCAACCCAGAGCACCTCAATCCTTTGTATCTCTGAATCGCCAGATGAAAGTATTAACTCTAGTTTGGTCTTGAGATTTGGAGATAAAGACTATCTCTGAATTGTTGAAAGCTTTTCTTAACCCATGGTTAATCCAGAGATTAAGCGACAACCAGACATCCTGGTCTTAATCAATGGTCAGTGCCTGATCGTTGAATACTTTTCAATTTTCTTGACTTATCTGGAGATTTAGTACCAAAATCACATATTGGTCTTAATCAATGGTCAACGTGTGATATCAAAATACTTTTCCTAACCCTAGGTTTGTTCTAAGATTTAGCGACAAGGCTTATCTCATGACCATTGAATGAAAGTCTTAACAATGGTTGGACCTTGAGATTCGGAGATAAAGGATATCTTTGAATCTCAGAATGCATGACTTAACCCATCTTAGATTATAAGATCCAATGAAAACTCAAGATCTTGTCTTGCATCAAAGGTCCTCTCTGAATCTCCAGATCTTATAAGACTTGACCACCACATTATGAGATTCAGCGCCAAAACATAAAATGTAAAGTCCTTCCTTTGTTGCTAGATCTCTAGATGCTCTGGAATTAACTACCAACATTATGAGATCAAGACATATCCACTGCGCTAAGTCTTTGAATGCCTATTCACCTTGATCTCGCCAGGACATGTGGCAAACAGTCGCAATGCCTTGATGAGTAAATAGAGATCATCTTCATGATTAAGGCTTAACGCATGTCATTGAATCCAAACAGACTAGATTGGCAGATAAAGAAGGAAATAAAGTATGTCAAGACTTAGGGTTTAGTAAAAATTAAAACCCTGCCAGGTAAAAGACATGGGAGATAAAGTGATGGCCTCGCCCGACGACTTAAACACATGACTTAAAGGATTTAAGTGACATGGAAAAGAAACTTCATTTTATAACAGGCCAATAAAAGGAACCAAGGTTTTAAGAAGAAACATTAGGGCTTGTGAGACTAGGGAAATAACACTTGGAAAAGCCTATTACCATGAAGATTTTTTACATTGCTAACAAGGTGTATTTTTTAAATTTGCAAGAAATTGTTGTCAACAAATTTCTTTAAAAAGTTTGTAAAAATACAACTTAGGAGGTTCTAATTAGTTAGAGGGTGGTTATGGTTAGTCCCAAGGTTGGTGATCACTATTTAAGTCATCTAATATTGATCCAAGCCAGAATGGATGAGAACTTGAATACAATTGGTTAAATTGATGATTCAAAACCCTTTATTCTACAATTGTGAATGGTTTTTTTGTCTCTTTCCAGGACTTTCAGGGCTTGGTACGACCTGCAAATGGTGTATAATTAATTCCATAAGTTATATTCGTGAATAATATTTCATTTGGGTTTGGTTTTGTGTATTTGCATGCAATATTGAGGGAGATATGGGCATTTTAGTGATTGCAATTTTTCAGATTTTTCACTACAAGAGTCATATTGAATCACTTTGTAGGGCCTTGTACTAGAAAATTATGGTGAAAATAGGTTTTTCCAGATATGCCTATGAACCTAATTTACTTTTCATTTTGTTTCGTCAATTTTTATAAAGATTTGAAAGGGTTGTGTTAATTTTGGTGAAAACTGCCTCAATGTTGTCCTAGGGTAAACAACAAGAGAAATATATTCATATATTTCTTATTTATGGATGAGAACTTCTAAAAATTGGTTTGAAATCCAATGATATTATTTTATTTCATATGAGTCACATGGTTATTGTAGACATTAGTGTTTAGAGACCTAAGTAGGCCATAGTTGACAGTAATTGTGAGTTTCCTATGCATGGTAGTCCAACGTTACATAGAAACCCAAGCTCCTTATTGTTTCTTTTCAAATCCTCTTATGCCTATGTAGGGGAATTGATGAAGGTTCTAAAACCATAGGGAACACCATTATCAAGGCTTTGGAGGAGAAATGAAAGTGATTGTTCTGAATGGAAAGGCTGAGGGACATTGTAGGTATAAATGGTGATTTTGAGTTGGGCAACTTTTCGTAGCCTAAGATCTCATTCCATGATCTTGAAGAAACATACTAATAATTGCTAAGCCCTTTCAAAAAAATTTTGAGTTGATGTAAGGCATCGGGTGTGATCTCTATGTTTGAGTCCTTGAGAGCTAGAAACTAAGATTGATTGAAGATTGGATCAATAAGTAACCATATTTGAGAGAAGTTGTGCCTCGAGTGACCTTAATGTGAGTGTGTAGATGATTCTCTATACATAATATTGGTATCAGATCCTAGAATGTCTTGGAAAAGGGATTTTTTTTTTTGTGTTTTTGGTTATAGGTTCTTGTTCCATCTCACTGCAAGAACGAGGTTTCTGAGGTTGTGTGTGGCAGACAAGAGGAGGTCTGTCATTACCATTCTCCAATAGAGATTAAGCTGGGTGATAAAAGGTACATGGAAAAAGGAGAGTGTGGCATCTTATAGGATCTATTTTTGGGTGAGATAGATGGTTTGTTGTTTGTGTGGTGAAGCATCAAGGAGACGTGGACATTTTATTGGTAAATATTTTGAGGTTTCAACCATTGAATACTCCACTGATGGGAGTAGATGAGAAGGTAGTTTGCAAGCACTATCTTGTGTCCTTTTGTAGATAAATTTAACGACAAAGGTAAGAATAATGTGAAGAGGCAGAGGTAAAGGAAAATTTGAAGACAAAGACATCAATACAAGGATGATTTTCTCTATGTTTTCAAGGGACTTGGAAAGATTTCAAGGTTGATAGTATAGTACAAGAGCACCTTGCTCCTTGAGTGCCTCAAAGATGAAATTTTGTCAAAGTTGATTATTTCAAGGTAAAAACCATGTAAAAGAGGGTTATTTTGATGTGAAAGAGTCCTCAAATGTGTCTAGTAATTTGAATAGGCCAAAATTTCATATATTTCTTTATTGTGCAAATATGGTCAAGAAATTGTCAATTTGCAACTTGTAGGCATGATGACATTTTGGCCAAATATGTAAGGATTGATCCATCTTATGATGATTTGAATGTTGTAACACCAAAATAAGGAAATTCATATGCTTTTGAAGGTCATTTAGGTTCAAGGGTGTAAACATATAGATTTGCAAGAAATTGTTGTCAAGAAAGTTGTAGAGATATAACGTAGGAGGTTCTAATTCGTTAGCTGGTGGTTATGGTCGGTTCCAAGGTTGGGGACCACTATTTAAATGATGTAATATATATGCAAGCCAAAATTAATGACAAAGAATACAATTTGATTGAATTTGGTGACTCAAAACCCTTTATTCTGCAGTTCTAAACAATTTTTTCCTCTCTTTCTAGGCCTTGTACAAATTAGTACGACCTGAAATAGTGTATCATTAATTTCATAACTTATGTTGTTGAATAAGCTTTCGTGTGGCTCTGGTTTGGTGTATTTTCATGCACTATAGCAGGCCAAAGCCCCACAACACATTACATAGGATTTTGAATGTTTCTAATTGTTAAAATATTAAATTATTTACGATAATTTCAAATTATTTGTATGCCCAAGGATTAGGGTTTGAGCTCTTCTTACTTCTCTATTCTATTGTATCACGGCCATTGCGAGGCTTCCTTAGAGCATGACCCTATTATTATTCATTGCAAACTCCTCTACTCTACTTTATTTAAAAATAAATAAAAATAAATATATGAATATGAATAAATAAACTTATTTAATTGTAATAATAAATTTGTAATTTATTATCTGTATGCAAGTTTTATAAGCAATTATTGTTAAACAAATCAGTAAAGTCAATATATTTGATTAATATTTGAATAAAACATTTCCCTTCATTTATTGAATTTGAATTCTGAAAATTTCCAAATAAATCATGTATAAAAAGTTTGTCATTCATTTGTTGAATTTGGATAAACAATGTATAAAAAGTCTGCCATGACAAAGAAATTTTATACAAAACTTACTATTCTTAGAAATACAAAGATTTTCAGAACCAATTAATTAATTATAAAAATAATTAATTATAATTAATTGAAATAAGTTTTTTTAATCACTCCTTAAGAAAAATTCATTGCAATAGTATTTAGCTTAAGAACAAATACTAAGAGTTGTGTTAAAATCTGATATTATCAGAGATATATATGCCACGCCTGAAAGCTCCCACCCTGACATAATAGAGAAATTTGGTTGCAATTGATTACGAAATGCCACTTACAAGTCTTGTGAAGAGATCCATTTTGTGCATATTCTACAGCGATGGCGTCTCAAGAATTGAGTTGTGAGGATATTTTGTTTCCAGTATAAAATTGCCTTCATACATATCCGCCAAGGGCCCAGCAAGGTCCACGCCATATTTATTGTGTGGGGTAGGTGTGGGAAGGGAAATCTTAATTTTCGAATGTTTATGGTTTCATGAAGACAGGTTTTGTAGTAGGCTGTATTGAGATGTTTTTGAAACTTTTCAAAAGTTTTTTAATTATTCTGTAGGTAATAGTGGGAAGTTTAAATATGAAGTTTCAAACATTTTAGAAGTTGATGTTTTTATGGTTATTATTTATCAAACAAATAAATTTAATGTATTATTGTTAACAGTTTAAAAAATTATAGATAAATGAGATATAAATTTAATGTATTATTATTAACAGTTAAAAAAATTATAGATAAATGAGATGTGATAATAAAATTTTAGAAAGTTAATAAAATAAATTTTTATTATATTTGTAAAATATTTTTTTAAATTTAAAATCTGAAAAATAAGAGTTTTCATTTTGTTGCATGAAGTTCTAAATTATCATATATCATAATACTTTTGTTATTCTAAAATTCTTTATTTCACAAAGTAAGTTTTGTAGTGATTTCATTAGAACTCATATTTATAAAAATAAATTGTAAAATATTTTTATGAGGTACTTATTAGATTTATAAAGATGAGATTGTTTTAGGGACTTAAGAAGTTTATAAGAATGAGGAATATAAAGATGATTTAAGAATTTTTTCTTGTCTTAAAGTTTATATCTTCACATATTAAAAGCACCTATAAATTTTTATTTTCTCTTTATATATGTAATCATCAAGAAATAAAGTGATGATGTTTGAAGCACATGCAAATATGTACTTCACAAATATTTATAATATTGCGAATGAAATTAACATTAATGAGATCAAAACTTGAATAATTTATCAATAACTTTAATTTAGCTTGATTTCAAACTAGTGTACCTTGTGACTAATTACCATATAGAGGAACTTGCACTTTATATTGAGTTATTCTAAATGGTCACTATCCGAATTTCATTGTGGACACAAACTTAACAACCTTGTGCTTCTACCAATCATGACTAATTTTTTTTTAAAATTTTTATCAAGTCACATTAGGTATTTTACTTATGATGATTTCCAAAAGCATATAAAGTGTAAGTGTGATTTGAAGGAATCAAACTAGGTGTATTTAAATTTTAGGACTTTTGTTATAAAAACTATAACTATCAACCAACTATTGCCTTTTCCGAGAAGTTTTTATACTATGCAAAAGTCCAAATTTAGGTATCAAAACTATAAATCAACATGTACAAACCAATTGTGATGATAATAAACTTTAAACTAATCTAAAACTACTCATTCATTTAACTAAAAAAATCCTTTTGAAGAACCTCAATTAAATTTTTAAGCCATTTTACAAATGTAGAAAACTCTGAAGCGTGAAGAATTAAAAGCTCTGAATGTATCCAAGGCTATTATTTTTTTTTTTGAAATATATTGTTATATTTTATTCCTACCTCTAAGATATCATTAATATCTAACCATCCATAGATTATGTTATAGGGAACCTTGAAATAAATTTAACCTCTTTTGTATGATCAAGCATAGATGAAACCCCTTGCAACATGAGCAATAAATAATGCCTTTTTACTTACAAAATATTTTGCACTTCAAAATGATCATGAATGTTTTTTATCCAACTTATTGATGCCAATATAACTAACTTTTCACCTAACTAAGTTGAAGCAACAAAGAAAATCTTACACTTGATAGACAATGCATCAATCATGTAGGATTTGCGAGTACAATGAAACAAAATGTATGAAATCTATGAAAAAGACTAAAGGGGTATGGAGACCCAATAAAATAGAGAACTTGAAGAGATAAAAGGTTCCTAATTTTTCTTATGAAAAATTAGACATGTGTGAGAGAAACAAAAAATGATGAATTAATAGTAAATTTTGCTAGGCATTTCTTAAATTGTTGTACTTTTTTCAAATGATTGTTAGAGTTTTACAATCTTGTTCATTGGATTTTCCCTTTTATTTATATTTTCCTAAAATACTAGTGCATATTAAGTGTGATTTTTGTGACATTGCTTCTATATAAGCTCTTTTATTGTACTTACCCTAGGCAATATACTATTGTATTGACCTGTGCACAATTACTGAATTATTTTGCACCAATAATAAGTAATTATTTTTTTGTAATTCATATATTTTTAAAGTTACAATATTTCTTTATTAATTTGATATATTATACAAATTACTTATCTTAAATATGATTGGTTGAATTTATTTGGTATTATAGGACCCCTTTTTTGGAGGCTTCTTCCATATTGCATTTTTTTGGCAACATTTTTGGAGTACATGTTGGGACTAAAAAAACCTATTCTAGAGTTGGCTTCAAAATATTTGTGATATCAGGCTGAGATTCTGAAAATTATTTTGAGATGCATTGGTTATACCACAAGTATGATCCGATGCAAAGCGAGTATTGGTCAATGATAGAATGATAAGACAAGTAAGTTTTGTTGTTTCACATGAGTCTTTCAAAGTGGCTAATGAAATAGAAAATCAGTCCCTATTTCACAAAAGGATGCTAATATGTTTGGTGAAATAACGAATTTTTCCCATTTTGCAAAGGGAAAATTTAATGTGTTGATTCACGTACAATGAGTTTTTGTTGTTTATTTGTGTGTTTTATTGTAATATTGTATCTACATTTGATTGATTAGGATTATGATTAGTTTTGAAACGTCATAGAATGTGAATGGTTGGAATCTTTTTGCTTCCCCTATTTTATGAAGGGGAAACCACAACCGACTGAAAGAAAAAAGGTTGATTGTACTTACTTTTTTTATATCAATAAAATATACCTGGTTTCCTTGTCCACATTGGTGTTGTTTTGTGTTCTTTCTTATCAGACTTGTACCCCTATATTATAATTGATTGAAAGATTAGTTATCATGTTAAATACTTGTGCGTGCAGATTGTTGATTCTTAATATCAATTTGAAGAAAACAAAAAGGCATGATAATGTTTTGTCCTATTATTTTTTTTCTAATTGGTTCTCTTAATTAGAGATTAAATACAATTAGATGGGTTGGTGTTTTATATTCAATTTGTGTGGATTGACAGGATTGGGTGGTTGATGGCGTGTTCACAAGAATTTGTGAACACTATCTTTCACATGTGTGTGGGGACTTGGGTAAATTTTAACTCTATAGTCCAACTGGACAAGTGTCTGTTCATCAATTTTTAGAAGAGTAAGAAATATTTTTCTCTCTACAATTGCCTATTTCTTTTACTTTACAATTATTTCAAATAGGAATTAGCAAGTAGGAGGCTAGTGGATAGAAATATTTCAAAGGAAGAATTAAGGTTATCATCTTAGTTTTACTCTATACATATATGCTATAAAAATATATGGCTTGAAACTGTAAGTTAGAGAGAAGGTATAACCGCCTAGGTCCTATAGGACCTAAAGAGAAGAGGATTTCAATTGATTGTCAATAAATCATGTCACTTAGCCAAATCCTGTCAGTTGGAAAAATCCTTTGGGTGTTTTGGGATAGAAGTTTGGCATCCTTTCATAATTACCCAATATGTTGATTTGAGGACCAACAGATTGTCGACTCTATTAGGGAGATCATTGTTATCATTGGGAAAAGAGTCAGAAAAGGCAAGTACTCAACTGGGGAACAATGTACTCTGATATATAAGATGGTGCATGAATAATCATAAAATGATCTGTGGAGTGGTAAGTAATAATCCAAGACATAGAAGTCTTGAGTTTTTTTTGTATGGACGGAAGGAGGTCACTGTTTTAGGAACAACCATTTTAATACGTAGAACTTCCTCCAGGTAGGAGAAATGAGAATTGTGTCAATATGAATCCATATGGTAATAACCATAATAAAGGTACATTTTTCAGCTCCCAATGGGATATGGATATCCATTAGGAATATGAAAGACAGATGAGATGGCAAAGATGACCAGGGTAGAAACTATGTCACTAGTTTTTGAGGTGGATATGGGAGGATGGATGCCCCCCTAGGATTTTCTTGAACACCCACTGGTTCTAGAGTATCACGGGCATCTTAGAGAATTAAAGATAGAGCGGGAGAAAAGTTTGAAGGTAAGTTACATGATTGCTTACTATATCTACAGAAGATCAAATATGATAATATTATTTTACCATGAAATTATCAGCATGTGGTGGATTAAATAAATAATTTAAATTTGATGATCAAGAACATCAAGATAGAAGGTCTGAGAATCATAATGAAAGAGGTAGTCAAGAGGGTAGAAGGGAAATGAAGCAAGATGGGAGGAAAATTACCAACCACTAGTAAATCATCATTACCAACATGGTTATGACACTACTATATTACCTCCCAAGCCTCAGTTGGAAGCTGATAGAGTTCTAGACTTAAGGGTCAAGCAAAATACAAGGCACAAGGTGTACATGGGACACCTCATCAAGTGCAAGCATAGTCCTAAATCAGAGCCCTCATGGATTGTGGAAGAAGACTTCAAAATGGTGGGCATCTTTGAAGATTTGTTGTCCACAGGAGTGACATAACTTTCCCTTGTGGGGGAGTATGGTGCAGGAGCACCTAGGTAGGGCTAGCAAGTAACCTAGGGGTTCTAAATTGTTGTTAGCTTGTAGTGGTTCTAGCCACACCACTAGGGAATAAGAGAAAAATTTAGGTCCTAGGATGTTTTGAGTTAGATGAGGAGGTCTACTTAGGTCTTTAGTGCTTTTGTTTTCAGTAATGTCTAAAGTTGCTATTTTGGTCCATATGGCCAATATTGGAGCAATAGTTGTGAATGACCCATCAGGGGTCAAATTGGACAAGTAGGGATGAAAAAGGCCTATTTGATGTTTACTTAGACAAATTATGCTATTGGTTAATTTATTATGATGTTTGATAATGTTTTGTGTCAAGTTCCCAAAAAGATGTAAAAGTTGTCAATGTTTTCATTCACAACATTGACAACATTTGTTGCAAGATTGTATGTTCGGACAAGGTGGTTCCTTAACTATCTGAACTAATAGGATAGGGACTTGGAAACCTATATTTGACCTCCTCAACCTTGTGAACATGTTGTTTGATTTTGAGAAGCTATTGTACGGATTGTGTGATCAATGAAACAGTTACAGTTCTTGTATTTCTGAGCATTTTTTAGTTTCCTGGATTAGATTGCTTACTGTAACTCTTGATTTTGTTAGGGTAGAATGTTTTAGGATTTTGTGTGGTGGTATATTTCCATTTTGTGTTTATTTAGTTATTTTTGTAAAATATTTTTGTTTCTAACCAATCGCTGGTCTGAACCAAGCGACTTCTGGAAATGGGGTCATAAGTCCTCTTCTCACTGTGGAGTTTTCATGGGACTTTTGGATTAGGGAGATGACTCGATGTACATATTTTATAGTGAAGGAGGGGCCTTGGAAAGCATGAGAGCTATTTTTAATGTGATTCCCTAGGCGAGC
Organism: Thuja plicata; assembly: GCA_018584345.1. Taxonomy (NCBI): domain Eukaryota; kingdom Viridiplantae; phylum Streptophyta; class Pinopsida; order Cupressales; family Cupressaceae; genus Thuja; species Thuja plicata. The sequence continues at coordinate 3,595,001 of MU226925.1, read as the reverse complement.
CAGAGTTGCATGCCTAGGGATCACATAAGGTTGCAGAGCTAATGGAAGCGATTGAAAGAATTAATTGCTTAAATCAGTGATTGTAGAGAGGTATTGTGGTGTGTGGAGGAGATTCAACTCAAATGATAAGTTTGGGTGAAGATTTAAGCTTTCCAAGAACAAGTTCTTTTGTGGAGATAGACTTAAGGCTTAGAAACCTTGATTTTTAGGCATGGTTTTAGGAGGCACTATAGAGACACTTTGGAGAAACAACAGCTAGAAAATATTTAGTGTCTTGATAAAGGGTATCAATATCTAGTTCTTTTTTTCCAACTTGTTAAGGATTTTTACAAGTTATTGCAAAAAAAGAGACTAATTAGGCCTAATGCTTATAGACCTATTTTGGGGGAATTTGGCTTTGTTCTTGGAACTCATTTAGGGTTTCAGTGCAAAGTGAGTTTTTTGAAATTGGATTGGATCCAATTAAAAATATAGGATACTACCTCTGCCTATGGAAGAGTTCTTGATCCATTTGGATGATTTTGTGAAGAAGGGCAAGAATAGCACTATGGCTAGGTGTTGAAGTAGGTTGGTTTCCTTGGTGTACTCAAGCTGAAATTGAGTGGGGTCTTGAGAGAGGGATCCTTGAATGTTAGGGTTAGTGATGAACCATACTTAAGCTATAAAATAAGCCTATTAAAGACCCTATTAGAGGATAGGGTAGGAGAGAAAGGCTTGTGGTTACATCAAGATTGAAAGGTATGGCTATATCATGTTCTGTGCAGAAATGTCTTTGAAATTTTTTGATGAGTCAACATTCTTCATTTTAAGGAATAACATTGGTTGGTGTATTTAGACCATCAGGAATACTATAAATGAAACCAAGGATTGTGAAACCGAGGCTAAACAAATCTAGAAGGCTATGTTGAATGAGCTGAAAGTTATCAATTCTACTTATGAATATTAAACAAGTTATGGTGATCAAGAATTGAAAGGAGCTCTCAGAGAATTATTAGCTACCATGAACAAAATTAAGGAGAATATTGAACCAAAATCTATAGACTTCACAAAGATGGAAAGAATTGAGTCCCTACTTTACCTATACATTGACCAACTTCTCAGGATAATTGGAAATGTCAAAAAGTTGAAATTGAGTAAAGAGGCCTCAATGGATAGGATCCTGAACATGAAGACTCCACATTTTCCAGTTGCTAAGGAACTTATCCAAGCATAAAAAGAATGGAAGCTGACCAATTCTATTACTAATGAAGGAGTAAGCCCCGTTGTAAGTGAAGAACATGTTGTTGATAAGAACCTGATTTAGAAGTTTAGTTTCTTTTAATTGCATGCAAACTTTTAAGGACATGTGTCATTTTTACTCTGATTCTGTTTAAATACCTATTTGTCCGAGAGGTCAGGTTTTCAAGGAAACCTCTCAGTTTGTTGAAAATATAAGTAGGGTAGTTAGAAATTGTGAAAGGGTTGGAATTTTTCAGAGACTAGATAGAATTTTAATAGCTTATTAGTTCTTAGGTAGATACTTGAAAGAATCTGGTTTTATTGTGATAACAATATATACATTTTTGCTTGTGGTGTAGTAGTGATATGCATATACAATTATATTTCAAATATGTGCTATTTGAAATAAGTGGATGAATGTTCTCTTGGTGCAGGAGCACCTAGGCTAAATATAGTCCCTATGTTTTTGTTGTGGCTTGTACTGAACCTGGCCAAGTCAGTTCTTTTCTTTTTGACCTGTATCATCTTAAAATGGAAGAAATTCCATGTTAAGAACATTTATCCCTCCTTAGGGGATTTTTTTTACCACCATCGTAGTGTCCCCTCATTTCTACATCCCCTTACTTCTGTGTCTGTTTAGGACCCTGATTTGGCCTCTTCGGGCACCTTCCATCCCAACTGGCATGTTATATATATATATATGTGCATATATGTGCATGAAGACAAAATTAAACATTAAACTCTAGATTGAACCCTAACCTTGATTCTAAATTGAATTACACATTAAAACATTTTGAACTTTAACCTTAACACTCAATCAAGTTCAACATTAATCCTAAACCTTCAATTGAGCCTTATACTAACTCCATGTCTTAGCAAATTTTAAATTAAAAATCAACCTCAATTTGTGTCTTATCAAGTTATCACATGTGTCTAATTAATATGTCCCCATTATATATGTACCCCAACTATAATTTAATCCTAATTATAATAATGGTATTAAACCTAACCCTAATATTTAAACCTTAACCAAACCCTAATATGAACCCTAACAAAAGCCTAATTTTAACCCTAACCAAAGTATAATCAAAACCCTAAAATTAGTCCTAACCATAATCATAATTTAACCCTAACCATAATTCTAACTCTCACCCTAATAATACCCCTAAGCCTGATCCCAATCTTAATCATGATATAAACCCTCATGTCCTAATCATAATCCCAATCTTAACGCTAACCCTAATCCTTATCGTATCCCTAACCATGATATAAACCCTAATGCTAATCATAAAATTGACCCT
>MU226925.1:3553036-3568980 GCA_018584345.1 Thuja plicata | reverse complement strand
AAAAATTAGTTTTCAATGTATATTTTCTCTAATATAACTACTCAAAGTCAAACATACCTGAAATCGACAGTTTTCATCTCGCGTCAAATTTCCCCTATCAAATCTACACCATTCAGAAAATAAATTACACTCTCTTNAAGATAACTCTCTCCTCTAGTGTTAAATATAAATTTTCAATTTTTTTGATAAGCTTTACTATTTTTTTCTATTTTTGAAGCATCTTGTTCTCGAATGTTAAAATACCTACTTGGAGTATTTTGAAATTATAATATATTAAATCTAATTAAAATATTATAAAAATTATATGATGATAATCTTGACTCTGTGTTCTAAAAAAGGGTATTTTTATATTTGTAAAAAAATATCATTAAAAAGAGTAAGAGTTATTGAAACATCGCTTTTCTGAAATAATTTTATTTCTTTAGTAATTGTTATAAAAACATGCTTTTAATAGATATTTCCAATTGGAAAAGGTGAAGAACTTATCTAACTTAGCTCGAATGAATCTAGCTAGACCATATGTTTGACAAAAAATAATTTTAGTTAGAAATACTCAAATTCAGCTATGCTGATAAGTTGTCCTGAAACGTGACACAACTTTGTGCTTTTACCTAAGACACCTTATGAGCTATGGTATGGATACACACCCAATGTAAGTTACTTCAAAAAATTTGGAAGTCAATGTTATATTTTTAAAGATGATGGAAATGGAAAGCTTGACTCCAAAGGTGAAGAAGGAATATTTTTAGGGTATTCTACCAAAAGAAAGGCTTATAAATGTCTTAACAAATCCTCTAACAAAATAATTGAAAGTGAAAATGTCAGAGTAGATGAATTTACAGAGAAAATGACAAGGAAAGCATAAAAGAACTGGAAGACTACAATAGGTTTGTCTATAGTGAAGAACCTGACACTCTGCCCAAGAAATAGTGTATTTCTCTTGAGCAACAGAATAATGCACCCGAGCATCAAGTTGCTAACATTGAAAATCAAGAAATTAGTCAAAATGATGTTTCGAGTGATGGGGATTAGAATGAAGGTCAAGATGATGATCAGAATGATGAAAAAAGAGCTGAACTAATACTTTCCAAGTATGTTCGAAGACATTATCCATAGAACCAGATCATAGGATACTAGAAGGATGGAATGAGAACAAGAAGTCATTGATCACTAGATGTTTAATTTGTGATATTGAGCCTAAATTTGAACTAATACTGCACTTGAAAATGAAGAATGGGTCAGTGCTATGAATGAGGAGATAGAACAAATTGAGAAGAATAGAACATGCACATTAGTACCTAGACCTGATGACAAGAATGTCATTGGTACCAAATGGATTTTTTGAAACAAGTTGAATGATAATGGAGAAGTCACAAGGAAAAAAGAAAGATTTGTATGCAAGGGGTATGCACAAGAATAAGGTATTGACTATGGAGAAACCTTTGCACCCATTGCTAGACTAGAAGGAGTCATGATTCTACTTTCTTATGTTGTATTCAAAGGCTTCAAGGTATACCAAATGGATGGCAAGCCTGCATTCCTAAATGGAATACTAGAAGAAGAGGTATACATTGAACAACCAGAAAGGTTTGTTGATACTAACAAGAGAAACATGGTTTGTAGACTACACAAAGCCTTTTATGGATTAAAACAAGCACCTAGAGCATGGTATGAAAGACTTAACTCCTATCTCATAAGTATTGGATTTTCAAGAACAAGTGAAAACAATAATCTGTATTTAAAAGAAGATACTAATGATAACATTTTGATTGTTGAAATATTTTTTGATGATATGATATTTGGTGGTAATGATATGCTATGAAAATAATTTTCTAATGAAATGAGAAAATAGTTTCAGATGTCAATGTTTGGGGAGGTAAAATTCTTTCTTGGTCTATAGATTATTCAATAGGATGAAGCCATATATATTACACAATCCAAATACATGAAGGAAGTGATGAAGATATTCAAGATGGAATATTCCAAAATAGTTGGAACACCTATGGCAAATTGATGTAAGCTGATAAAGGAAGACAATTCAACCAAGCTAAATCAGACCCTATATAGATCTATGATTGGAAAACTAATGTATGTTGTTCATACTAGACCAAATATAGCACATGCAGTTGGAATAGTTGCAATATTCTCTACTAATCTCAAGGAATCACACATGACTGCTATCAAAAAATTTTTGAGATATCTAAAGAATACAAAGGACTATGGCCTATGCTATAAAAGAGAAGGAAAATTTGAGCTTCAAGTCTATACAGATGTTGATTGGGTTGGAAACTTAGATGACAGAAAGAGCACAAAAGGAGGAGCATTCTTCATAGGTGACTGACTTGTCACATGGATAAGTAAGAAGAAAGCATGCATCTCACAATCTACTACAGAAGAAGAATATGTGGTTGCTACTACAAATTTCTCTAACATTGCATGGATCAAACAATTACTGGAAGGTATGAATATGAAAATTCTTGAACTAGTGATTATCTATTGTGATAATACAAGTGTAATAAACATATGAAAGAACCTTGTCATGCATGCTAAGACTAATAATATTTCTATAAAGTATCATTACTTAAGAGAACAAGTACAAGAGAAAGAGGTGATACTGAAATATGTTCAATCCAAGGAATAGTTCGCAAACATATTCATAAAGCCATTGCCTAAAGATACATTTCAGTACGTGAGAAAGAGACTAGGGGTCTGACCCTTGTCTATTGGTCACTAAACTGACAAAGAGGATGCATCAACCTAGACATAATCAAAAGATCATTCATGTTGATGAAAGAAAAGAGATGGACTGCAAAGATACATCAGTACATAGAAAGGTACTTATCTGCAGTGAACATCAAAGCTATTGTATGGTTGATGGAAATGGAAATTCATGGAGTATATTATTATAAGGAGGAAGGATATAGTTTGGCATTGTTGTCAAAGGGAGAGAGATTATATATCCATATGAAATACCCATCATGATTATCCTATGGGAGAGATGACTCAAAGGGAGAGAGTATTTCTATTGCTGTCAAAGGAAAAAAGAGATACGAATAGAATTATCCATCAAGGAGAGGAACATTCAAAGGGAGAGAAAACTTCTGAGAAGAGATTCTACAAAAAGGGAGAGATAGAATCAAATATTGATACATCTATCCAGTGAAGGGAATGAAGACTAAAGAAAATAATCTACAAGAAATAAATCTAAGCTAGAAGAGCTTACCGAGAGACAGATATTTGTATTGGTTATAGAAAAATAATTTTGGTAGATTGATGAATTACAACTGATATATTTCATATTGGGGTGATACCACAATAGTAGGTTACACTTTTTTGCCTAAACGGACATTGAAGTCTACATTTTGAGAAAAAAATTCACATTCGGCTGCATATTTTCGTTAAACTGTTTGAAATCGAAAGATGAAGTAAACTAGAGTCTTTTAGGATTTTCTGTCTAGATTCTAAATATATTTTTTTAATTTTTTTTTATTGATTTTAATGGTTTTTTTTTCTCCCACTAAAATTGCTATGTTGCTGAAAACGTCATTTTCAAAAAGGTACAATGACTTTGTACAACATAACTTTTTTTCTAAAATAGATATCAATGCACTTCTTTTGAATTTGGTTTTGTAACATCCATACGGAGGGCATACGATTGGTTTGATGACATTATCATGATTATTGCATATTTTATGAATGTTTTAAATAGAGTCTGTTGGAAAGTGACAGTGAAAGCAATTGTTATTTTGTCATTGATGTCAAACCTTTACTGGTGAGACTATTGCTATCTGTTTGAATACCATATCTATTGTTGATGAAGAAGATTTAACAAGAAGACCAAGTGAATGGTTGAGTTAAGGCAATTCAAAGGGTATTTGATCAATTGGCACTCTGGAAAAGTAATTTGTTGTTTATCTTTCAAAGACAGTTTTTCTGGCTGTTCTGTGCCGAGTAAAGTTGCTCATGACGAGCAAAGTTGCTTGTGTTGAGTAAAGTTTCTTATGACAAGCAAAAGTTTCTCTTTGTTGAGCATCATTGAAATTGCCGAGTGGAAACAGTTATGAAGGCCGACTTACAGAAGTTTGATTATAGATGAGATTCGAGATCTCTGGCTAACTTAGTTAATTTTATTGGGATATGAAATGTTAATTGAAGATTGATCCACGTCATTTAATGCATGGGTAACCATAATTAATGCATGGTTTCAAGATTTAATTAGAGACTACTTTGGAGAAGTAAATGTAATGCAAAGATGGAATGATTTGTTGGATTTGACCTAACCTAAGATCTACGATCTTGTTTAAGCGGCATAAGATTTATCTGACCTAGACAGAGAGGTATATGATAACCTCAGGGGTTATTCATTATGTGTGTGAGTGTGGATGAATGTATGTGTATGCAAGAAGTTTGCATAGTTGATTTACTATTTAGCATGATCTAGCAGAGAAGGCAAAAGGCAGAAGCAGAGTGTGGCATGTGTGATTGCTTGACGGATTTCCAAGAAAATCAGAAGATTGAAATGACAATGTAGGCTATCCAGTAAGTTAACATCAGAACTATAATTGGATCTGAATTGCAAAGTAAGTTGTATGTACCAGATCACAAACTGCGGATTACTTTCTTAGCATTGTATCAGTTAAATCCTTTAACAAGGTTGACTTAACAGTCATTTGTATAAATCCTCTAACAAGGTGACATTCATATTGGAATGTTCTAAGTCCTCTAACAAGGCCACTCCTGACAGGGTGATTAAATCCTTTAACCAAGTCACACCTAGTAGTGTGTTATTGTAACCTTTAACAGGGTTGACTTGTCACAGGGCATCACTTCAAAAGAGTGAAAACTTGGTAGCATGTTACTGGTGGTTTTTCCCATATTGGGTTTCCACGTTAAATACTTGTGTCAACTTGTGTGAATGCTTATGTTTTGCTTTACTATTATATTTCGTCAAGTTAATACTACTGTTGCCGAGTAGATCTGAAATAGAGAAAGATTTTATTTGCTACATCTAGACCTGAGGATAACTGATTCACCCCCCCTCTCAAATATTCTAAATTCATTCTAACAGAGTCAACCGTAAGTTTGACATACCTTGACTGCATAGCTGATAACTTGTTGTGTATTTATTGAAATTCAAAAAAAAAAATTGATAGAAAGAAGACTCGAAGCCGGAGGGCACTGTTATTTTTCAATTTTTTTTTCTCTTTTCTACTATTTTTCATTGAACGTCAAACTTGGAGGTTTACATTTGATAAAAACCTACATTCGATGCACACCAATAAACATAGACCTAATTAATTCAAAAATTGTCAAATATATATTCCTTAGAAAGCTCTTTCAGAGTACTTGTGCGCCGAAAAAGGAAACCTCCCTATTCTTCCATTTGAGCCCCGCGCTTGAGCCCCAAAGCCTTGAAAACTGTAGATTTTTGTTAGCCTTTGGAAATGGCCTCTATTTAGAGACTTTCAATCGAAACTAATTAGTTTCGATAGAAAATACTTTCTATCAAAAGTACTTTCTTAGTTTAATGTCAGCATGGGTTGAAACCCACCAAAATCTTAATTGTTAGTTTCGATCGAAACTAGCTTAGTTTCGATAGAAACTAAGTTAGTTTCGATTAAATCTAGGAAAAAAATATAGCTTCGATCGAAAATAAGAATGTTTCGATCGAAATAATCAAGTACTTTCTATCGAAAGTAACTGACTAAATTTCCCACCTCATAGATTTTGTGAAGAATTTCTTCCTCAAAAAATGTGTAACCCACTATTATGTGTAATGTAGTATATTTTCATCAATGCCAAAGGGAGAGATTGATGAACTATAACTTATTGAATGTTTGAAGATGTTAAGTTGATGATCACCGAGCTGTAGAAATTTAATGCAAGACATTAAATTAGTTAATGTATTGTATTGTCATTGATGTCAACTTGATATAATCTGATTGGTTATATACATAGTGTCAAAGACTTCAAAAAGAGATAAAGGTTAAGTTATCAACAATGTATAAAAGTTTAGTATACACCAAGTGACAACAAACACCGACAGACAGTGCAGCCTGACAGATAGAGAACCCAAAGAGAAACGTCACAGTGATACCTGAGCAAGAAACCTGAGAAAATATTACCAAGTAGAACCTAAGTGATACCTGAGAAGAAATGAAAGACACAGTGTTTCTCGACGGACATAGATGCCCGAGGACAACTGAAGTCAAGACCGAGCAAACAAGGAGTTAAACACCGATAAGAACTGAAGTTAAGAAATGAAAAAAGACTTAGTTGGCAAGAGCTAAATATGGAGTTAATTGATTGATCACATTGTTTTCATCGACAAGTTTAAATCTATAGATAATCTAGAGATTAAAGATATTTTTATTCTAGTTGTCTAGGAGAAATCTGCAGGATCAAACTAAAGCAAGTTTTAAAGCAAGAATGGCAAGATTTTTGGCTCACGTCAAGAACAAGAAAGACAAAGACCTAGAAATGGTGAAATCATGTCTATAAGAGAGACAAGATAATTCATTATGAATTAGAGGTGAATACAGAAGAAGATACTAAAGAGAATACTGGTGAAGAAGACTTCATACAGTTCTGATCAAGCAAGCTGAAGAATAGAGCTAAAAATTTCTACAGACACCAAGCAATAGAGAAGCAACAACATCATTGAGCAGCAAGAAGTGGATCAAAGGAACAAAAATGAAACATTGATTAGAAAGGTATTATGAGCTTACAATAGATATGAACATCTACAAGTTTAAGTTGTATATATGAACAGAACATATACTATTTCAGTTTAACCATTGGATCAGAAAGTCTCTTAACCGAGTAGGATTTAATTATGCTTTATATATTGAGATACATACCAAGGAGTATCAAAATATTTCTCATGAAGATAGCATAGTGAAATGCAACATATCAAGTGATAAAATATTATATTAAATCCTCTAACAAGGCCGCACTTAACAGTGTGTTTGTAACCTTTAACAGGGTTAGCTCTTCACCGAGCTCACTTGAGAAGAGTGAAAATTTTGGGTTACCTGTCCCAAGTGGTTTTTCCCTTAATAGGGTTTCCATGTTAAAAATTCATGTGTCAAATCTATTTATGGTTCATTAGTTTAATGTTTTTCTTTATACATTACTAAAACATTATTGATCGGTAAACACTAAGTTATTTACTGTATTTCGGTAAAGTCTAGACTGCTATTCCATAAAGCTTAAGAATAAGGTTTAACAGTGGACTCTGAGAAGTAGTTATTTGATAAGATTATTTTAAGGAATACATCTTGTAGGACTGAAGATAAATAGAGGATTATAATTTTGGTATAAAAAATTTGGGTTGATTTATTGGATTAATTGTTGAGGCCACTAATTCACCCCCCCNTTCCCCCCCCCCCCCCCCCTCTCAGTTATTCTAATATTGAGGTGTATTCTATTGATGTAGCCAAGGAGTTGATCTCCTTCTTGCGTAGCTACTTGATATGAACCATTGTCAAAATATCTAATAATAATGTTGATGGTGGTGTACAAGGTGATGTTGGAGATGACATCACATCATATGTTGATTTTCTATGTGTAGACGACAATCATCCTACAGAGGTAAATTTAAATATTTAATTTACGGTACAATATTAAATTACATATTTATATAAATATCAACCATAACATTTGGATTTTTGGTGAATAGAGGAGTGTTGACACTGGTTCATTCTGTGAACGTCATCATATCACCTCTACACGTTGAGATCTTGACCACCTGTTCATGGTATGCACTTTCATCTAGATACATAGATACTTACATTTAAAGTTTAAACAATTAAAACTTGAATTGATGATGTGTTTGATATATTTTTGAAATTTTTTGGGGTGCTTCATGTAATACCGAGGTTGGTAGTTCTTCGTGCTCCATGCCACCAGGCAATGAGACTCAGCCTCATATACTTGTAGTATGTTTTACATTCATTAATTTAAAGTGTTTATATGCTTGCTAATTTATGTACAACTTTTCTTCATGCTTATACTTTTTGCAATTGTAGGATTTTGGATTGCCTCATGTTGCATCACATTTATGTCCTAACTTGTTAGTGACACTGTCAATGTGTCAAATATCTAATGTAAATGATTATGTTCGATAAATTTATAGTCAAGTTAAATATAGATCAAAATAATCTATGTATATAGAAGTTTTCAATTCATGGTTTAAATATGTTGTTCATGTGGACACCACCATGAATCTTGGCATGGCTACAAGATTGAGCCAAATGAAGCCATCGACATTTTTCTTTGAGGTCATGATTAAAATTAATTTTGCATTGTCTATTGTGTACCTGTCTTTTATTGGTCTCAATTATCAAAATTTTGTAATGTTTGTTTTTACAGGAATTGACCTCATCAAATTTTATTGTTGCTAAGAGAGGACCTCCTTGTCCCACTGTGGGCATTAGACTGCATGGTAAAATTTTAAATATATTCATTAATATTAATTTTTTAAATAGTTAAGTGAATTATGCAAGTCATTTGAATTATACATTATTTCACTCTCTTCTAAATAGGACTTGAATGCATCTACTGCTGATGTTGCTGAGAGAGGACCTCCTTGTCCCAATGAGGGAATTATACACTGTATAGACACAGGGTAAAATTTGAAATGTTCATTAATATTATTTTTACTTTTTAAGTGAATTATTCAAGTTATTTGAATTAAACACACATGGTCTTTTGATGTGATCTTTTAAAAATGTACATGAGGATGAGGTGCATCATGATGGTGCATCCTAGTCACCTTCACGTGTATTAAAGAGAACTGCAGATCAGCTAGACAAGTATATTTAGACCTTGTTATTATATGATGGGAATTTTATACTCTTTTTCACATGTTAGACCTTGTTATACATGTTATGGGGACTTTTTATCATGTTATTTGGACTTTTTTCATCATGACTTGTTATCATATTATTTATATCATGTTATTTGGACTTGTGTTATCAGTACTTTTTATCATGTTATTTGGACTTGTGTTATCAGGACTTGTTATCATATTATTTGTACTTGTGGTTTGAATCTAGATATATACGAGTTTACATGTAATATATGAGTTTTTCTAAATATCAATTATAATTTTATATCAATTTTAACTTTATCATTAATAGTATTCAATTGTAATTAAATTAAATATCAATTGTAATTGACAAGAGCAATTGATTTTAAAAATATCATTAATCAAATAACTTATTAAATATAATTGACATGCAATAATATATAGATGTAACTAATATTGACTTCAAGATTAATTTGAACTATGAAATATGGATGTACAAATTACTATATATCATTATCTTAAATTTAAAATAAAATTGGACATGAAAAAAAGTGAGCTCGTGTGTTTTATAAAACCAAAATTGGATGAATACAAGTGTGCATTAAACTACTTAAATAGTTCATGTCTATGTTCTTCTAGAGGTCCTACATCATAAAAAAGAATGTTGAAATGTTAGAAAATATTTATTTAATTATAAAATTCATTTATAGTATCCAAATGTTAAATAAATGAATTGCACTCACCTAGTATTACAACTTTGATTTGCCAAAAGTTGTAAAATGCATAAAGTGTCTGACATCTATGTTGTCCAGTTATACTTGACATCTGAAAACCAAAGAAATTAGCCCTACATACGACACTTGAAAGAAGATATGTCTACATATAAAAATAATTTATAATTAACAAAAACTTACACGTATAAATTTGATTCAACCTAATGTCACATAAGCATCCTCTCTTTTCTGCAATGCGTCTATGATTTCCTCATGCTCTTCCATTGAAAGCGTTGATAATATTTTATTAGTAGGTCTTCCTTTTTATCTTTCCAATTTGATATTTGTTGCCACTACCAAATGGCAAAAAAGTATAATCTTCTTTTCTGATTGGTAGTCTTCAAAAGCTAGCAAACCATCATCATCTACTTCATGACATATCAACTTTTTCTTAGGTTGTACACATCGAGCTAGACAATAATCAGTTTTCTCTTCATTATCCTTGGGTGCGACAAAAACATACACATGTTCTAAAAAAAAAAATTAAGTACATGTACAAATAAAAGTTCTTAGATGTTTACTTTAAATACAATCATAAATCATATGACATACATTAATAATAAAGTTTGAAGTTTGACAAGAAATTGAAGTACATTACCTGGTTGTATGAGGTATGATACACGATCATAATCTTCTAATACAAATGCATAATTTAGGTCTTCATTTATTATATCATCTTGATCTTGTGGCTCACTGAGTGTTAAGGATTTATGTTTCCATTCTTCAACCCATTCCATATTCTCACATTCTTACCATTCATCTGAAACACAAAATTGACAAAAATATACACGCTCCCTAGTCCATATAGTCCAAGTGTTAGAATTAGAACTCATAGATGAATTCCATTTAGCACACCCACTGGTTGTATCACAATCATAGCTTGTAAGGATATTATTCTCTTCAACTAGCCAGAAGAAACGTCTGATTGTAGACTTCTAACTTGATCCTATAGATAAAATTTTGTCTACACGACAAAAATATTGCACGCGCATCTTTAAATTTTTCATTTTCCTCAATTTTGAGTTTCTCTCTACATAGGGCTCTCTTAACACATGCACCAGCACCATCGTGTCTCCTTTACCATGTCCAACCTTAAAAAAACTCCAAATATGTTGGACATTAGTTTTATTATGTGTTCTACTCAACCAATAAAAAATTCTAGCATTCTTGAATTTCCCTGTGTAATTATCTGATCATATTAGATGTTGTGTTATATAAATTTTTCTCTCCCTTAAATTCTCATAAAATATCTTAAAGCAGTACTAGACAAAATCTGTTGAGTGCAATTTATTATCACTCATATAGAAATGATACTCTCCCAAAAAAAATTTATACTCTTTTGTACTATCAGGTGCATGCCTATAGACAATATGAAAAAACATTGTTACTTGCACTGAATTAGAATATTGCGGTTGGATCTCATCTTGTGGTGCAAGTATCTAGTTCTCTCCAAAGTCAATGACTAAAAGTATACTACCAATTGGAAATGTATTCTTGCATATGGGAAACTGTGCATTAAGCCATCTAGCATTTTGACAGTGTTTCACATATTTAGGTATAACCTTACTCTTGAATTCATTCATAAATACATGAACACTAACTTTTCAGTAATTAGATCACACCATTTTCCAACCTTTTTTCCTTCAATGGATACTCAATAGTTTTAAATATTATTAGGTCAACTAACTGATGACCAAACTCAATTGAAATATTTTCATGCAAACATTCATCTAAAAATGCAAGATTGCGACATACATCACATACACCAGAAACACATGAATTCAAAAGAAAAAAAAAATTGATCATTAGGTGTGTTACAAAACAAACCTGATATAAACTCTTTTACAGTTTGAGGTGGTATTTTTATACCACATTCCTGTAACATTTCATTAGTGATAAGGCTAAATTATTGCCTTTGTTTTGTATAATTTTAATACTCTGTTCTAGTTTTTGTTAAAACATTCGAGAGCCTAGCTAGTCAAAACTTGTGATAAAAGTCTAGATAAAACTGTTAAACCATGGGTAGATGTTTTTGACACACTTTGCTAATATTATACATATAATGCAGTATTTCATAAAACCATTAGAATATATGTTCTAACATCTAGATATTTAATTTGATTAAGCTTGTTGCATGAATATTTCCACGTCATAACTAACTTAGCAGGAGAGAAGTGGCTGGAGAGTGATCAACAGTATTCAAAGAAGACCGTTGAAGACCAGCTATGATGGAGTGATCATTACAACACTAGGAAAACATGGCTGCTACAATGGAGCCATTATTCCAGGATGTGGGGATGTAGCGCGCCTATATTCCCTCTGCACTTAGTACGTTGAATTGGTCATCTGAGTTTCATTACCCACACTGCGGGTTGTTGTATTTCCATATTCTTCTCCGGCATGTTTTCAGCAAGATGGTTTTCCTTTCTATTTTGTAATAATGTTTGATCCTCTATATATAGGGATTGGACCGATAGTTTGAAAAAAAGATAGAAATCAGAGAAAAGGTTTTGGAAGAACACTGTTGTATTTTCACAGCAATCTATTTTAAGTTCCATGTCTTGTTTTTATGTAATGAGTTTTTGAAACGCAATGAAATAGTTCTTGGTTTACATTATGTGTTCATATTTTAGTAGAAATTGACCAACGGGGCCCACTTGGGAGGTGGTATAGGTTAGAATAGAATAGATTTCATTTCCAGCATTTCCAAGCATTTCTAGTATTTTAGATAGAAGTTATAATTTATTCCTGCAACATCGCAACTTGTGAGTGTTCCTGCAACATCTGCAAGAATAGTTATAATGGATGTTTTCAGTTGAAATCATAGGTTTCAGTAGAGCTGCAATTTCTAGCATTCATTTCAGTAAGAAGATAAATGTATTCTTTTCCTGCAATGCTAGTGCAGGTTTCTTTTATGCATTTTTACCTTCCTGCAGCATAAGCAGAATAACTCCTTAAGGAACCTAGTGCACATACCATGCCGACCATTTCAAGTATACGTCCCTGGGTTGACAAGTTAAATGCACCTCATAATGCAAAAAATAGTCCTTAGACTGAATGAACCATTCCTAATAAAGGCCTTGAGCATGATTATTATACACCTATTGTGAGGCGGTTCATTTTTGGCACCGTTGCTGGGGATGGTGTCAAGCTAGGAACATTTTCGAGTCATTTTTCATTCCTAGATTAGTTTTTAGATTTATATATCTAAAAATTGCTTCACAAGCGTGAAGAATTCAATTGCATGCATCGAAGAGAAAGGTGATGAGATGAATATGGAAGATTTCTCCCAATAGAGTCTGCTAATTTGAATTAGGAAGTTGAAGAAGTTGAGTTACCCTTTGAGGACACAAGCCCCGACTTTTCTGCAGCATCTTCCTCCAGAGCAGAACCATTTGACGTAAGTGGCTTCCGACCTTTTGCATAAATCTTGGCCATCTTTCTAGATAATTTTGGCCCAAATCCACCTAACGTTAACAATCCAGTAGCCAATGCTCCTTTCTAGCAGCAACCCCACAATAAAATACCTCCAGTAATGGCACATCCTACTTTCCCATATCCTCTCCCAAGCATTATAAACAATGCTAATCTGAAGAATATACCCACAACTGCTCTTCCAAAGTTTTATGGTCTTATAACTGAAGATCCTAACACTTTCTTGTTTGAGTTTGACATACTGTGTCAAAGTTTTGACTATAATATTGATGCCCATAAGCTCAATTTGTTTCCTGCAACACTGAAAGAGTTAGCGTTACGATGGTTCATGGGATTAGGAGCCAATGCAGTAGGTACCTGGGATGAGATGCAGATGTTGTTTCTGTAGAAATATAAAGCATATTGCAAAGGCAGTGACCCAAAAGGAGATGATATCTTTAGGATGTCTCAAAAGGAAGATGAAACATTGGAGAATTATGTTTCACGATTTTTGTACATAATGCAGAAGAATCCCCAGTATGTACTGGCAGAGGACTCACAGAAGCTAAGCTTTTTGAGAGGGGTAAATGACAGTTGTCTGGAAGCATTAAATTTGATGGCTGGTGGAGACATATCCCAATCTTCTTGGGATGACCTCAAGAAAATCTGTCAAAACTACTCAAGGTCAACTGTGAAGAAAGGCAGAGGATACCAAACCACAGTCACAAAAGGGATTGGTTCAGGCATCTCAAAGTTGGAGATATCCATTTTTCTTGTAGATTTCAAGTAAGATATTATAAATGATGTAGCTACACATCTTGACACAATGACTGCCAAGAAGAAGCATGCAGAAGCTGAAACACAATTGGCTGAGTACTGTCCACACTATCACAAATAGAAGCAAAATTGCAGATGTAAGCTGGTAGCCAATCTGGAAAACCAACATTTGCCAACTAACTACATGAAGATAGAAGGAGACAATGATCAAGTGTTCTTCGTCGCTCAACGACGACCATGGGCTTCACGACAAGGTATGCCACCAGATCCTCTACAGTTTTCAAATTTTAATAATAATCAGTGGTAAAACCAAAATTATCAGAACACTTCTTAGTACTCTCAACCCCAATGGAAAAACCAGTAGAATAACCAATGGCCAAACCAGCAGAATAACCAATGGCAAATTCTATAAAATAATCATTGGCCAAATCAGAAGAATCAATGGCAACCACCGCAAGGAAATTGGCAGCAAACTAACCAATGGAGGGGGCCTCCACAGTGGCCTAACCAAAATTTTGGCAGTCCACAATTACCACCTCCAGTGCAACCACCTGCAATAATGCCACCTCCTGCAACTACTAATGCTAATCCAAAGCTTACCCAATTGCCTGCTCAACCACAGCCAAATCCAAACAATAAACAACAACAGTAGCAAGCGTACACTACTAACACTTAGTAGTGCCCTACTTATTCAGTAGAAATAGCTGATATTATTTAAGGTCTCGTACCACCCCGCCCACACCTGAATATCCTATAATTATGAAAGTTGCAGACATTCTTGTAGCACTGCTTTCAGAAGCCACATTGCCAAATACCAGCCAGCCTATTGATATACCCAACATAACTATTGTCCACACTTCAAATCTACCCTTTCCATAGAGGTTAAATAAAGAAAAACCTATACCCCAGGAGGAAGAAACATTTGATATTATTGAGCAGCTGAAAATATGAATATTCAAATTCCACTGTTTCAAGCCATCAAAGATATACCTATTTATGGAAAGGCTATTAAGGAAGCATGCCTTAAGAAGCCAGGGTGGAAGAAGAAAGACCCTCAGACAGTACATGTTGTAGTCCAATTAGCAGATATCATGTTAGGAAAGGTGGTAATACCTAAGTATTCATATCCTGGCAGTCTAGTAGTCGACCTGATAATAAATGGATAGACTGTGAAAAATGCTCTAGTTGATTTGGGAGCAGCAATAAATGTTATGACTAAAGATACAATGCATAGGCTAAGCATAGAAGGCTTAAGAACAACAACCATAGTGTTACAACTTGATGATAGTTCAACTGTTACTCTAGAGGGCCTCATAAAAGATGTGAAAGTAACCTTAGATTCATCAGAGTATCCTACTAATTTTCTCATCCTATCACCTAAAGTAAACTTTGCTGGCTATCCTGTAATCTTGGGAAGACCTTGGTTAGCCACTACTGATGCCAAAATTAATTGCAGATCAGGCAGTATGACAATTTCAAATGGATAAGCCATAAGGAAACTAGCCCTATATCCTCCTGCCCAACCCCAGCCGGACCTGGGAGAACCTATTTGGCCAGACCTAGGGGACGAAGAGGAGGAAGAGCTTAATTCAGTAGCCCAGCTCATGATGTTGCATAGGCAATATTTTCTAAAGTTGCAAGAAGAAGATGATGTGATACAGAGCATTCTAACTAATGAATGTGTTGTGGCTAAGGATGTTTCAGAAAGTTCTATTTTACAGCTATGTACCTATGAGGATTATATGCCTCTAGCAAACCCTGAAATGATTAATCAATTACAGGAAAATGAAATAGTTCAAAGTCTGGTGCCTGAAGTGTTAATGGTAGAGCTAACAACAACAGTGGAACTGTCCTCGGGACGAAGCCTCCATGTAAACAACAAGCTGTCACAATCACAGTTGGCATTGTTAACAAAGCTCCTTAGTCAGCATGAAAAATCCTTTGCATGGGATTATGGAGATATGGAGGGACTAAACCCAAAACTCTACACCCATAGAATCTACATCAATGATGGAAGTTTTCCACTTCGACAACCATAGAGGAGAATAAATCCAGCACTGAGAGAAATAGTTAAAATAGAGTTGCAGAAGTTGTTGGATGTTGGATTCATCTACCCAATCTCTGACAGCAAGTGGGTATCACCATTGGTAATTGTACCTAAGAAAGGA
>MU226925.1:3463483-3552942 GCA_018584345.1 Thuja plicata | reverse complement strand
CACTTTCCTTTGCCTTTTATTGACCAGGTCTTGGATAATTTGGCTGGAAAGAAATATTTCTCCTTCCTGGATGGATATAGTGGTTACAATCAGATAAGCATTGCCCCTGAAGATCAAGAAAAGACTATGTTCACATGTCCTTGGGGCACATATGCCTATTCAGTATTACCATTTGGATTATGCAATGCACCTACTACCTTTCAGAGAGCTGTGATTAGCATCTTTGCTAATATATCACATGATTGCATGGAAATATACATGGACGACCTCACAACATTTGGTGTCACATTTGAGGAAGCTCTGAAGAATTTGGAGAAAGTACTGATCAAATGCGAGGAGAATAACCTGTCTCTCAACAGTGAAAAGTGCTTTCTGATGATGCAGGAAGGAGTGGTGTTGGGACATTTTATCTCCGAAGCTAGAATACAGGTAGACCCTACGAAGATAGAGGTAATTCTCACACTCCCTATTCCTACTAAGAAAAAAGAAGTCGGATCTTTCCTAGGTCACACTGGTTATTATAGGAGGTTTATCTAGAAATTTAGTCAAATAGCTAGTCCTCTGTACAACTTACTTACCAAAGAAGATAAATTTTCTTGGACAAAAGAATGTGATGATTCCTTCCTGTAGCTCAAGTCACTTTTGACAACTACACCAGTACTTAGGGCTCCTGACTGGACATTGCCATTTCACATCCATATAGATGCTTCAGACTATGTTGTATGTGTTTTCTTAGGATAGAAGACTAAAAACCTTGAAAATGCAATCTATTATATCAATAAGAGTCTACATGGACCAGAGTTAAACTATACAATGACTGAGAAAGAATTGTTAGTAGTAGTTTATGCTTTGAACAAATTCTGTCATTATATAACTGGTTATCCTATCTATGTTCATATTGACCATGCAGCAATTAAGTATCTCATGAACAAACCTGCCATAACAGACAAGTTAGCAAGATGGCTTCTTCTATTGCAAGAATTTGACATAACAATCATTGACAAGCTAGGGAAAGCAAACGTGGTAGATGATAATCTATCTAGACTTCATCATGCTGAAGAAGATACTACTTTGATAGATGATACATTTCCAGATGAACATTTGTTTCATATTGCTGTCCAGAATCCATGGTATGCAGATATAGCTAACTACCTAGCAGCTAATAAAATGCCCACTCATTTCTCTTATAAGGAAAAGAAGCTACTTGTAGAGAAAAGCTTCCATTTCTCTTGGATTGATAGCATAATATTTTACACTGGACCTAACCAAGTCATGAGAAGATGTGTAAGAGAAGATGAGACATATGTCATTCTTCATGCATGTCACAATGAACCATGTGGAGGGCACTTTGCAGCCAAACAAACAACACAGAAGATTTTCGCAACTAGCTACTATTGGCCTACACTTCACAAAGATGCAGCAAGTTATACAAGAAAGTGTGACAAATGCCAGAGAATGGGTCGACCAACAAGATCAGATGAAATGCCCTTAAACCCACAAGTGGTGGTAACACCATTTGATAAATGGGCCATGGAATTTATTGGTCCAATAGATCCTTCATATAATGGGAAATCATACATACTGGTATGCACAGATTACCTAAACAAATGGGTCGAAGTCAGAGCAATGAAGCATGCAAGAGATCATAAAGTTACTGAATTTTTGTATGAAGAAATTTTTACTAGATATGGCATGCCAAGAGAACTTGTTACTGATCAAGGTACACAATTCACCTCCAATCTAATAATAGAGCTCATGAAGGAATATAATATTAGACATCGAAAGTCAAGCCCCTATCACCCCCAAGCCAATGGATAAGTAGAAGTAACAAATCGGGAAATAGAAGCAATTTTAACAAAGACAGTTCATTTGCATAGCCGAGATTGGAGCAGCAAACTATCAAAAGCCGTCTAGGCATATAGAACAACATGGAAGACTACCACAGGGTTCACACCATTTGAACTGTTATATGGAAAAATAGGATTGTTACCGATCGAGTTTGAACACAAAACATTAAGAACAGTGCTGGAGTTAAACATTGATCTTCTTGCAGCACAGAATGAGCGATTGCTGCATCTCGACTCTTTCGATGAAATGCCCAAGTCTTCCCTGCAGTGCATAGAAATTTTCCAAAAGAAAAGAAAATAGTGGCATGACTCCCATATCAAGAATTCTAGGAGATACCAGGAAAGCTGCAGACATGATGGCTGGGTCCCTATGAAATTATCCATGTATTTACAAATGGAGCAGTCTAGTTGACCATAATTGACCCTGTTCAATTCAAGCTATTAGTCAATGGCCATAGACTAAGGTTGTATCACCAGCCACAGACGAAGGAAGAGTTCCTGTAGTAGTTCAAATAGCCAGTTTTAAAGGATCAACAGGTAATACTTCCTGCACTAGAGGGTGTCAACCTTCTTCCTGCAGCTCTTCAATGAAAATTCCTTCAAAGCATGACCATAACAAAAAATTTATGATCACATAAAGTTTAAAATTCCTCATTCACTTTCTATATTCTTCTTTTTCAACCCACTTCATTTCTTAATCTTCCATCCACCCACATTCCATGTCATCATATTTCTATGCTTTCAATAAAGAGATAGTGCGCTAACGCATGCGAATGCCGACACCGTCATTCCACTCTTGCCAATCTTTCCTGCCAAATGCACTGATCATTACCAGGTATGAGATTTTCAAATTTATTTCCATTTTTAGCGCATGTATTTAGTTGGTTATATCGAATACTACAATAAATGTATCGTTGCTGCCTTCAATCCAGTTCCGTACCTTCTACCAAGTCTGACAAGTGATGACACTTGTCAATATTTCGTAGGGGGCAAGGAAGTGTGCCAATTTACAAAAGTGTCATTTCTATTTACTCATTAAAAGATCCCCAAATTTGTACTTCAACATTGTCTTAATTAAAATCCAGCTACCACATCACACAAGTGTCAAATTGTCATACCTTTATTCTGAATAAACCCCTAACTGTCAGACTAGATGTGACCCAGTATTAAAACCCACTCTTGCATGAAAATGTATGATTCATTCTGTTAAAATACATTATTATTGTCCATGTCAAGAAGCCAAAAGAGTTCGAAAGAGGGTCTGTGGGTTTACAGAAAGTAGTCTGAAATTTAAAAAGAAGTAGAGCAGAGGTTAAGTAGAGAAAATATTAAACAGAGCAAAGGTTCAATTAGGTAAAGAAAATGGGAGGTTAATTGCAGCGGCATGAACCAGTGGTTCATAATACTTTGCTAGCTGATGTAGAGGCCATAAGAAGATTTAATGCTTGTGGATGGCTGGGGTATTTCTTAAAATTGACGGAGTTTGATGATGAAGCAGCAATAGAATTTTTGAACACATTTGACGAGGGCCACGCAACGGCATGGGAATTTCCAGTTGTTGCAACAGAGGAGCGAATTGCAGAAGTGACCGGTTTGCCAGCAGTAGGGGAACATTATCCCAATACCCATGATGCCAGGTCAGCCAGGGCTCAATTCACCATACCAGGAGTTGGCTATGCACATTATAAGGTATTTCCCCTGTGAGGGAAGATTCTCGATTTTACATGCACATCATTTTAATCTGCTTAGTTATATACGACATAATATTCCAGTGAATGCACCCAATTTTCTATTTAATATACTATGCATTAGTGCTAAAGAAACACAAAAAGGGAAAGAAAACTTTGTGACTCACCATGCCTGATTAAATTACTCATAGAAAGATCTCTTAGGGATGCCTCCCCTATGACATGGGCATAGTTTGTCCATCATAAAACCCTTCAGCCCCAAATTGCCCCTAATGTGCAAGATAACCAAGATAATGCAGTCTCCCCTGATTCAGTTGCCGAGAAAAATACCCAAGGGGCAGAACCTGAGAATTTACAAGAAAAGGTGCCTTTAACTTCTCACATGAGCAAGATACCTTCTGCTACCAGAAAAAAAGGAAAATGTAAGTTGGAAAAAAGAAAATAAAATCAGTTCCTGCAGCCACTACTCCTGCAGCAGAGATGACAAAAAGGGGTAGTAAGAAAAAGGCCATAGAAATTGAGGAAATCCTTGTAAGAAGAAGCCCTAGGATGAGAGGGAAGATTCCTAAAGTGTCAACCAAAAACCAGCCCTCTTCCCCCAAATAATTTAGAGAGGAAACTCCTATCCATGTTGTCCCCGATGACTCTCCCAATCAGTCTGAGATGCCTAATCACATTCCTCAAAATCGGGAAGAGGAATGTGGTGATGAACCAAACATATGTCAGAATGACCTAGGAATCAGACATCAGGATGTTCCAACTCAGGAGGAAGAAACCTTTATAGCTCACCAGCCGGCTTGTGAAAGAAATGCTTTAGTTCCCTACAAATGAACTTGGTTGATAAACTTCCTAGAGCAGTCATATAGAGAGCAGAGATAGAAGGATAATCAGGATAAAAATAGTGATTCAATTACCCTACAAACACTTATCTTCCACTTATATAATAATCATGTAATGACAACCACTCTATGGGGCAAAGAAAAGAAGAAACTGCAGAAAGAAATAATGGAACAAAGAGAGGAAATTGTAGACTTGAAAGATTAGTTGACAAAATAGAAACATAGAATGGACCATGCTCTTAAACTAACTGACCAGGTCATTTCTTGTAGACCTCCACCCAGGGTCTCTACTATCTGTCTCAAAGAACAATTCCTTCTATTCCAATTGATGATGACCCTCAAGGATATAAATACAGAGTTCAAATCAGCCCAGGAATTCTATGGGTTATACCAAACACTTCCATCTTGGCAACAAAACCTACTCTGCGAGTTATACGTGGATAATTTCATCATCCTTATAGAGACTAAATGGAATCCCCTACCTTACATCAGGGATATACACCTAAGGGATCTGATGTCATGGATGCACAATGAAGCCAACTATGATAGGTAGTTGGGGAATTACAGAGATCTTGAGAAGACAGAACCCCTACCATTAAGAGCAGAAAGTAGTCAGCTAGAAGTATTCCTAAGGGATTGGTTTAGAATGACATATGGGAATGTCAAGAAGGAAATAAGGGATAAAAATTTTAAACTCAGAGTAGAAGTTTATGCAGAATATGACAACATGTCCTACTTTGTCTTCCAAAGAGCCCTAACCGGTGCAAAAAGTAGATGGGGCAGATTATCAGAGGTCTTTAAAAGATCATAACCACATAGCCCCATTAACCTTGAAGCAGCCATACACCGAGCACCAAAGTACATAGCGCTGGGTAGGAAAATTAGGCAGGAGCGCTGGTGTCCTCTCACAATGCAACCGCCCATGCTCCTATGGCCCTTGTATGATATCAAAGCTACCAGACTTGACAGGATGCAGAAAGATCACCGAAGGGAAGTCTGGGAAAGAACAAGGGGATTCTACTACTCCTTTAAGAGCCAGAGGAGGGGAAGAACTGAATTTGGTGACTACAGGTCAATTGCCAGAAGGTGCAATGCTTGAGGACAAGCATTTGAGTAACCAAGGGGCAGATGATAAGGCTAAATTATTGCCTTTGTTTTGTATAATTTTAATACTTTGTTCTAGTTTTTGTTAAAACATTCGAGAGCCTAGCTAGTCAAAGCTTGTGATAAAAGTCCAGATAAAACTGTTTTTAACCATGGGTAGATGTTTTTGACACACTTTGCTAATATTATACATATAATGCAGTATTTCATAAAACCATCAGAATATATGTTCTAACATCTGGATATTTAATTTGATTAAGCTTGTTGCATGAATATTTCCGCATCATAACTAACTTGGCAGGAGAGAAGTGGCTGGAGAGTAGTCGACAGTATTCAAAGAAGACCGTTGAAGACCGGCTATGATGGAGTGATCATTACAGCACTAGGAAAACATGGCTGCTAAAATGGAGCCATTATTCCATGATGTGGGGATGTAGCACGCCTATATTCCCTCTGCACTTAGTACGTTGAATTGGTCATCCGAGTTTCATTGCCCATGACACCACGGGTTGTTGTATTTCCATATTCTTCTCTGACATGTTTTTAGCAAGATGGTTTTCCTTTCTTTTTTGTAATAATGTTTGATCCTCTATATATAGGGATTGGACCGATAGTTTGAAAAAAATATAGAAATCAGAGAAAAGGTTTCGGAAGAACACTGTTGTATTTTCACAGCAATCTATTTCAAGTTCTATGTCTTGTTTTTATGTAATGAGTTTTTGAAACGCAATGAAATAGTTCTTGGTTTACATTCTGTGTTCATATTTTAGTAGAAACTAACCAAGGGGGCCCACTTGGGAGGTGGAATAGGTTAGAATAGAATATATTTCATTTCCAACATTTCCAAGCATTTCCAGTATTTCAGATAGAAGTTACAATTTCTTTCCGCAACATCGCAACTTGTGAGTGTTCCTGGAGCATCTGCAAGAATAGTTATAATGGATGTTTTTGGTTGAAATATTAGGTTTTAGTAGAGTTACAATTTCTAGCATTCATTCCAGTAAGAAGATAAATGTATTCTTTTCCTGCAGCGCTAGTGTAGGTTTCTTTTATGCATTTTTACCTTCTTGCAGCATAAGCAGAATGACTCCTTAAGGAACCTAGTGCACATACCGTGCCGACCATTTCAAGTATACATGCCTAGGTTGACAAGTTAAATTCACCTCATAACGGGAAAAATATTCCTTAGATTGAATGAACCATTCCTAATAAAGGCCTTGAGCATGATTATTATACACTTATTGTGAGGCGGTTCAATTAGTATGCATGGTAGAACATATAGATCAAAATATATCATAATGATAACAAAATTGAACATGAGTTTTACAACAACACATTACTCTTTCCTTGTTTATCCTTACATATCATGGTTTACATTTTTTGAAAGATCTTTGACTATTACTAATATTTAACACCTTAACATCCAAATTTTATTTATACAATTCAATTTGAATCATATCCAAAAGATGTTTTGGATGTGGATCATGAATTAATGAGTTGAATCTTAATTTATGAACATCTCTGGCATTAGGTGATACTCTTGTATTATCATGCCAAAAAATTTCAAGCAAAGTTTTTGACTTCACTAGTAAGTTTCATATCAGACCTCGAGAGTCTATCACTAAAGCTCTACAAATGGTTTGCCAAATCACTTTCAATGTTAACTTTCTCTTTACAACTCTTTCTAAATTTTTATGATGAATATTAAGATATCCACTTATGTTTGTCATCATTATTTTATCATAAGTATTTTTGTTTACTATAAATTTGCTGTTATTGCTCTTCGTGCTACATTACTATCTTGATAACAACTTTTCTTTCCGATTGTGTCAGAGGAACTAGCAAAAGTTGATACAACATGTTTTAGAGACTCATCCTTCTTCTTGGATATCACATAAATGCCTTACCTCTTCATCACTTTTCACATTTTAGTCATTTTAATTAGTTGTAACATTAATTGACACAGAAACTCAAATTTCTTATTATAAAAAAATTGTCTAAACAATTTAGTCGCATGAGTCCTAATCTGTCTCCATGAAACCAAACCATGCAAATTGTCTAGAACATGACTTTTAATTTAAAAAATTTCATTCATTTCATTATCATTCAAAGGGGTTTCTTTCTCAATTGGTGTTTGTATGTCTACATCCACATTGTTGATCTCAATTGTTGTTTGATTGTCAATTTAAATTTGGGTTTGAATTTCACTTTCAATAGGGGTTTGATAGTCAGTTCCTTTATCATTATGAAAAACATTACTAATTTGTGGTGTTTGATGTGCAGTATAATTTTTAACTCTATTTTCAAGAAGAAAATCTAAACAATTTAAAGAGTAACCCGCTAATACAAAAAGATCAAGTTATTTGCCACAATAAGTTTTAATTTGGCTGTGAAGACATGCCTGTATCCAACACTTGATTAGAAAATGCATCTAAATTTTCTCCTATTGTATTTTATTCTTCTACATCTGCATCCATCATGGCGTCCTCATTTTTTTTCTCTTCTGAAACGATTGTTGAACTTGATGCTCCAGACTTATTCAATTTTTGATTTCATGCTCTTCTTTCTTGTTGTGATTTTGTCTCCTTCTCTTTATTCATTGCAACCTCATTAGCTATCAGAACCTTTATTTGTCTCTTTCTGTGTTGCTTTGATCCTCTATTTGCACCAAAATTTGAATTCAAATTAATCCCTTCTTGTCATATCCAAAACAAGACAAGAAAAGAGAATGTTGATTCAAAATATTCTTTCTACTGCATGGATATGTTATAAAAATGATTGAATAATCATTAATCATTGAGATCAGGCCCACACTACTATTTTTTTTTTTTCTCCAATAGATATTTTAGAAATGGGAACTCATTATTTAAATAGAAATGGGGGCCCGTTTCTATTTGAACGGTCCAAATAGAAACATCACCCAATTTTTGAATTTTAAAAAATGGGTGCCCATTTCTTCAAACTAAGAGTTAGAACCATACCTCCACCCTTGTTTTTGGTTTGGGATAGGCTTGGTCCCACCAAGTCTTTTCTTGGCTTTGCAAAACATGGCTAAGGCATTGATACACAAAATTTATGCTTTGTCTTAATCTTTTGGAGGTCTTCCCGAATGAATTTTTTGATGAAATGAAAACCCATTTTAGTTTACATTGTACAGATTATAAAAATATATATTTCATAGCGATATGAATAATTTTAGTATTTTTACAATATTTATTATTCCAAAGTGGTACCTAAAGTTGGAATAGTAAGGGTAACTAGAATTTTAATAACTTTTTTTATTTTATGATTTTGGAAAAATGAATTATATGACATCAATATACATAGAATTTCCTTCACAATTTAAAAAAAATTTTAAAAAGTGAAATTTTCATCAAATTATGGTGGTCGTACACCAGAGGTTTCAAAAGTATACTTTACAATCAATTAAAAATATATTTTCAATAAAAAAAGTAAAAATATTCTCATCAATCTTTGATTTTTTAGGTACCTTTCCCTAGAAGGATTTACAAAAATTCATTTATTTACTTCAAAATATGGTGGTGGTACATGTGTGCGGTATGGTCCTGAAAAAGGGCTTTTCAAACACATCTACTAAAATGTATTTTCTGCCTTGTGGGTATTCAAATAAATTACATATTTGAAAACTAGACTCCAAGAACTACATTTTTATTAGTGAATTGTTTTGAGATTCAATCTCTAAATACCTCAGATTTTGACATCAATTGACAGAAAATTTGAAAAATAAGAAAAACACTTCCACTTTTTTGTCCAAAAGTGGGACTCAACTTCTTGCAGCCACCCTAATATCCTACATGAAATTTTTATGTGGAATAAAATCCTTTGCATAGATGTTTCTTTCATACGACATGTTCGCAATGTCTTGCACCAAACCCAAATAAGCCTATTATGAATGAAAAAGGATCATCGTAAAGATGTTCCATACATATATAACTTGTTAATGATTCTAAGCCAGGGTCCCATGGGGGGCCCTAAGACTATTTTTTCTAGAAGAGGATTTCCCTAAACAAAAGTTTCTTTGACTATGGGATTATTTGAATCTTCTCCTTCAAAATAGGAGCTCCTACATTTTAGCCTTCAATAGTTAAGTGGGTGAAAAAGGGGTAAGGCTAGATATTTCCCCACCATATTAGGAATTTACTTTTTTCACTTATCAAACATTTAATCTCATATTTTTCTAAATATAGAATTTTGGAGGGAAACTATGGTTTTTGACTTTTTTTTTTTATACACAAAGTATGGAAGACAAAGTTATATTGTATTCACGAGAGCAAAAAATTCCTTAAATTTTTAAAATGAACTAGACTACAAAATTCACGGGACAACTAGATTTAAAATATTTATTAAAAATAGCCAGCAAATCTAGCTCTATTTTCTAGGAAGCTCATGTTATACTTTGCATACCCATCCCTACATTTTGTGTGCAAAATGTTGGGTCCCCTTTTTTCTTTCTTCCTTTTCTTCTTTTTGGTTTCTTCCTTCATTTCCCTTGCTATTTTTGGCTTGGTTTCCTATTTCTTCCAGGATCTTCTGGTCCCGTCTGGTCTATGATTTTCTTTGGCATCTGTTGTTTCCTCTGGGACCCATGTCTTGGAGTGACGTTCCCAAGCAGGTGATTATGGATACACATCTGGCAATCATTTTTCCCTTTCTTCTAGGGTAAATTATCAGTAGGTGTTTTTGTCTAGATCCTGGTTGCCAACGTGTTCCTCAAAGTTACTTTTTGTAACTAATGCGCTTTCCTAGGCATTATTTAAGGGCTTTTACCTTGTCATTTTTACACTTACCGCAAGTTGTTTTTACCTTCTCACAAATTTTTTGAAGAGTGAAGCGATTTTTTTTCTGAGATGAGACGTCTAAGCTAGAAGGTGTGGAAGTGTGTTTGTTAGTTCAAGTGGAGTGTTTAGGTGACAGAGTGAATTGGTTTGCAATATATCCATTCGAGATTTTGAGGTTTGGGTAGACTCTTGGATTTTCCCTTTTCTCTTGTTTCATTCTTCTTCCGTTGTGTTTTGGTTGTTTTTCTCCTTTTTCTGCGAGGTTCTCATTGTTTCCATTTTTTTGTGTGCTTTCTATCTGTCTGTTTTCATCTTTGATTCACTATTGTCATCTTAGGGTTGCGTCTACCATTTGGAATGATACTATTCTTGAGCCTGGTGCATCTCCTCCCTTTCATATCCATCCATCTCAGAAGAAGAGGCGCTCGCTTTGTTAGGTTGTAAATTTTTTAAATATGGGTTATTTCCAGTCAGGGAGTCTGTAAGCTTATTCCTGGTTTTGGTTGTGTAAATCATGTGTATATTATGTAAATATCCTGTTGGCACCTTGTAGATCTTATTCTTTGTATATTGTCTGTAAATTAAGGTTTGTAGGTGTTGTAGGTTTGAGTCTTCATTTTTTGGTAGCTCATTGTAGGTTTAGTGTCGTCTATTGAAGTTTTGTGATTCTGCAGCATGCTCTGTTTTCTTTCCCGCTCAGAGATATGGTGTCTCTGAGGGGTCTTCCCAATTGGGTTTTTTCAAATAGTTCCTAGGGACCTTCTATCACCCCAACTCTTTACAAGGTCGTCAGGGCATGTCTGCCCAATAACTAGGTTCACCACCTTGGTTGGTGTAGCCTTGAACATCGAGGTGACAAACATTCCAATTGCAGAGGCTACGTCACTCACAGACCATTAACCTTTTCTTTCTCTCATCTATCCTTTCTATCTTAATGGAAAAATTAATTTGCATGATCAAGAATTCAAAATCCATCCCAAGTGGAATTCATGCCACTCACGCTAGCATAACTATCTATTAAATGTCATTACTCAACAAAGTGGACATGCGCGTGTTAGAGTATGACAACATGGCTACTTCTCTTATCACTGATGATTTCTATCTTATCAAGTTAATGTCAAGCATGTTAATAAGCCCAACCTTTTATACCTCATGGGACCCCTTTATGGGTCCATCGATGGATCCTTGGTAAGAAAGAAATGTTCATGTGTTAAAATGATGTTAAATGGTGAGCATATGATCCCATCTAGGATTCATTAACGTTTCTTTGTTTCAGGTAAAAAGGCAAAGTCACTCTTAGGACCTCCGAACTCCAAAACCTTTTAATGTTTATATACTGACGGTTTTCCTATTTGAAGGTACAGTTCACAAAAAGAAAGAAATGGCTTCAAGATCCACACCTCCCAAAATTCCAAAACTCTGAAGTGCCTCTTTAGGCACAAGCAAGAGGAATAAGATAGAGAGGACATTGGAAAATCTTTTGCTAACCCATAAATATAATAATAACAGGACAATCCATGGGTCCTGAATTAAGTATGCTCTTAAAGAGATCATTGACACAGATGTCTATACCTAGGCTGAATTGTAGGGCATGATTCAAATGATCCATCTGCTTTGACGCTCCAATGACTCCATCTCAGTTAATTTAGTGGCATCGGGAATTATTCAAGAAATCGGTTTTCCATGCTCAGTACATGTGCCAGAGCTAATTTTTCTCTTGGCTAGGGGTTATTGCCAAGTCAGTATGGTTGTTGTGTTGGTTTCCCCCACTCCCCTTAGATTCCTAGTGTCCATCATCACATTGGACCATGACGCCACTACAAGAGGGTGGTGTATCCCGCAATTTGTAGGAGCTGTTAATCTCACCAAGGTCAAGGCCCTCTAGTAGTATGAGGATGCAACAGACATGGCCCAGTGCCACCTCAACTCACAATATCTAAAACTTTCATTCCAGGACTACAAGAAAATGCAGACAAAACTTCCTTGCTCCAACTTCAACGACCCCATCTAGGTGAGAATTATCTTCTTATGTAGGTTCTTCAGGGAGCTACATGCCTTGGAACTCTCCCTCTAGATGTATTATTTCTCATATGGTATGACTATCAACAAAGCACACTTCAACTGGACTTACATCATTTTCAAACATGTAAACATCCAGATGAGGAAGGTTGATATAGACCGGAATTTATAAATGAGTTCCTACATCCTTTGGCCTCTTGTCCGACAGTGCCAGGGGATCTGAGATTTAACAATGGTTGGCATTCTCGAGGAAGGAACTAGTCAGGTTTCTCCATGGGGCCACTTCTCCCAAATCCAGTGTGACCAGAGTTTCCCACATTTCTGTAGAGTCAAGGATTCCTTCATCTTTCATGGGACCAAGACAATCATTGGTGATCAGGGATTCAGATTATCCCCATAGGCCATGGGCCTAGTTGGTCCATGGGGGCATTACTTCATCTAGTTTTCCAAGGACACTTAGATTCAGGTGTCTGGCTTCTCCGGAGAACCCTTCCTGTTTCCCAAACATTTTGGGGAGAGGATAGTTTTGCTAGAGTTTTGCAGACAGATTCTGGAGGCTCATGCCCTGACTACCCTCAAGAAGGTTACCACCCCGTCATTCCCTTTCATTTGTGGGGAATACTCTTGCTCCCTCTCCATGGCCCATGAAGCAAAATATGAGTTAAGTGACTTCAACTTAGCGAAATATTCTTTCAGCTGTAAGGATTATGATCCCCTTGGGCGACTGGCAAGGTTGATGCCAAAGGGGGTAAACCCCTATGTTTGACACATAGAAGTTTTTCGGCCAACTGCCAGGATGATTATGATGTCCAGAGGAGACATTAAACTAGAATAAAAAAGGGGATGATGGAACAACTCAAGATCAAGACATTCCCACAGACTTTTTCAGACACTGGGCCCTAAGAGGACCTTGAGTATAAAAGTGTAGGTATAGATAAGATGGACCTCCCTCTGGTGGATTGGGATACACCAAAAATTTTGGATGTCAAGACCATCTCAAGAGAAGAAATTGAGCATAGCCACTCGTATTTTGAGGTCTTCCTAGAGAGTGTCTGGTTGGACAAACATTTTGTGGGAGCCTCAGGTTCTCAGGCCCGGGAGCAATCTAAAGCCCACAGGAAGAAGAAATTTGGCACCCTGCCACAGGTCCTCTTTTGAATTAGAAATAACTAGAACAATGGCAGCTGCGGAGCCCAAAGTGCCACTCAAAATGAAGAAACAAAAGGCAATTCAGTCCCTGCAAAATAAAGATCTAGACCCGAAGCTCGAGGATGTACATGAGGTTGAGGTACTTTCCTCCTCTTCCTCCTCCAAGAAAGAAGATCATCTGGAGATTTCCCTAGAGATAGCACAAAGAAACGTCAACAAATTATTCCAAGTGAGCAATCTCAGGGAACTGAAGGGTATGGTTGACTATACCCTAGAAGGGATAGTGGAACAAGAGGTTGATGTTCCCATACTTGAGTCAATAGGGCCAGAATATGTGGCCGCTCAAAAATAAGATGAGCCTCGACCTAAAGAGGTCGAAGGAGAAAAGGAAATGCCACAAGAATAAGAGATTGAATTGGTCATGGAGAAGGTTTCAGTTAAAGAGGGAACTGAACCTTTAGGAGCAACCATAACCTCTGATGTTGTGCCCCTGGGCTTCATTGGCGAGAAATATTTTCTGCTCTTGCCTGAAATTTGACCGAAAAAATCACAAAAATATTTCAACAAGTCAATTTGAATGAGTTGCCTCAGCCTCCTTCACCACAAAGCCCACCCATGGAAGAAATTTTAGAGGGTAATGATGAGGAAGAATAAGAGCACCCAAGTGAGGACCCCATTGACACAGTGGACAAAACATCTGAAGGGGGACCTGAGATAAACCCCAAAGGCACCCCAAGTTTGGGGATAATAGTAGGCGGGCCAGTTGCCCTGCCGCAGTGGCTAGTGGAATCCCAAAAAAGAAAATCACCAACCACTATCATGGCTCCACTATCACTTTCCTAAATGTTGGCTGAGATCCAAGTTCCTAAGAGGCCTAAGAGGGCTTGTACCCTTCACAATACTAGAAGGACCCCACATGGAAATATTGTGGCAATAGTTGCCACCCCTCCAGCAAGAAAATAATATTCTGAGGTAGCTGCCGAAGAATATATGACCATGGAGGTGTCCCTGGGTAAAATAACTCAGTAGGGAGAATTATACCTGCTAAATAAAGTAGGCCAAGGTATTCATACCCGATACAAGAAGCAATATCATAAGATACAGGAGTTGAAAGTAGCCAATGTCAATCTTTGGGGACTCCTGGCAGAATTAGTATGCCCCCTTTCTTTCGAAACACCCAAACCCTCAATTCCTGGTACACTACTACCATAGAGAAATGTTGATGCCCTGAAGGTTATGAAGAAGAAGGTGGTAGTTGTGGATGAGTGGGTTTCCCATCAGGTTGGGGCCATAAAAAGTTTCTTATCCAAGTCTCTCCCAGATTTTTTTCAAGTAAATGATTTAGCAAAGCAGATAGAGGCCACCATTCCCCAGTGGTAGGGAGAGATCAAGAAATATGAATATTGGAAGGACACCTTGCTGGAGATTTTGAATCTTGGGGAAGACGAGTTAATGAATACAGGTGTATAGTCAGAAAATGGAGGCACTTCCATGATAGACTGGTTTATCCTTTTGGGTAAGTGGTTTGGGGTCATGTCAAGTGCCTTGAATGGGGTCCTGACTTTGATCTGGCTTTATCCCCCTATTCTACCCCATTTCCACTCTTTCTAGCCTATTTCTGGCAACCCCAACTGAGAAACTAGGATTTTGGCCTTGGAGTCTAGTTCAACATTGACCTAGGTCAAGGTCAACCTTGACCTTGACCTAGGTCACAATTGACCTTTTTCATGTCCGAGACCCAAATTCTAGAATCTTAGGGTTTACGGATGTTGGTCTTTGGTAAAAGTTAATTCCCGCTTCCGGGTTGGTTGTCTGTTTCAGACTTTTGGAAGAAGAAATATTTGAAGCAAGCCAAGTATCCATTGAAGCATTCATCCATTCTCAAGCACTTCTCAAGCATCCATTTACATCAAGGAGATCCATTGGTGGCCATTGAAGGATTCAAGCTCCATGGAGCCCTCTTGTTGAAGATTGATTTATTCATCTACATTCCTCCAAGTCTCTTCCAATTCAAAAACCCATTCAAGATTGGTGTTGAAGATCTAAAAATTCATTGATTGAAGACATCATACATTCTCCACTATCCATTCTACATCCATTTTGGTGCATCCATACTTGTGGATCCAAGGATTCGAATCCTACACAAGGACTTTTACATGAGCAAGGTGAATTGTTTCATTTACTTTGTTTATTCCAGAAATTTCAATGATATATATTTGAGGTTAATTCCAAAAATGGTGTTTGACTAAGGAAAACTCCTCCCCCAACAAACAAACCCCTTTTTTCTTACAGGAACAGGTTCAAAACAATAGATCAGAACAGAGATTCGTATACCCTTTTCAAAAAACTTTTGAGATCCGAAAACATAATTTTAGTCTAAGACTTTTTAGGTCGATTGTGACCTAGGGTGCAATTAGAAATTATGGAAAATGGTAACAATGACTTGAGGGTGCAAATCAGAATTGTCTCAGAATGGAAAAATATTTATGGGTTTTGTCCGTCTCTGCATTTCTATTCCAGATCTGGTCTTGGATTTTCTAGAAACTCAATACAGGCTTCAGAAAATAGCATTCTTTGATATGCAATATTTCAAGGTTTGTGCATTTATCCTATTTAATTAAGGTTTTCAATCTATCTAAATCTAAAATACATTTCAAATCAAATCAATCAAACTCGGGTACTTAAGATCTTCCTTCTTCATTCTTGTTTCCAAATGTTTGATTCATTTATGCATTGATCCTTCCTTTTGGGTTAATCAACTTAGATATTTCATTTACATATCCAAGGATAGAAGGAGAGCACCTTATTTACCCCCATCACAATAATAAAAAACAAACATATTTAAATTTAAGGGATTTTATGTTAATGAACACAACTCTAAAATCCTAATTCATTCATTTTATCCTTTACATTTTGGCGAACCCGCGATAGACAACTCTTTCTTTTTGGTGTTAGATTTACATCATTTATGATTTGATCTTGCATGCATATTAGATTATTTTTTTATGTTCTTGCATTTCCTTTAAAAATTTAAAATCAAATCTTTTTCTTCTAAATTAGTTCATTTGCATTGCATTGGTGTATGATCTTTACCACTTCTAGTCCTACTTATAGCATCCCGGTTAGAAGAAGCCATAGACTCATGGGTTCCTTTGATCTTGAATCTTCCTCTCCTTTCCATAGGATCCTGAATGACAACTTGAATACTCATGATTCCAATCCTTCTATGGAGCATAACTCTTCCCACTCATCTCATGATGAGGAGGATGCTTTAGGAGTTCCTCCTGAACAAGTGCAAAAACTTTCAACCGAACTTGATAAAATGGAAAATTGGCTTATCCAAGAAAACCATAATCAAGATTCTAATCAAGCTTTAGAGGCTCGTAATAAATTCCTTCATGATAGTGACCAAGGTGTTAATTTCTTGCGTGGTATCACTCATCTTGTGCATTCAAATGTTTAACCTTTAGCTCAAGAGGCTCAAAATCTAGGATATACATCTCCTAGCACTAGTCAAGAACCTTCTTCTATTCCTTTACCTATAATTCCTACTTATACTCCTCCTTTGATGACTACATCTCTCCCAATTTCATCTATTCCTGTGAGTGTTCCACCGGTATATTTACCTACCTCACAACCTTCATATCATAGTGTACTTTTTACCTATACTAATCCTCTTCCAACTGTGGTTCCAAATGCTCCACCCGTTGTATCTTCTATTCCTTCTACTTCTTACACATTTCCTAGTGTTCCTAACATTACTATGCCACCTGTGTCTTTTAATGATTCCACAATTATTAGCTTTGCTCAGACTTTGTCATCTTTACAACAACAAATTGCATGATTAACTCAATCCAAGTTTAGCATTCCTACATGTGACATGGGTAGTCCCTTATCTTTAGACATTATCCATGCTACTATTCCTCAACAAGCTGATATGCCTCATCTAGATAATTATAATGGTAAAGGAGATCCTGTGAATCATCTTAAAACATTTCAAATCCTTTGTAGTGATTATACTCATGACCATAGGATTTTAGCTAAACAATTTGATAGAACCTTGCGTGATAAGGCTTTCCAATGGTATTGTTATTTACCTCATTCTATTGATTCTTTTCCTAAACTTTCTAATACCTTCATTCAACAATTTCAAAATAACATTTGTCCACAAGTTTCCTTAACTGATTTAATACATTGTAAACAAAACATTAAGGAAAAATTGGCTGATTTCATAGGTAGATTTAAGCATTTGTATGCTCATATTTCTTATCATGTTCCTGAATATGATATTCAACACATGTTTATTTCAATTTACAAAAGGATATTAGAGATAATATTCTACTTACTGAATTTAGCTCTTTTCAACAACTTTGTGTTGTACTTCATCATTATCAATTAAAAGTGAGTCAATTTGAGAGAAACACTCCAATGGATCTTGTTCCAGTTGATAAGAGTGACAATTCTCCTAACCCTAATAAATTTCAGAAACCTAACAACTACATCAAGAGTAATAAATAGATGAATGTGGTTGTTGATCAAGTTGTTGTTGCATCTCACAATGCCACTTCCACATCCACTGCTTTCTGTATGAATCGTACGTTTACTCCTCTCTTTGAATCTTTACATTCTATTATGAGTAGGTTGTTAAGTGCTAATATGATTACTTTTCCTCCTATTCGACCTCTCCTTCCTACTACAATAGCTTCAAAATCATTTGATTCTAAATCTTTTTTCCAATACCATTGCCAGAATGGCCACAATACTGAAAAATGTTCTTCTCTAAGACATAAATTTTAAGACTTAATCGATTCCAATGCTTTATCTGTTGATAATATTTATGGTAATGGGAACAAATTTGTCTCTCCTCCTAATCAAAACCTTCAAATCTACATTAATCCTCTACCTACACATGATACTAATACTATCGCTCAACCATCTTCTGTGGATATCGTTTATGAATTAAAGATGGATGATCTTAATCACATTGTTAATCATGTGGAGAGTGTTGTCGTATCTCAACCTATTGTTCAAGATCCTTTGCCTCCACCTCAACTTCTAGTTCTACCTAAACCTCAAAAACAAACTAAGGATAAGAGACCCCGGGAAATTTCAATTACCTTTAATGACTCTAAGACTATTAAGGCTCCTGATGGTCCCCTTTATATTTATGCTAGGATTGCTAAGATACCTACATGTGGTTGTCTTTTTGATCCCACATCATTAATCAATTTTATTACTAAGGAAAATATTTTTATGAAAGGCCTACAATGTGATTATTATGATCCATCTAATGGATGGATCCAAATTTGTAATGGTTTTCTCTATTCTACACTTGGTTCTATTAACTTGCCCATTGAACTCTGTGGCAAGGTTGTAGATACTACCTTCATGATTTTGCCTACATTTGATCAATTTCAAGTCAAATTTTGTTTGCCTTGGATAACTGCTATGCATGCTATTTCATCTCCTATTACAAAATGTCTTAAGTTCATTCATAATGGGGAAGTAAAAATGATTAATCATAGTCTATATCACCCTTCTAGGCCTAGAGATTGTTCTACTCTTTATTTATTTTGAACCTCATTACCTAACTCATGTCCTCCTCACCCTGAAAACCTTGCTCGCTCATATCAAGCCTATAAACATCGCAAGATAGTTGAGTTAAGCATTCCTCGGATAGATATCAACCATGGTCTTTTGCAAACTAATTTTATACCTCCTTTATCCATTACTCAACCACCCAGTAATACTACTTGTAATATATGAAATGGAATGTTACCAAAATGTAAAGGATTGAAATAGAGATATGTTTATTAAAAATGTATAATGTATTAGGAATGAATGATTTGATTGATTATTGATGATCTTGGAAGGTAATGTGTTGATGTGTAAATTTTCCTTTAAGTTGCCTAGAATGTATTGAATTCTTTAACCTTAATTGAATTGTATTGATTAAGTATTTCAATTGTAATTAAGGAGAAGATAAGATACTCCTTTTTATCCTCAAATGCACAAATGGAAGATCCAAGTTGATCAACCCAAGGGAAGGGCTAATGCACAAATGAATCAACTATTTGGAAAAGAGAATGAGAAGGATTTCTTAAATTCTCTAAATTGATTAAATAAATATGCTTGATTATAGTAATTAAAAAGGATAGGAAGAAGAACCAACCTTACAAAGTTACAGATCAAATAATGCTATTTTTTGAGGTCTATAGACTGTTTCTGGAAAATCTGACAGTTGATCCTGAACCAAAACGCAGAGATGAACAAAACCCAGAAATATTTTTCCATTCCAATGTCATCTTATGAAAAAGGTTGACCTTGACCCACAAATATCAACCCTAACCCAATAATGTTGACCCTGACCTACACAGGTCTGACAGAAAATCTGTTCACGCCGTTCTCAAGAAAGCCAAAAAGGGTATCCAGATCTGGTCACGAAACTGCAATCCTAAACCTATACCTGCAAGAAAAAGATGATTGTTTGTTGTGGGGGAGGGGTTTTCCTTGGTCAAACCCTAGTTTTGGAATTAACCTCAAATATATGTAATTGAAATTGCAGAAATGGACAAAGTAAATGCATAAATTCACCTTGCTTTGTAAAAGTCCTTGTGGAGGATTCGAATCCTTCAATCCACAAGTATGCTTCAAAATGTGGAATGTAGAAAGGTAGGATGGCTTCAATCTCTTTCTTGTAGATCTCCAACACCAATTCTTGAATGGGTTCTTGAATTTAGAAGAGGCTAGGAAGAAGATGGATGGAGAGATCACCAAAAGGGCACTATGTAGCTTGAATCCTTCAATGGCTTCCAATGGATCTCCTTCATGAAAATGGATGCTCGAATGGATGAATGCTTGCTTGAAATATTACTCCTTAGCTTTCTTGGACTTCACTTTATAATTCTCTTCAATTTCTCAAGGATGCTTAGGCTTCAATAGAGGACTTAGTTCGCTTGATGATAATTCATAATGCTTCTTAGAAAAAATGAGAGAAAGCTTCCCTTTTATATCAAATTAGGGCACAATATTCTAAGGAGGCCTACATAGGAGGATTAAATTTCCATTAAATCCTTTACCCCTAGGAGAGGACCTATATTACATATAATTTAGGAATCAATGCTTCAGAACCCGAAATAGCTGACCCGGAAGCGGGAAACACTTTTTGCAAAGGCCGACAACCAAAAACTGTGAGACCCCAGGATCTGAACCCTAGGTCAAGGTCAAGGTCGAACTTGACCTAGGTCAGGGTTGAGGTCATTCCAAGACTAGGTTAGGGTCAAGTTCGACATAGACCTCAAAGGTTGACCCTGACCC
Source organism: Thuja plicata (assembly GCA_018584345.1). NCBI lineage: Eukaryota > Viridiplantae > Streptophyta > Pinopsida > Cupressales > Cupressaceae > Thuja > Thuja plicata. The sequence goes on along the minus strand of MU226925.1, from coordinate 3,532,180 downwards.
TGAAGCCCAGAATTACCAATTTGTAATCCAGAATGCAAAAATCAGGCTAAACAGGAGTGTAAAGAGGGAAAGAATAGGGGGGAAGCCATGTCAAGATCATGAACCAATTCAAGGTGCTTTCCATGACCCCAAACCACTTACTTGGAAGGCTAAACAAGTCTAAAATGGAAGTGCTTCCATTTTTTGACTATACATTTAGCCCCCACTTTAGCAAGAGTATGAGCTCAACACAAACTCTTGGTAAAGGAGAATATACAGGAAAGACAATCTTATTGTAATCAAAAGGGATAAAGAAACCCTCAAGCCCCCAAGGTACTTAAGTCTTTATCAACCCTAAGATCATGATAAGAGAGACATCACTTAGTTAAGGAAAGAGAGAAGGGGTGTGATTATCTCGCCCAATGAGAACTTATGTCTCATCGTGAACCACACAAAAAGTGCAACTAGAAAGATGGAGTTGAACTGCCTAGTGAATGTGGCTACTCACTAGTCAACCCATCAGGGAGATCCATTCTTAAAGCGATCAAAACATTGTAAATTGAAAACTGGCGGGATCAAGAGATCCATGTAAATTTTAAACTAGACGGATCAAGAGATCCTAAAAAAGTAAAAATGTGACCATGATTTAAGGATTAGCTTCTTTTAATCCATAAAGGGAAAAGTTTTAAATCTTGAAAACTATTTTGAATGTGCGTGTGTGCAACAAGTGAGTAGAGTATATGCCCCCATGTTAAAGTCATTGCTAACAGTTTAATAGGAGCAATGGTTTTAATGGAAACATAAACAACTCTACGGATTATGTTTCCACTGTGAGATGCCCCTAGAGAGAGACAAATCAAGGGAAATAAAACATAAACATACATAAGAACACAAGAGGTATCTACCTAATGTGGGGTCAGTATGATCATAAGATAACATGTACATAGAATATGATATTCTTTCAAATGAATTGACATCATTCCCCAAAGAAAGTAGAACTACGATCACAAAGGAGAAAAGAAACTTAAGAATTACAAAGAGAAATATTTTCGGACCACAACCTGGAGACCAAAAACAATTAGTGATACCATGTCGCAGATCCAAGAAGATTGTACAAGGAAAACAATTACAACAATAGTACAAGTACAACATGACATGAAACAACATATAGAAGAATATAGATACACATAGAGGAATTGAAGAACAGTTTTGATCCCTTTATCACTTTGCACCAATAGTGTAACAAGGGTTGTATAAAAGAATCTAACAAACATTTAGAAACACATTGCGGGGGAAGCACAATACAACATACAAACACAAAAAGGGCTACCATAAAGGATGAGCCAATCAAGCATGTTTTCAACCCTCCCCATCTTGTTTGATGTTATTTAGGGTAGGTGGGAAACTCACAAGAGGGACTATATCCAATATAGTAGGAATGATAGCCAGTTGCAAACAAGGATCCTCTTGATAATCACAATTCTCATTACTAGGTTGAATTGTTAATTGAGTTGAAAGCATATGAGGTAGATCATTATCAAGATCAATGGTCTCATATTCATCACTAAGATCAATAGGATCATCGAGAGTGTCCTCCTCATCAAGGTTGATTAAAATGGGATCCAAGATGTGAATGGGATCATTATATTCATCTATCTTAACATCATGAATATTAACATCCAATGCATCAGGAATAGGTTGAACGAAGGTAGGTAATGAGTTTTGAATCATAGAAGCACGGGCTCTAGCATTAGCTCTACGCTTCTTACGACGTTCATTAGCAGATTTGTTATGTTTAACTTTGTTTGGCACATGTTGAGAACTAGGAGGAATGACAATAGTTTCCTTCACAGGCTCTATAGGAGGATTCTCAATAGATTGTAACAGAGGAGTAGGAGTTTTCTCTATTTTATTAGTAGCAACAGATAAAGGAGGTAGTGCAGGAGTAGTCAAAAGACCACGGTTGGAATCAATCCGAGGCATACTTAACTCAGCAATTATACGATGTTTGTAAGCTTGATATGAGAAAAAGAGATGGTCAGGGCAAGGCAGACATGAGTTAGGTAATGAAGGCCAAAGGAAACTGAGAGTAGCATATCTCTAGGCCTAGAAGGTTCAAACAAACTATGATTAATCATTTTGACTTCTACATTATGAATGAACTTAAGACATTTATGAAAGGGAGAAGCGATACCATGCATAGCAGTTATCCAGGGTAAACCAAATTTAATTTGGAATTGATCTAAAGTAGGGATAATGATGAAGGTAGTATCTATAACCTTACCACAAAGTTCAACAGGTAAGTTAATAGAACCAAGTGCAGGGTAAAGAAAGCAATTACAAGTTTGGATCCATGCATCAGATGAGTCATAAAAATCACGTTGTAAGCCTTTCATAAAAATATTTTCCTCAGTAATGACATTTATTAAAGATGTGGGATCAATTAGACAACCACGAGTAGGTATCTTAGCAATCCTAGCATAGATATAAAGGGGACCATCGGGAGCCTCAATTATTTCAGAATCATCAAAGGTAATTAAAAGTTCCTTAGGTCGCTTATCCTTAGTTGGTTTTTGAGTTTTAGGTGCAATTGGAAGTTGAAGTGGAGGTGAAGGATCTTGAACAATAATTTTCGATGGTGCATCACTCTCCACATGATTAACAATGTTATTAAGATCATCCATCTTTGAATCATACACAATGTCTACAGAAGATGGTTGAGCTATAGTATTAGTATCATGTGTAGGTAAAGGATTTGTGTAGATTTGAAGGTTTTGATTAGGAGGAGAAATATATTTACTCCGACTACCATCAAAATTATCAACAGACAAAGCTTTAGAATCAATCAAGTCTTGAATCTTATGCTTTAGAGAGTAACATTTTTTAGTGTCATGGCCATTTTGGCGATGGTAGTGGTAGAAAGCTTTAGAATCAAAGGATTTTGAAGCTATCACGGTAGGAAGAAGAGGTCGAATAGGAGGCAAGGAAATCATACTAGCACTTAACAACCTACTCATTATAGAATGAAAAATTTTAGAGAGAGGAGTAAATGTATGATTCATACGGAAAGCAGTGGATGTAGAAGCACTATTAGATGTAGCTGCAATGTGATCAGCAACCACATTCCTCTGTTTATTAATCTTGACATAGTTGTTAGGTTTCTGAAACTTATTAGGATTAGGAGCAGTGTCACCCTTATCAACTAAAATAGGAGCCATTGGAGTGTTTCTCTCAAACTGACTCACTTGTAATTGATAATGGTGAAGTGTTGCACACAATTGTTGAAAGGAGGTAAATTCAGTAAGCAAAATCTTATCTCTAATATCTTTTTGTAAATTTGAAATAAACATATGTTGAATATCAATATCAGGAATAGGAGAAGAAATCTAAGCAATTAAATGCTTAAATCTACCAATAAAATCAGTCAATTTTTCCTTAATATTTTGTTTACAATGCATTAAATTAGACAAGGACACTTGTGGTCCAATGTTATTTTGAAATTGTTGAATGAAGGAATTGGAAAGTTTAGGAAAAGAATCAATGGAATAAAAAGGTAAGGAACAATACCATTGTAAAGCCTTATCTTGAAAGGTTCTAGAAAATAATTTAACTAAAATCCTATGGTCATGAGCATAATCACTACAAAGGATTTGAAATGTTTTAACATGAGTAACATGATCACCTTTACCATTGTAATTCTCAAGATGAGGCATATCGGCTTGCTAAGGGACAGTATCATGTATGATGTCTAGGGATAAAGGACTACCCATATCACATGTAGGAATTCTAAATTTGGATTGAGTTAAAGATGCCAATTGTTGTTGTAAGGTTGATACAGTTTGAGCCAAACTAATAATTATGGAATCATTAGAGGAAACAGGTGGCATAGCAATATTAGGAACACTAGGAAAATTGTAAGAAGCAGTAGGAATAGAAGACACAATCGGTGGAACATTAGGAACCACAGTTGGAAGAGGATTAGTATAAGTAAAAGGCATACTATGATATGAAGGTTGTGAGGTAGGAAAAGATACCGGTGGAGCACTCACAGGAATAGGTACGATTGGGAGAGAAGTTATTATCAAAGGAGGATTGTAAGTGGGAATACTAGGTAGAGGAACAGAAGAAGGTCCTACACTAGTAACAATAGGTGTGGATCCTAACTCTTGAGCTTCTTGAGCTAAAGGTTGAACATTAATGCAAGAAATTAATTCCTTTGTCATTATCACGGAGAAATTTCTTAAGAGCCTCTATAGCTTGGATAGAATCTTCATTATGGTTTTCTTGGATAAGCCAATTTCCCATTTTATCAAGTTCGATTTAAAGGTTTTGCACTTGTTCAGGAGGAAGTCTTAAAGCGTCATCTTCATCATGAGATGAGTGAGAAGAGTTATGCTCCATGGAAGGATTGGAATCATGAGTTATCAAATTATCATCCGAGATCCTAAGGAAAGGAGAGGAAGACTCAAGATCGAAGGAACCCATAAGTCTATGGTTTCTTCTAACCGGGATACTATAAGTAGGACTAAATGTGGTAAAGCTCATACACTAATACAATGCAAATGAATGAACAAAATATTGAATTTTAATGTAATTTGAAAGAACATGCAAGATCTAGCATAAACAATGTAAATCTAACACCAAAAAGAAAGAGTTGTCTATCGCGGGTTCACCAAAATGTAATATATGAAATGGAATGTTACCAAAATGTAAAGGATTGAAATAGAGATATGTTTATTAAAAAATGTATAATGTATTGAGAATGAATGATTTGATTGATTATTGATTATCTTGGAAGGCAATGTGTTGATGTGTAAATTGTCCTTTAAGTTGCCTAGAATGTATTGAATTCTTTAACCTTAATCGAATTGTATTGATTAAGTATTGCAATTGTAATTAAGGAGAAGATAAGATGCTCCTTTTTATCCTCAAATGCACAAATGGAAGACCCAAGTTGATCAACCCAAGGGAAGGGCTAATGCACAAATGAATCAACTATTTGGAAAAGAGAATGAGAAGGATGTCTTAAATTCTGTAAATTGATTAAATAAATATGCTTGATTATAGTAATTGAAAAGAATAGGAAGAAGAACCAACCGCACAAAGTTGTAGATCAAATAATGTTGTTTTCTGAGGTCTATAGAGTATTTCTGGAAAATCTGACAGTTGATCCCAAATCAGAATGCAGAGACGAACAAAACCCAGAAATATTTTTCTGTTCTAATGTCATCTTATGAAAAAGGTCGACCTTGACCCACAAATGTCAACTGTGACCTAATAATGTCGACCCTGACCTGCACAGGTCTGACAAAAAATTTGTTTGTGCCATCTGCAAGAAAGCTGAAAAGGGTATCCAGATCTGGTCTCGAAACTGTAATCTTGAACCTTTACTTGCAAGAAAAAGAGGATTATTTGTTGTGGGGGAGGGGTTTGCCTTGGTCAAACCCTAGTTTTGGAATTAACCACAAATATATGTAATTGAAATTGCAGAAAAGGATAAAGTAAATGCATAAACTCACCTTTCTTTGTAAAAGTCCTTGTAGAGGAGTCGAATCCTTCAATCCACAAGTATGCTTCAAAATGTGGAATTTAGAAAGGTAGGATGTCTTCAATCTCTTTCTTGTAGATCTCCAAACCCAAGTCTTGAATGGGTTCTTGAATGTAGAAGAGGCTTGGAGTAAGATGGATGGAGAGATCACCAAAAGGGAAATATGTAGCTTGAATCCTTCAATGGCCTCCGATAGATCTCCTTCACAAAAATGGATGCCTGAATGGATGAATACTTGCTTGAAATCTTACTCCTTAGCTTGCTTGGACTTCACTTGATAATGATCTTCAATTTCTCATGGATACTTAGGCTTCAATAGAGGACCTAGTTTGCTTGATGATAATTCATAATGCTTCTTAGAGAAAACGAGAGAGAAAGCTTCCCTTTTATATGAAATTAGGGCACAATCTTCTAAGGAGGCCTACATAGGAGGATTAAATTTCCATTAAAGCCTGGACCCCTAGGAGAGGACCTATATTACATATAATTTAGGAATCAACACTTTGGAACCCAAAAGAGCCGACCCGGAAGCGGGAAACACTTTTTACAAAGGCCGACAACCAAAAACTGTGAGACCCCAGGATCTGAACCCTAGGTCAAGGTTGAGGTCAACCTTGACCTAGGTCAGGGTCAAGGTCAACCCTGACCTAGGTCAGGGTCGAGGTTGGCATAGACCTCAAAGGTCGACCCTGACCCTAAAGCCCAGAATCACCAATCTACTATCCAGAATGCAGAAATTAGGCTAAACAGGAGTGTAAAGAGGGACAGAACAGGGGGGAAGCCCTGTCAAGACCAGGAACCCATTCAAGGCACTTTCCATGACCCCAAACCACTTACTTATAAGGCTAAACAAATCTAAAATGGAAGTGCTTCCATTTTCTGACTATACATTTAGCCCCCACTTTAGCAAGAGTATGAGCTCAATACAAACTCTTGGTAAAGGAGAATATATAGAATAGACAATCTTATTGCAATCAAAATGGATAAAGAAACCGTCAAGCCCCCAAGGGAATTAATTCTTTATCAACCCTAAGATCGTGATAAGAGAGACATCACTTAGTTAAGGAAAGAGAGAAGGGGTGTGATTGTCTCGCCCAATGAGAACTTATGTCTCATTGTGAAGCACACAAAAAGTGAAACTGGAATGATGGATTTGAACTACCTAGTGAATGTGGCTACTCACTAGTCAACCCATCAGGGAGATCCATTCTTAAAGGGATGAAAAAATTTTAAATTTAAAACTGGCGGGATCAAGAGATCTGTGTAAATTTTAAACTGGAGGGATCAAGAGATCCTAAAAAAGTAAAAATATGTGACCATGCTTTAAGGATTAGCTTCTTTTAATCCATAAGGGGAAAATTTTTAAATCTTGAAAACTATTTTGAACATGCATGTGTGCAACAAGTGAGTAGAGTGTATGCCCCCACATTAAAGTCATTGCTAACACTTTAACAGGAGCAATGGTTTTAATAGAAATCTAAACAACTCTACAGATTACATTTCCACTATGAGATGCCCCCAGAGAGAGACAAATCAAGGGAAATAAAACATAAACATACATAAGAACACAAGAGGTATCTACCTAATGTGGGGTCAGTATGATCATAAGATAACATGTACATAGAATATGATATTATTGCAAATGAATTGACATCATTCCCCAAAGAAAGTAGAACTACGATCACAAAGGAGGAAAGAAACTTAAGAATTACAAAGAGGAATCTTTTTGGACCACAACCTGGAGACCAAAAAGAATTAGTGCTACCATATCGTAGATCCAAGCAGATTGTACAAGGAAAATAATTACAACAATAGTACAAGTACAACATGACATGAAACAACATATAGAAGAATATAGCTACACATAGAGGAATTGAAGAACATTTTTGATCCCTTTATCACCTTGCACCAACAGTTTAACAAGGGTCGTATAAAAGAATATAACAAACATTTAGAAACACATTACGGGGGAAGCACAATACAACATACAAACACAAAAAGGGCTACAATAAAGGATGAGCCAATTAAGCATGTTGTCAACCCTCCCCATCTTGTTTGATGTTATTTTAGGCTAGTGGGCAACTTGCAAGAGGGACTATATCCAATATAGTAGGAATGATAGCCAGTTCCAAACAAGGATCCTCTTGATAATCACAATACTCATTACTAGGTTGAATTGTTAATTGATTTGAAAGCATATGAGGTAGATCATTATCAAGATCAATGGTCTCATATTCATCACTAAGATCAATAGGATCATCGAGAGTGTCCTCCTCATAAAGGTTGATTAAAATGGGATCCAAGATGTGAATGGGATCATTATATTCATTTGTCTTAACATCATGAATATTAACATCCAATGCATCAGGCATAGGTTGATTGAAGGTAGGTAATGAGTTTCAAATCATAGAAGCACAGGCTCTAGCATTAGCTCTACACTTCTTACGATGTTCATTAGCAGATTTTTTATGTTTAACTTTATTTGGCACATGTTGAGAACTAGGAGGAATGAAAATAGTTTCCTTCATAGGCTCTATAGGAGGATTCTCAATAGATTGTAACGGAGGAGTAGGAGTTTGCTCAATTTTATTAGTAGCAATGGATAAAGGAGGTAGTGCAGGAGTAGGCAAAAGACCATGGCTGGAATCAATCTGAGGCATACTTAACTCAGCAATTTTACGATGTTTGTAAGCTTGATATGAGCAAAAGAGATGATCAGGGCAAGGAAGACATGAGGTAGGTAATGAAGGCCAAAGGAAATCCACAGTAGCACAATCTCTAGGCCTAGAAGGTTCAAACAAACTATGATTAATCATTTTGACTTCTCCATTATGAATGAACTTAAGACATTTATGAATGGGAGAAGCGATAGCATGCATAGCAGTTATCCAGGGTAAACCAAATTTAATTTGGAATTGATCTGAAGTAGGGATAATGATGAAGGTAGTATATATAACCTTACCACAAAGTTCAACAGGTAAGTTAATAGAACCAAGTGCAGGTTAAAGAAAGCCATTACAAGTTTGGATCCATGCATTAGATGAGTCATAAAAATCATGTTGTAAGCCTTTCATAAAAATATTTTCCTCAGTAATGACATTTGTTAAAGATGGGGGATCAACTAGAAAACCACAAGTAGGTATCTTAGAAATCCTAGCATAGATATAAAGGGGACCATCGAGAGCCTTAATTGTTTGAGAATCATCAAAGGTAATTAAAAGTTCCCTAGGTCGCTTATCCTTAGTTGGTTTTTGAGATCGAGGGTCAGAGATCATGTATCATAAATCTTTAATTTTCTCATTTTCTTTTTGTCAAAATGGAAGGGTTATCTATAAATCTCAATTTTCAAAGAAGCTTTCATGTTGAACATCCTGTCAAGATTGGGGATTAGTGTTTTGGTATTCATTATTCCATTATTAATTTTTAAAGTTAACGTGTACTTCTAATAGTTGATTCCCATAAGGATTTGTATTTTGTATTCTTTATTTTATTCACCAAGATCAGAGGACAGGTAACATTCATAGTTCATAGGTCAATTGTCTTAGTTGATACTAAAATTTTGAAACCATCACATTGAATCCTGTTGTTTTCTTGTTTATGAAGTCTTATTCTCACACTTTGTTGAGGTTTGAATCCTAATGTGGAATTTAATATAAGTCTATAAGAATATTTTGAGGTCATCATTTAAATTTGAATTCTCATAAAAAATACTAAGGGAGTGAAACTCATGTGAAAATGTAGGGAAACCCTTAGAATGTGTTGATAGTTGGGTAAAACAATGGTATGTTAATCGCTATCTATTGCAATCCTAAGGGAGGATATGGTCATGAGCTAGGAACTTTATAAAAAAAAATAAAGTGAAAATCTCAATTAAGAAAAATGATAAAGAAAAGAAAGACAAATAAAATAATAACCAAACCTAGTAGTCAATACAAAAGTTTGAAAACAAGACAACAAAGGGAGAGAAGAATAAAAAATAAATCCTATCCAGAAATACTTAAATTCTAACCTCAATATTTAACATGATTTATGCAAAAATGGTTGCACTAGGTTACAAAAATATAACATTAAACCATTATTAGTGAATGAATTTTTCTAATATTAGTTTGTTGTACTCTTAATGGTGTTTTATCACACTTGAAATAGTGTAGATTTATTCCTACTTAAGAGAGGGTTTTTATAGTCGAGGATGCATGTGCCAATAGGTCACCAATCACTATTAATCTTGTGCATTGGACCAAACTAAAGAGTGTACTTCATAGGTAAATAGGAAAATGAACCATTCTAGATTTGATTGTAGGACAAGCCATGTTCAACTTTTATCAAGAAAAAATAATATTTGTGATGACCAATTCCCAAAGAAATAACCTAGGAAGGACCAAACATTAATGATTGGGGTTACCATGTTGTATTTTCATAAAGGGAGCATACTACCCCAAATGTCTGATTAGTGACAAACAAAGTGAAATAAAAAAAATGAATTCAATCAAGGATCATGTATTAGAGATATCTTCTTCTAGAAATAGAACAATCAAATCACAAGGTTGGAACTCTAAAAGGACCAAAAATGGAAAAAAAAAAAAAAGGTAAAGGTACGAGGGAAAATACGAAGGACACTAGGGGACAAAATTCCTAGGGAAACTAAACAAATAAGGGGGTTACTATTTTTTCTAGAAAAAACAAGGACCATGAGTATAACGTACAACAAATAGGCACCAAACAAAGAGAAATACTCATTTCATTTTTCATCATCAAGTTCCCAAAACCATCCCATGGGAAAAGGTTTTCTTTAAGCATAAAATATTTACAATAAATTTCAACACTAAATTCATCATGACCTATATTTTAGTATTGAATTATCATAGTGTGTGCATTTGAATTCATTCCTTCAAGGTTTTAGAATAAAAAATGTAGAAGGAAGTTTGAATCAAATATTCATGAGCTTCGAACACACTTCTTCTCATAGTCTAGGAATTACTCTTTTGTTAGTGCATACATAGCCCTATTACTGTAACATCTCATTCTATCTTAGAATAGCTCTACTACCAACCCGCCATGGTTATCCGTAGTGGGTATGTGCAAGATCATGAGGGATCAAAATTTGTTAATGGAAAAAACAATGTGTTTTCTACCTTCTCAAACATGCTAACATTTGCTTTAAATTTTTCTATGCCCATTAGGAAAAATTGAATTTAGTTTGTGTTGGCTATTTTTACCATCATTAGCCCATCACAGATAGTCGATCTGAGATACCTTCATGTGCCAGAGCTCTTCTACATGGAACAACACATCGTGTTTTTTGATCTTAACTTGTTTTATATGACCTTTTATTCCAAACACAACATCTTATGCTCCGTAAGGATTAAACCATAAACCTGTCATCTTTAATGCCTTAGTATTTCACTCATGTAATCATTTTATTAATCAGGTTGCCCTATCATTTAACTTATGAAACTACCAAAATAAGTTCCTTTGCATCATCTATTTACTAGCCCCATCTTCTAGGTCACCTTTCATACTAGTTCATGCTTTCTTCTAGACATCTTCGATCTAATCATTGGCTTAGCATTGTGTGTTCTTGCACAATAAATTTCAACATATGCAAAAGGTTAAGCATATAATATCATATTAAATAGGTCAACCCAACTCCATCATGGCTTCTAATAGTTGTCATAATCTACGCATTGACTCGTTGAGACTTTCTTTTTGTTCCATCAAGTTTTCAATTGATGAAAGTAGTAGATTTTCAAGCTGATGTGGCTTGTGTTTCCTACGAGTGATTTTTCTCATCAAGGCTTGTTGAGGGTTTTCTTTTATTTCAACAATTGGTCAAGGTCAATACATAAAGACACTTTCGTGTTGACTATTGATTCCAATGCGTTGACAGTTCTATTTTAATCTTCCATTGAAGTTTCTTCTACAAAATATGACCATCCATTTTTGTACGAGGGATCCTTCATTGACAACCAAGATTTAATTTAGGTAGTCCAAATTGAATTTCCAATGGTTGTAACATGTTTTATATGATACAATGAAAGAGGATTAAATATTGAGTTCTAAGCTACTTCCAATGACTTCCCTATGGACTTGTCCACTCTATTGGTTTCATATCTATTCTTTTAGTTTCCACATACAACACCCAAGTTGCACATAACTATTTACCACTTGAAAAGGTGTCATTTCCTTTTGACAAAGGCACAATTCATGTCATATCTCATACAAATCCATCTTGAGGGCATGGTTTTCTTCCTCAATTTTTGGGGTCTTCTTCGGTCATTAGCTATCAACGTCATGATAAATATAGACATAGAGATCAGATTTTGATATGATTTATCTTATTTTTCATACTTCAACCTAACACTACTTGGAAAGTTAGTGTTTCAACTCAAATGTCTCATCTGAGTTATGCTTGATCTATAAAGATAAGTTTTTAATATATCTTCTAGGTTCTCTCTTATTCTCTTACAATGGTTATGCCCTACACTTGTAAATTTTCCTTTGCCTTACATTAATAGAAATTCAAGTTTTTACCTCTTCTTCTAGCCTGATATATTATGTATTTTTTCCTTCCTTTATTGATTATTTATTTCCTTTCTTTTAAGTTTGTATGTTGTGTCTAATGTTCTCATGAATGTTGTAATGTAAATGTGTCTTTCTTTGCAACATGTCATTAGTTCTAACTTGTGTATTCGTTCTTGGAGGGTGGGTTAGAGTATATATATATATATATATATATGCATGTTTGGGGTTATTTTTTATGTTTTGTGTAGCCATTGGTAGGGAGAAACCACATTTAAATCTGGTACATCACCCCTTTTATTTTCCTATAGTCCCTTTTCTCTTTTCCCTGGAAGTTGTTAGGTTATGTTCTAATTAATTCAAGTGAGATAGGCGCAAAAAAAAACATTTAAAGTAACATTAAGTTTCAAAGATGACACAAAAAGAATTCAAAAGATGTGAATTCAATCAACTAACTAAGAAAAGTAACAAAAATTACTAGTAGCAGCACAAAAAAGCAAAAAACTAGCACACTAGACGAGTCAATAGGGGGCATAGGAACTCTTTTCCAATCTGTGTTCAACTCCCTCAACTTGTCTAGGAAGGAAGCCCATTTGGGAGGATGACCCATAGAAACATCCATGGAAGCCTAGTCACCTTCTAGAGTCACCTACATGATTTCCTTTTTTGTCTTTTTTTTAGCTTTCTTTTCTTCCAACTCCATCTGTAAAGTAATGAGGGAAAGAGAGGTATTTTCCATCATCTACTTACTACAGGCCGCTAGGTCCTATATTTTATTATTAAACTGAGTCTGGTTAGTCTTGACATTGGCTAGAGCATTGACCATCGCATTAATCTCCTCCTTAGTAAGAATATATTTCTTAAGCTCTTTGATTTAATCCTTCATAATCTCCCAATTATTGAGATTTTGGGAAAAATTATCTGCCACACCCCACATACTTTCATCTCCCTTTCCATGAGGCCAGTCACTTGCCCTCTTCTCGGTCTTAGCAATAGCTTCCAACTTGTTTATCTTCTTCTTGGAAATGTGTAGCTACAAAAGAAATCATTTGGTAATGGTGTTCTGCCTGTTCTAGAAAATGCACAATTCATCCACCTTTCTCCCAATAGTATCCTATTCTTAATGATCCTTAGAATCTGCTTTCTTCCCCATAGTGGGAGGGATAATGTTTTTGGGAATGGAAGGATCTCTTGAGTATCCATGAGGAGACAAAAAAGAGGAGGAGGGGTTAATCGATTGGGAGGAGGAATTACTAGATGAATTTTCAGGAGAATAGCCCAACTTAGTCGACCAAGAGTAAGAGGAGTCCTCTGACACCACGACTGGTATATCCTTGGGATGCTTAATATCCAAGGCCTTCCATTTTAATTTTCTTAAGGGGTTTACTCTGGTATACCTAAGGGAAGGAGGGATTTTGGTCGTTGGGCGGTTAAAGGTAAACTTATGGTTATTTAATTTAATATTGAGGAATAGGTTAGGGCGAGCCTGGGGAGTTAGGGTAAAATGGAAATTATAGAGGTGAAGAATTAGCCCTTGATAAAAGGGAGGTCCACCCTTATTTTTCACTTTGGACACAGACTGAGATAAAGAGGAAAACATCCAATAGGGGAAATTGAACTTAACATCATGATGGAAATGATTCAGCATAGGGAAGATATGAGAATGAATTTGATGAGAACAATGAAAACGTTCATCCAATCTCGAGGAACCTCCTCTTTGTTAAAAATATTTTGCAATCTGGGGACATTCTCATCAAGGCTAAGAAACCACTTCAAATTCATCATGTAGTGACCATTAGAGTTGTGAGGCATCACTTTACCCTTGGCTAATAGACCTATAACTGTAGCTATAGTTTCCATAGAAAAAACAAAAGACACACCACGAATGAACACCTTGCCACCATCCCAAGAATCATCAAATGTTTCCAATAAGTCCAGGTTGAAACCCTTTATTCCCTCCACATAGTGATCCAAATGACACACTTGAATAATGGGCCATAGGACTAAGTTATTTTTGAACTCATCACAAGAGTCTGACTCAATTTGATTAAGATCTCCCCCCATATTGTTGATATAGACACAACCTTGGTGAAAGATAAAATGTAGACAAATGAAAAGCTAGAATAGAGCAGAGTATAAAACCCAATTCTCAAACCCCAAATAAAGTACCTAGCCCTTCTCATCATCATTAAAACTTAAGTGTAAGTACCATTATTGCCAAGCTTGTCCATATCCTTTTCAATCTTCGTAGGAGCTGCATGGGGCAGATCTTGAGTGACATTCTAAGCTATAATTTTTTTGGCAAAATGACCCATCACCAATAGCCTATCAACAGTCATCTTTCCTTCCCAAAATGTGTGTTGGCATTTATACATGTTCATCATGTTAAGAAGATATTTGATTTTAGTGATGACATCAATCATTTTCCATCCCAGGGTACACTTGTCTATCAAAATCATGATAACATTATTGGTGTCACCCTCCACTATGATTTTCTTGAATCCATGTGTAATAGGAAGACCAACATTGTGAAAAGCATCAAGAGTTCTGCCACATGGGCAGTCTGGGACCCTAGATTTATAGAAAAGGCAGCAAAGGTCATCAATAGGTTATGTTAGTAGTAGTTTTTACAGTGTCAAGTCGGTTTAACATGATGTATTGGCTTGTTTAACATGACAAGTTTCTTTGGTTTAACATGACGTGTTGAGTTGATTCAACACTATTGTACCTTGATTAGAAAGGAAGTCGTCCTTCTCTATAGATACAACCTCACATGCACAAGGTCCCACACTTGGAGGTTGTTTCCATATTTTACAAGGTTGCTTAGGGGTCATACCCCAAGCATGGGTGCAAAGTTTTGTGACAACAGTTTCTCAGTGCCAAACTAAAATAGATATCCATTAACTTGACAAATATCCATTTAAAATGGATATTTATTTTCTAGCATCGTTCTTGTGACATAATGTTTTTTAAAACTGAAAATCCATTTTGGTTTCCAAAATAGATATCCATTTTCTTTAGCCTAAAAAACATATTTTGTAAAATGTATAAACTTTTAGATTTCTTATCAAAAATTTAATTTTTCTATAAGCGTTGGGAAGGTGATTCAAAGACTTACAATATAGATAAGTTAATTTTATTAACTTATAGACCAAAACTTTCTTACAATCATTTGAATTTAATCCTTAATTTTAGAACTTTAAATACTCACTATTTTTACATGCAAAATCATTCTGTTTTTTTAATTACTTTTGCTCCCAAAAGAATTCAAATAGCTAAAAAGAGTTTATTAATCTGACAGTATTTCTTGGCCTATATATACAGTAAACCCAACATAATGTCTAGATTACAATGTGCATTTCTTCTTGAAGTCTAAACATCACAGTCTCTATGACTTCCATTAAAACTATCATCTTTTGAAATGGTGTTATACTTTCTTAAGTTTGTGTGAAGCTTATTTCAGATTGAAAATGTCCAACTGCTCTCCTGAGCTCATTAAGTACAAACCAATCTTTCCTCAAGATGTTCATTAAGGTATAGTTTTAAATATATTTACAAAAAACTTCAAACTAAATTGTAACAGTAGTAAAGAGATTACCAATTTAGAAAGCAGTCTGAAACACAGTCCAAACAAATTTCTGATTGTAAGAAAAATGTTGCAAATTAAAATTGTACAGCCGTTTATTAACAAGCCCTGTAAAAAGGCTGTTTGCTTAGTAGTTGACCAGCCTAAATGACAGTAGATCCAAATATTAGATTTGAATCTTAAAGTTAAAAGAACCAAAACAAAAAGTTAAAAGTACATGTATCTCCATGTTCCATGTACATTAGATATGAAGAACACAGCCAAAACATTCAAATTCCTTCTTCCTTTGCAACCTTGTATGGCAGTAGAACATTCCAAAATAGTTGAAGCAGCTTTGAATTAGCCTCGTGCTCAGTTTATTAATTAACAAGAAGGGCTCCATAATCATTTTCTTCCCCTGAAACAAATATAAAAATGGTTGGTCAGTATTTTCATCAACATGGCAGGATTCCAAACTTCAGCCAGCTAATTTTTATATGATGAATTGGGTAAATTTTGACAGAATATATACCTATAGTATTGTTTCTGAAATTTAAGTTCAATCATGCATTCAGTGCACTTGAAAAGACTATGAAGAAAGAATTCAGCAATGAAAAAGTAAAGAATTGAACATACCCAAATAACCATAGAAATAATGGGCAACTCAGCTGGACATGGGCAGAAAAAATTCCTTTGCGAATACCAATATAGATCCATTCTTTCTGTAATTTATCTTTTCTATCAAATTCTTTTTGCCAAATTGTGCTCTGTTTTATGTAAATATTAACAAAACTTGTTTGAAACAAAGATGGTATTTCTAAACTCTTCTGCAAACATACTGTGATAAGAAATTTTGTAAGTTTGGTGTACTGACCATCTATTAAAATACCCACACAACATGTCTGGATGACTTCAAATTATGGATAAATTGCCATTAAAATACCCACACAACATGTCTGGATGACTTAAGATTATGGATAAATTGCCATTAAAATAAAGGTGATGATAAATGCAATTGTTTATGGCCGGCTTTGTTGTTTTTGGAGTTGTGCATTTGGAAGTATGAGAGATCACGTGAAATGCTCATCCTCAGTCTTTCTTTATCAAGATATTAGACATATTAAATCTTTGAGAGTGTTTTTATATGAAGACATGTCTACACAGGCTGACATTATATTTCATAATATAAGAAATATATGTCTTCTTCAGCACATGTATATCAATAATGGACTTTGGGAGTATTTGGTTTTATTGAAAGGATATGTAATAAATTTGTTTATTAGTATGTGTTTAGGTTTGCAGTCGTTGTGATAAATGTCTTTGAGGCATCTGTTGCGTTTGTCCTATATAGACAAAGAGCTCGGAATTAGGTTATGAGATTTAATTAATAAAATGACTTAGACATAAATAGGTATATTTAGACTATATAATAATTATTGTATTGAGAGTGATAATAAGTCAATGCTATTATTTATTTTATCGGATTATTTTGTATTTGGTATTTTAAATTTAAAATTAATTTTTATATTTATTAAAAATATAATGAGTTTGGTTAAAAATATATATAAATCTGATCACATTTGCCATTTGTATGGAAAAATTATTGATTTAATAGGATAAAATAAAAATTTTGGAAGAAAAAAAAGTGCTACAACATCTTAAGTAAAACATTCATTGTAAGTTGTGTTGGTAAGGATTGTTCCTCTTTGGATAAGATTAATCTTAAATAAAATATTAATCATGTTATTTTTTTAAATTCTTTTGAAAAGACATTCAAATGTCAAGTTTTTGAAGAATGGTTTAGGGAGTTTGTAATTATTAGGGATGGCTCAATTGATGAATTTTGGAAAGAGATTGTCTTTAGATTTTTATGTGATATTCATCTTCTTTCTATTATTCCTTGAGTAAGCAAGCAGAAATGGAAGACAAAATTGAACCAAACATTTAATAGGCGCCTTATATATTCTTCTATTTCATATTTTTCAATTAAAAAAGAGAGCATAGGTTGAATATAATTCAACTCTAGTAAATGTGTCCATCGATATGTCGATTATGTTTAGGGTAATTTAGAGTTCCACAACTTCAAGCAACCTTCAACCAATTGTTCATTAAATATTCCTTAACATAACATTTGTTAGACAATCTTATTCCCCTTATGTTTCATGTTGTTTTGTTGTGGGTGGTATTGTTCTCTTATAGTTGTAGGTGTGTCTCCATGCCAATTTTTAGGCTTCAATAAGCTATTTGCAAATAATATTTTTAACTTTAACAAACAAAAATATTCTATTAATTAGTGAGAAATATTTGTAGTTTACTTCTATTATATAGAATGTGATTGGAAATTTAAAAAATTAAAATTAAAATATTTTCAATTTTGTGGGCATTGAATGCTTTAGATGTATGAATAGTTGGCCCCCTCTTTAGTGTTTACGATTTAAAGGTATTAATTTGTTAAAAGTATTTTTTGTCCAAATAAATTTGGATGTATAAGTAATCAACCTCTTTTAGATTGTTACCATGAGGGAGATTTATTGTACTAAAATCAGCTTTATTAATTAGTGCACACCAGGGATAGTAGGGTATCAATTACAAAGAAATTATTCTTTATTAAGTGCTTTAGATGTACTAATAATCAAGTACTTTAGATATATTAATAATCAAGCTTTTGAAGACATGAGGCCAAACTCATTCCTTAAGATTATTGGTCATTAAACTTGAAAAAAAGAAATTATTAATATTTTTTTATTATTCTTTATTAAGTGCTTTAGATGTACTAATAATCAAGTAATTTAGATGTATTAATAATCAAGCTCCTAAAGACATGAGGCCAAACTCATTCCTTAAGATTATTGGTCATTAAACTTGAAAAAAAATAATTCTTAATATTTTTTTTCAACCACATAACTTCAAAGCTACTTATTTGTCACATATTGTTTTCATACATCATTTCAATATTTCTATATATATCAATAATTTTTACCCTATCTAACATTTTTATAAATAAATGTTTTGATAGAAAGGGGAAATCCTATTTATATTAGTTCTATTGAATTGCTTAGTGAATGTTTCAAAAGAAAAGTTAATGAGAAAATCTCCTAATGCTTTCTGTGACTCATTAGAAAACAGAGTCTCATTACAATTTTTTTTTAATGTTTAGAGGCAAATTGAATATGTTTTGTACAAATTCCCTAGTTTTTCTGAAGGATGCGTCTAATTATAGAAAATATTCATTATTTATAAATAATTAAGTAAAATAGAGTTTACAATTAAAAATTTATCAATGTACTATTTTTGTTTGTGAAACTATTGAATTGGTTTAATACATTGATTATCCAAGGGACCCGACCCCAAAAGAATCACTTAATAGAAACAACATCAGAGAGGTTTAGTTAGCAGCCTCAAAAAAACCTCAAAAAATCCCACAAATCAATTGAGACATCTAGAAAACTTGTGGCAAAATCAAACAAAGGGTTTTGAAAGGCATCTTTTTATAATTTTCTAGTAGAAATCCCTACACACATAACGTTAAGACCCACCTCAATAGATTTGTTATCAACATAACCACTAAAGAAAAATAGGAGGTTTTGAAAGGAATCCTCCAAAATTTTACAAAGAGGTGTTGAATGGGCCAAATAAATAAGAGGGGGTGAATCAATTATTCCAAGATTCTTTTTTACAGTCTTTACTGAATTGTTAAATACTTAAAGCAATCAGAAACTTATAACATGAAAACATAAAACATAAACACCATGAACATCAACATTTTCATAGAAACCTAAGATGGGAGAACCTATGGTGAAACTAATTCTCATAATAAGAACACTGGTTAAGGTGATTTTCACAAGGGCTCAATATCGATATTCTAGATTCATGTAGGGTCACTGTCGGTTGGGCTAATTTCCCTAATACAAAATATATACAAACAGATCTTACAGAAAAAATGTGAATTATAATAGTTTCATTACATATGCATGAGATCATTCTAGTTGAAAGTATAGTTGTATTTTGAATGTAGTGGATCCGACTAAAGATCATTTTCCAGCACCTCCTTATCCTTCTCCAAAATTTAACACTTCTTCCAACTCCTCTTTATCTTTAATAGTTTTGGTAACTGCAACTCTATGCAATGCACAAACATCCCCCCTCTCCCCCTTATTAAATTGATCATTAAAACATCAAATCACATTATCGTAGGGACCCCCTTTAATATTTACACAATAAAATTGATTACATAAAGGAATAATTACTTTTTAGAAAATATTTCCTTGAAGAATCAAATCCACAATAAAGTGGAACTCTCCAATGTCTCCCCATGAAACTTTTAAAGGTGTATCTTTGAGCTTAATCCTTGAGCTCTTAGTGTAAAAAAAATGAATCATAAACACTAAATTATTCTAGAAAAATATCATTCAAATTATCTCTTAAGCCTCAAAAAGGTGACAATTATGTATCACAATCTCGTGAACTCTTCACGTAACCACCTATACTTGGGATCTTCACAGAACCAAAAAATTGTCTCCAAATCGAATCTTTCAAAAACATGGATTCTATAAATCTATCAGCAAGAGAAAAGAAGGAAAAAAGAAAGCATAAAATAAAATCCAAAAATGAGTCTCATACAAGGACCATATTAAAACAATAAGCTAGCTTGAGATGGTAGAAATTGTTATACCTTAAAGAGAATAAACACAACTAAGAGGGGGGCGAGTGACCTAGCTGTGTCAGAATATCAGCAAACTTTAACCAATTTATAAACTTTAATCTTAGATCTGAATGATAAACATGAAAGCAAGATCAACACATAGTAACGAAAACATAACACCAAGATTTTTTATGTGGATACCTTATTAGGGAAAAAATATTTTAGATTAAAATAGAGAAATTGATATTTGATAGATTTGATTGAATTCAATTTGATGCTTTTACGTTGAAATGTGTTGGCTATATATAAGTCATTATTTTCCATATGTAAAACTAACTATGTGAATAACTTCCCAAAAACTAACAACTAACTTATATATTATATTTAATATAACTTAAAAACTAACCTAATTAATGGCATATGCTAACATTCCCCCTTATTACATTAATACAAATAGGAGTGGAAGTTGCAAGGGTTTTAAACCCAACCCTCTACAGACTTTGATGAAGTTCCCTCACCAATCCTCCTCGCTCGCTTAAGAAAAATTGAACTTCCCGCACTAATGGATCTTCCAACCGTAGAACCTGAAACCATCTGTACAACATGAGTGCTCCCACCTCCCTTGCACAATGCGACACATTTCCTAATAAATTCCACATCTCCTTTGAGTGTGTCTAATGCCTCCTTTAGTGCTTCACGTGAGACAGGTCTTTCCTATAAAATTTCACATTTCCTCTGAGTGTGCCTAATGCCTAGAGATAAATGACCATAGTGTTTGATATACGGTGGAGATTTTGATATTGGATGATTCTATGTTTTCTCTTTAGGAGTCATGTTTTTTTTATTTTTAAAATAAATTATTGAAGGCGCGGGTCTTTGGAGAATGAATATGATCTATTCTCTCTACTTTCAAGTGGTTGACTGTAAAGAATATAAATCACTCTATATTCTGAAAACACACAAAAAACAAATGATATGTAATCAACAAACAGCTAAAATCCCCAAAATAGGGTTGAGCATAAACATGAACAGAACTGGAGATATGCAAGCTTCTTCTTGCTTCTATTAATCTGTAAAATAACATTTACAATAAACTAAACTTGTAGCAATTTGGGATGCATACAAGATATATTTAAGCAATCACTGCTTAACAAGATAATTAATTACAACTATTGTTGCAATAAACAAGTCTCTGATAAAACAAAGCACTTACAAAAACAAAAACTAAATTATTGCTGCATACAAAATAAAATGACTTCTTACATGTCTGTCTATGAAAGAGTAAAGACATTCTTTCCTTTATAGAATATTTTTTGTCCAAAGACTGAATAAGATTTAAAAAAACTGATTTGAACTTATCTCCCAAAGTCCACACAAAATATGATTTAAACATATTTGCAAAAAGTCCACAAAAAATCAGATTTAACTTTATCAATCATAAAGGCTCGAGGCAATCTAATTTGAAAATCCAACACTCCCTCTTTGTCCTGAGTTGACAATCATGATCATCCTTGATCCAAGATGACCATGCCTATATTTCTCCTTAGGCATTCAAAACTTGCAATGCCAAATGGCTTGGTGAAAATGTCTTCTAGCTACTGCTCTGACCTAGAAAATTCCATTTTTATTTCACAATTCTCAACTAATTCTCTAATAAAATGATACATAATTTCAATGTGCTTACTTCTTCCATGAAACATAGCATTTTTTGACAAAGCTATTGAGGAAATATTGCCACAAAATATTGTGGTTCCATCCTCTTGTTTTTCCTTCAAATTTGCCAAGATTCTTCTCAGCCAAATAGCTTGACATGTTGTTGTGTTTGCTGCTATATATTCAGCCTCTGCTATAGATTGAGAAACTATGATTTTCTTCTTAGAAGCCGATGAGATTACACCTGAACCCATGTGAAATACATATCCGGAAGTGCTCTTCTTATCATCGAAACTCCCTTCCCAATCACTGGTTGTGTAACCAATCAATCCAAAATCATTTGCTACTGTGTACAAAATACCATATCCCTTGGTGCCATTTATATACCTTAGGATTCTCTTTGCCGCTTTCTAATGGGAATCCTTTGGAGTTTCCATAAATCTGGAAATCAAACTTACTGCATGCATAATATCCGGTCTAGGAGTTGTTAAATACATCAAACTTCCAACCAAGCTTTTAAACAAAGTTGGATTCACATTTTTGTTGCAATCTTTCTTGCTTAGCTTTAGACCTACCGTATTTGGTGTAGGGGCAGCCTTGCTACTCTACATTCTAAATCTCTCTAAAATTTGATTTTCATATATTTCTTGAAAGATGAAAATACCATCATGCATTTTTTTTACTTCTATGCCTAGAAAATATCTCAAGAGACCTAAGTCTAACATTTGAAACTCTCTTTTTGTGGCCTCTTTAAAATCAGCAATGGGGAAATCATTATCCCTAGTAAAGATTAAATCATCAACATATAAGACAACAATTAAAATATTACCATTTGTTTCCTTGATGTAAAGAGTGGTCTCACCATCACTTTTGCAAAATCCATTGCTCATGAAATATGAGTCAATTCTACTATACCATGCCCATGCAGCTTGCTTAAGCCCATAAAGAGCCTTCTTCAGCCTATACACTTTACCTTCATGACCTGGAACTTCATAACCAAGTGTCTTCTCCACATAAAACTCTTCTTTTAATACTCTATTTAAGAAGGTAGATTTCACATCTATTTGATATACCTTCCATTTGTGTTGGGCCGCAATTGCTATGACAGTACACATAGTTTCCATTCTTGCAATAGGGGCATAGGTTTCATCATAGTCTCTATTGAACTATTGTTTGTACCCCTTGACCACCAATTGAGCCTTATGCTAATCTATTTTTCCTTCGGCATTGCTCTTGGTCTTGTAAAACCATTTAACTCCAATAAATTTCTTGTTAGTGTAAGGAAACTCAGGTGCGGAAACAGCTTCCTACACTAATCTCTTAAGGAAAGTATTGTGCAAATTCTTTTAAATCCTTACAATTTCAGATTTGTTAACTACTTTAAAAAAGATATTGCATCCATATACCATGCATACAGAAAACAGAGAATGACACAATGATTTACCCTGGGGAAAACCTTTCGGTAAAAAACCCCAGCACTCCAAAACCTGCACAATGTATTATCTTCAACACAATGGTTACAACACACTTGCAGTGCAAGTTCTTTTAGGAGACAATAGACACACAAATACAAATCTAGTAGCACCATATTACCAACAATACACTCTTTTTCTATATCTATCTACAACCCTAAAAAATGCTTATACCATGCGCTTTCCTTTTTAGGGCAACTTCCAAAGATAGTCGTATTAGGGTTTTACCATTCTCTGATAAAATAGGAACCCGTCATTAAATCTTCTAGAAATAGCTCTTATGTGTCATAGGAATCTGTCATAACCATTTCAGCCATGATCTCCTTACACACAATTCAAGATGTCGACAAATCAAGTGGAGTGACACATCAACATGCCAACTAGACATGTACACTCACACTTAATTACATTATTTTCAAGAAATACATTTCACAAAACAAATAATAAGAATATGAATTATCCAAGGTTGAGACACCTTATTCCTAACATTCTCCCACTTGTCAAACACCTTGTAAGAGCAATAGGAACATAACAGGAACTAACCGCTATAGGCCAAAAGGCCCATAGACTCCGAACACCATCTGAACTTCACAGTGCCCACTGGTTTCATTAATGCATCTACAACATTCTTCACAGTATCTACCTTCTCCAAATTTACCTTTCCATCTTCCACCATATCTCTCACAAAGTGAAACTGCACATTAATGTGCTTCGTTCTGGCATGGAAAGTTGGATTCTTCGCAAGGCAAATAGCGCTCTGACTGTCACACCAAATAGTAATCTGTTATGCATCAACACCAACATCAGAACACAATCTCCTAAGATAAATGGATTCCTTACAAGCATGAGTAGAAGCCATGTAATCAGCTTTTGTAGTGGACAAAGCAACCACAGGTTGTTGCTTACCCATCCAACTGATGGCAACACCAAACATAGTGAATACATAAGCACTGGTGGATCTCCTGCTGTTAATATCACCTTCCCAATCTGAATCTACAAACCCACGAATACAAACTGAATGCAGAGATCTAGAAGAGTTACCATGGTAACATATGGAGTAATCTGATGTACCCCTCAAATATCTAAATACTCACTTAACTGCATCCCAATGTACCTGTCCAGGGTTAGCCATAAACCAACTCAGGACTCCCACTGCTTGGGCAATGACTAGTCTAGTACAGAAAATAACATACATAAGACTGCCAACTGCACTAGCATAAGGTACTCTACTCATGTCCTCTACCTCACTAGGAGATTTTGGACAATCATCTATAGATAACTTTGTTCCCCCTAAAATAGGAACACATAGTGGTCTACAATCTGCCATGCTGAACCTATCCAACACAGACTTCACATACTTACTCTGACTCAACCAATGTTTTCTTTTAGACCTGTCTCTACTAATTTCCATACCCAAGACGTACCTTTCTGCCCCAAGATCTTTCATCTCAAACTGTGCTGACAACTGAGATTTAAAATCAGAAATCATACACTTACCCTTCCCAAATAGCAACATATCATCAACATATAATGCAACAATAAGAAGGTGATCATTTTCAACTATGAAATAAACACAATGATCTGATTTCAATCTTACAAATCCAATTGACAACACAAAGGAATCAAACTTAAGGTACCACATCCTAGGAGATTGCTTCAAACTATATAGAGATTTCTTTAATCTGCAAACTAAGGATTCTTTACCTTTAACAATGTAGTGCTCAGGCTGTGACATATAAATCTCTTCATCCAAATCACCATGAAGGAAAGTTGTCTTCACATCCATCTGTTCTATCTCTAAATCATATGATACAACAAGAGATAACATAAATCTAATGGATGTCAACTTTGCAATAGGAGAGAATATTTCACCATAATCTATTCCCTCTACCTGTGACTACCCCTATGTAGCCAATCTAGCGTTGTACCTTTCAACACTGTCATCTGCGTAGAATTTCTTCTTGAACACCCATTTACAGCCAATAGATTTTCTCCCTTTAGGAAAAGGTACAAGGTCCCAAGTTTATTTTTTCTCCAATCAAGTCATCTCATCATCCATAGCCTCAATCCAAGAACCTAAATCTTCCATGCCCAAAGCCTCTTTCATAGATCTAGGCTCATCAGTATTAGTAATCAAAGCAAAAGCACATCTGGAATCTAGCATAGAATAACCAAACATTTCTGGTTGCTTTCTTTCTCTCGTGGATCTCCTCAAGGGCTGAGGTTGAGGTTGTTCTTCCTCTTCTTTTGAACTATCAGAGCTGCTAGAGCTCTCCTCACTTTTAGACCCAACATGGTCTCTCTGTTCAATCTTCTCAGGGGTAGGAGGAAACTAAACAATATCTTTTTCCTTTCTTTTTCATCTGGTTGTAGCACAATAGGAGAAGATGTTAGGTCTTTGAAAATAACATTTCTACTATGCAAAACCTTACTAGTCACAGGATCCCAAAGCTTGTATCCTTTCACACCAACACTGTATCCAATGAAAATACATTTGACAACTTTATTTTCCAACTTAGATCTTTTCTCCTTTGGAATATGTGCATAAGCTTCACAACCAAAAACATGAAGATGTCTAATTGAAGGCTTCTTACTAGACCACACCTCCATGGGTGTCTTAACAACAAGAGCTGATGTAGGAGATCTGTTAACCAGATAGCAAGCAGTGGCCACAGCTTCGTCCCAAAACCTTTGTTCTAAACTTGCTCCACTAAGCATACTCCTATCCTTCTCCATCAGTGTCCTGTTCATTCTCTCTACAACTCCATTTTGCTGCGGGGTGTAAGGAGTTGTCTTATGTCTCTCAATTCCTTGTTCTTTATAGAACTGTTCAAACTCTATGGAATAAAACTCACCACCATTATCAGTTCTCACACACTTGATTCTTTTACTAGTCTGATTCTCCACAAGAGCCTTAAATTCCTTGAACCGACTGAAAACATGTCTTAATTTTCAAGAAATATATCCAATTCCTTCTACTATAATCATCTATAAAGGATACAAAATATACAGAACTGGAGATAGAAGGAACTTTTACAGGACCAAATACATCAGAATGAATAAGATCTAAAAGTCCAGAAGACTTGTGAGAACTGGAGTAGAACTGAACACGATTTTTCTTACCATAAACACAGTGTTCACAGAAATCAAATTCAAGATTACAATAATTTAGCCCCTCAATGAGATTTTTAGTTTTCAAGGTCCTAAGACCCTTCTCACCAATGTGACCAAATCTCATATGCCACAACATTGTCTTTTCTACAGGAAGCTTGCCTTCCAAAGTGTTTGCACCCTTAGGAACACTTACTGCACTGCCATCGGAACCCATTGCCACAGTCTTCTTTACTTCTCATTCAGATGGTGGGGATGAAGTGATAGCTACTCTCTTCTTTGAAACAAAAGAACTATTGCATTGAGCAATGCATGCATCAAGCTGAAACAAAGTACCTCTCCTAGTACCTTTAGCGAGCACCATAGAACAACTCATCATCTTGCATCCATCTTTCGAAAAGACAACTTGCACATGTACATCATTCAACATACTTAAAGATAATAGGTTTCGTGCCAAACCTAGAATGTGCTTAACTTCATTGATTCCCTTTACTCGTTCATCAGGAAATCTGATAGTGACCCTTCCGCGTCCAACTGTCTTTAGGTGAGAATCATCACCCAAGTACACCTTTCCACCATCAAACTCTTCATATTTTGAGAACCAATTTCGATGAGAGGTCATGTGAAAAGAAGCACCCGAGTCTACCAACCACACATCATCAGATGCATGGGCTGCCAAAGCTGCAATAAAAGAATCTCCATCTTCTGGAGATTTTTTGGAAGCTGAATCTAAGCCTTTCTTCTTCTTCTTCGGTTCTTTGTAGTCCCTCCAGAAGTGCCCAGATTTATCACAGTTCCAACATTTCAACTTGGAATTTCTAGGAGTTTTAGAACTCCCATGGGATTTGGATCTACCCTTCTTTGACTTATTGACATTCTGCTTTCCTTTGTCGTTGGATCTCCCACAAACAGCAAGGGCTTCCTTAGACGAATCCAAATTCTTTCTTCACACCTCCTCAGATAGCAGCGAAGACACCACATCATCCATATGAAATGTGACTATATTACTTCTAAGAGCCATAACAAGATGGTCCCATGAATCTGGCAAGGAACAAAGCAGGGTCATACATTGATCCTCGTCCTCGATCTTGGCACTAGATGATGCCAACTATGCAATCAATAAATTGAATGCATTGAGATGATTAGTTACAGATCCACCTTCCTCCATTCTTAAAGAATACAAATTCTTTCTCAGGAACAACTTATTCACCAGAGATTTGGCCTGATACATAGACCCAAGCCGTTTCCACAAAGAATTTGTAGTAGTCTCATCAAGAACATTCAGAAGAATGACATCTGCTAGATAGAGTCTGATGAGACCCTTAGCCTTCTGATCCTTGATCTCCCAATCTGCTTGAGATATCACTCCAGGTCTCACATCAAGTGAAGTAGCCTCCCATAGATCATGGTCTTCAAGCATGTCTTCTACCTTGAGTTTCCATAACTCAAAATTAGTGCCATTAAATTTCTCCACCTCCATTCTACTATATGAGGAAGTTGCCATCTCAATCTACAAATAAGATTCAGAATGCTCTACACAAAAAACTCCCACTCAACTTGAGATTAGCTCAAAAAACTCTACCCAACAACTAGGATCAAAAGTTGATCAGGCTCTGATACCACTTGTAAGGAAACTCAGGTGCGGAAAAAACTTCCTACACTAATCTCTTAAGGAAAGTATTGTGCAAATTCTTTTAAATCCTTACAATTTTAGATTCGTTAACTACTTTAACAAAGATATTGCAGCCATATACCATGGATACAGAAAACAAAGAATGACACAATGATTTACCCTAGGGAAAACCTTTCGGTAAAAAACCCCAGCACTCCAAAACCTGCACAATGTATTATCTTCAACACAACGGTTACAACACACTTGCAATGCAAGTTCTTTTTGGAGACAATCGACACACAAAGACAAATCCAATAGCACCAAATCATACCAACAATACACTCTTTTTCTATATCTATCTGCAACCCTAAAAAATGCTTATATCATGCGCTTTCCTTTTTAGGGCAACTTCCAAAGATTGTCGTATTAGGGTTTACCATTCTTTGAACCCCATAATTGTGGAAGAGTGTATAGTACTCAACTTTATCAGTTGCCACATGTCATTGCATGTCTTCACCCATCATTGAATCTTCTAGAAATAGCTCTTACGTGTCATAGGAATCTGTCATAACCATTTCAGCCATGATCTCCTTACACACAATTCAATATGCTGACACATCAAGTGGAGTGACACATCAACATGCCAACTAGACATGTACACTCACACTTAATTACATTATTTGCAAGAAATACATTTTACAAAACAAATAATAAGAATAGGAATTATCAAAGGTTGAGACACCTTATTCCTAACAGTTAGGAGGTAAATTAGAGAGCTCCCAAATTTCATTTCTCTTTATTGGATCTATTTCCTCATCCATGGCCTTACACCATTTTTCTTCTTTTTTAGCATCCTCAAAATAAATTGGATCACTATGAGAAAATAATGCAAAATTGATGTTTTCATTAATTTATTTTTCATACCTTTCATCTTGGTAAATCTCCCTTAGACTCTTCATCTTTCTTGGCACTAGGGAGGTGAGAGTGGGATCACAAATCTCAATATTGCTGCTGCTGGTCTCTAGAGGGCCATTCTACAGCCTTCTAGATCCTTCGATATCTATTTTTATATCATCTTATTGTTCATTAAACTCATCATCTTCAACAATAATAGGAACTTTACTTGAAGTTCTTGAAGATGTGTCCACCGAGCCATCCCATGACTCGTTCTCAATGAAATCCATGTCTCTTGAAATGATTAGCCTTTTGGTTAGTGGGTTATACAGTATATATGTATTTGAATAAAGAATATATCCCACGAAGATACACTTCACACCCTTGTCATCCAACTTTTTCTTTTTCTCCTTTGGCACGTGGGCATATGCTACACACCCAAACACTCTCAAGTTTTCAATTGTCCATCTATGCTTTGCCCATGCTTCCAATGGAATCTTGTCACAGACTACCTTTGTAGGAGTTCTATTTATCAAATAGACAGTTTTTACTACAACCTCTCCCCAATATTCAATTGGGGGTCCTTTTTCTTTCATCATACTTCTTGTCATCTCAACGATGGTCCTATTCTTTCTTTCACCCACTTTATTTTGCTGCAGAGTATAACTGGTTGTTAGCTCCTTCTTTATGCCATTCTACTTGCAAAATTTCACAAAACAATTTGAGGTATATTCCCCCCTCTGTTTGACATTAGGACATTAAGATAATGTCCACTTTCTTTTTCAGCCTAGGCTTTAAATTCTAAAAACTTATCAAAAGCTTCAAGTTTATTTTACATAAATTATACCCATGCTCTATGGCTAAAACATCTATGAAGGTCATAAAATAAGTACTCCCCCCAATGGAATTGTTTTTTCATAGGGCCAACTAAATCAGTATTCATCAGCTCTAATGTTTCTCTTGCCCTTCTAGAGTTTCCAAAATTAAAAGACAGACTATGTTTCTTACCCAAAATGCAAGCCTCACACAAGTGCTACTGAACTCTTTAATACATGGAAAATCATCTACCATTCTTTTCTTAGACAATAAAATTAAACCATCATAGCCAAGATGTCCATACCTTATATTCCATAGCTTAGAGGGGTATTCAATCATGCTCTTGAAGGCTGATTGTTGTACTAGTGTACATGCTTTCTTGGGAGATGCAGCTGTTGAAATTGAAGAGAAACACATTTCTACCTTCAATGGAAACATCTAATTCTGTCATTTGGACTGCTACAATAATTTTATTGCTCCCATCCTTCTCATAAATGACACATTGGTCATTCTCCATCAACACTTTATATCCATTTTGAATGAGTTGTCCAACACTCATCAAAATCTTCTTTATACCTGGGAAAAAATAAACATTCTAAATTTTGTGTTTCTCACCTTGCTTGGTGCGGATCACAATAGATCATTTTCCCACAACCGGAACAATTCCATGGTTCCCCATTCTAATTTCAGAGTTTATAGATTTATCAATGAAAGGAAAAAGACTTTCATTACCACTCATGTGGCTACTACAACCGCTATCCAAATACCAGACTTCGGGGCTGCCTTCTTCAACAATATTGCACATAATGAAGGTTGTGGGATTATTTCCATTACCCACTTTCATATCAGCAACATTTTCACTTTGCTTCTATTGATCACCTTGCTTATTCTAGCATTCACTTGCATAATTCCCAAATTTATGGCAATAATAGGACTCAATATTTCTCTTGCTTGAGCTATTGTTCTTCTTGCCTCCTCTAGAATTATTCACAGAGCTACTAGCTCCGTCATTTGTGGCTTCTCGTTCTGAGCTTTCTCCTCCAGCATTTTGTTGTCTAGAGTTGCCATGACCTCTACCTCTTGAGCCTCTTCCAGAGTTGTTTCTTCCTCTCCCCCTGCCTCTTGCATTGGATTGAGCTCTAAAATCTTTCTTTTGAGAAGAATTTTATGATCTATTTATGCAATGCTCATGGGTTTGGAAAGAACCTATTAACTCATCAACAGTCAATGTTGAGAGATCCTTTGCCTCTTCAATGACAATAACTAGAGTATCAAATTTTGAGGGCATGTTTCTCAAAATTTTCTCTACTATTCTTTTCTCCTCCATGGTTTCTCTATTGGTTCTCAACTAGTTTATAAAACCAGAGAGTCTTGAGCTAAAATCTGAAATGGATTCATTATCCTTCATGAGAAAAGTCTCAAATTCTCTTCAAAGCATTTGGAGCTTCACCACACAAACCTTTTCAGTCCCTTTAAAACTTGTATGAAGGATATCCCAAGCTTCTTTGGAATAATAAGATGCTTCTATTCTGGGAATGATTGCGTCTGTCACGGTAGTTTCAATCAAGCTCAAAGCTTTTGCATCTTTCCTCCTTGACTCCTTCAACTGAGTCTTTTGATTGTTTGTGAGGGCAGCAAATAGAGTTGGGTCAGTC
Source organism: Thuja plicata (assembly GCA_018584345.1). Classification (NCBI taxonomy): domain Eukaryota; kingdom Viridiplantae; phylum Streptophyta; class Pinopsida; order Cupressales; family Cupressaceae; genus Thuja; species Thuja plicata. Next base: position 3,500,714 of record MU226925.1, on the reverse strand, counting down.
ACATCCACAAATCCATTGACCACAAGCTCACACAAATCATTTTCAACCATGAAAATCTTCCTCTTCTTTGCCCAAATGTCATAGTTTTGTCCATTGAAAGACGGTGGTTGCTGCCACCTCTTTCCTCCATCTTCAGCCATGTCTTCCATGCAAGATAAATAATTACCCAGAAAAAAACAAATGCCCAAACTCACAATGCTTTAGGGACAATCAGCTCTGATACCATGTAAATAATATAGAATCACTCTATATTTTGGAAACACACAGAAAATAAATGCTTTGTAATCATCAAACAACTAATATCCACAAAACAAGGTAGAGCATAAACACGAACAAAACTGGAGATATGCAAGCTTCTTCTTGCTTCTATTAATCTGGAAAGTAGCATTTACAATAAACTAAACTTGCAGCAATTTGGGCTGCATACAAAATATCTTGAAGCAATTACTACTTAACAAGATAATAATTTACAACTGTTATTGCAATAAATAAGTCTCTGATAAAACAGAGCACTTACAAAAACAAAAACTAAATTGTTGTTGCATACAAAATAAAATGACTTCTTACATGTTTGTCTATGAACGAATAAAGACATTCTTTCCTTTATAGAATATTTTCTGTCCAAAGGCAAAATAAGATTTCAAAAATCTGATTTGAACTTATCTCCTGAAGTCCACACAAAATCTGATTTAAACATATCTGCAAAAAGTCCACAAAAAATCAGATTTAACTTTATCAGTCATAACGACTCGGGGCAATTTGATTTGAAAATCCAACATTGACTGCATAACACATTTTGTGGCCGATGATTCTATGAAGAGCATTCTCACTTCTGTCAAATTATTGGCATAAAAGGTGATCAAAATTATAGTTCAGGAATATGGAAATGAATCTCTAATCGCGTGAAGATTTGTTTAATCCTAGTGCTTTATTCTATATTCTTCTTATATATTATCCTTATTTTATGCACAATGGGGTAGATTTGATATCTGTGTGAAATTTAAGAATGGAAGGTGGCTAATAATAAATTAGTATATTTATTTTTAGGCATACATCTTTGACCTGAACCATCGTGTAGAAGTGAGTTTCTTTTTCCTGAGATGATGGTGTGAAGATATTTTGGAAAACTTTTCTAAAGAATTGGAATTGATATATGATATGCTTCAATTTCTACACATGTTCTAGTTGGTAGCACTAAATAAAGATATTCTTGAAATTCATACCTTTAACAGTGAGCTCAACTATCTGATGCTAGAGTAGATCCACCTTCTACTCGAGGATACCAAGAATGATGTCAGGCAGTATGGTGAGGAATACAACTTTTTTGGAGGATTTAGTAGTGCTAATGGAAATGAACAAGTTATACAATTGATGAATCATAATGGTGAGGTCAATAGAGTCCTCTATATCCCTCCTTTTAATATTGCTATCAAAACAATTACAAACTTTTATGTGCTTTATTATAATGAACATCCATCAATGTTGCCTCAAGATGGTGATTTCAATTCTGAAATTAGATTGAGAGGTCAAGGTGCAAAATAATATAGATATTCATGGCTCCCCCTTTAAGGATGGATAGTTCATCGATTTGGATGATACACAAATATGTTTGTGGATACTTTTAGACATGGTGCCAACAATAATTAGGTACAATGTAAAGGGAATAATGAAAATTTTAAAATAACACAAATTACTTCTTCCAATGTATATTTGAAGGGTAAAAACTAATAAGGATAATTTTGGAAGTTGGTGGAATTAGATGATGGACTAAATTCCATCATCTCAAGTTAGCTTCTCACTTTGAGATGGTGGTTTACATTAGGAGAGTTTTTGGCATTTTTGGTTTTCAGCTTCTATTTTGCTTTCTAATGTTGATAAATATGAAGAATACATATTTTGTGAAGATTCATTTTGGAGATAGGACTGGGACTCAGTATTTTTATCATTAAATATTTTTGTCAAGCGAGCTTTAGATTATATGATTGATAATTATACCCTTTCATGGTCACTACACAATGATAGAGATTTGTTGCATCTCTTAGGGGTCATTGTTGAATAATTTAAGACTTTTCTATTTGAGATTTTAGGATTGAGAGCTTAAGGACATAGCTCAAAGCTACACCTTTCTGAGGGTCACAAGAAAAATTGATGGAGCCTTGCATGATTCAGGGTTTGTTGCTTAAGAAGAAGATTTTCTCAAGATATGTATTCATATTATGTAATCAATTTATTTTTTTAGGTAAACCTTAAGGAAGTCCCTAAGGAAAGATGATTTTGATACTTTTACGATCAATGTAATAAGGGGGAATGTTTGTTTAATTTATATATTATATTTCTTTTATATACTGTATCTATCTACATGTCGAATAAGACAAAGAAACAATCCATAGTAACATCTTGAACATGCACCAAATCCATAGATCATGCCACAAACCTATGAAACATGTTGCACCACCAAGTCATCTGAGAACTCATAAGAACATTAACACACCACATAAAATTCATCAAATCTGATCACATAATCTAATACGATCTAGCAACACAAATAGGACATAATCAAGAAGCATCAACAAGCAACATGAAATACCAATACATCAACAGGAACATATCTACCATAAAATTCATTCACTTCTCTCCACTGTTCATAGGGAACACTAATCACCAACCACTGTCATAAAATAAAATTATCTTTCCAACATCCAAACCATTAACCACTCAAGCTTGGGACACACATCCATCTCTAGAACTCACCACCAGGTTAGCAACGAAGAATATTGCATAATCAATCCACACTGATCCAAAAACTGAAACACTGTGATAATCTGAACAAACAAACTATAAGCCTTTGATAAATCTATCATAACTCATTCAAATTAGCATCCCAACCTCTACCACTTGAACAGTATAAAGTACATAAATTCCATAACACAATTGTATGATTCCAACTTTAGATCTTCAATGCAGTATTCGTACCAGAGAAATTATCTCACTGAACATACCAAGAACATTTTCAGCAACTATAGGAATATGTTGACATCAATGACAAAACATTAATGCCAGCATATATATGCACAATATGAAAAACATCTCGGCAATCTCCAACAATCTCCCCCTTTGGCATTGATGGAAACATATGATGTGAAAAATTCAATCAACATCACAAAGAAATAATATCAACAACAATACCAATGATATCCACACTATGACATACATGAATATATTTCCTCATTTTCAATATCCCTCCCCATTTCATTTTATTTTTAAAATGAATATCTCTCACCCTTTGAAATTAATGACAAAGGTAGATGTATACACTAATTCATAGAGGCCAAAATATGAACAACGCATCTCATAAAACATTTACTACACACTACTCCCCAAACAAGAAGCCACCAAAACATCAATCAAGAAGAATGAAAGCTCTGTAACCACATTGGAATAATGCATTGCAATGTATCTCTAGCTCTGATCAGGAGGGGAAATCACCCAAAGCTTATGAATATATCCACAATATTCTCTTTAGTAGATACATACTCGAATCTTACTTGTTTCTCACTAACTTCATCTCTCAAGACATGATATTTGATAGAAATATGCTTTATCTTTGAATGAAACATAGGGTTATTTCAAATATTGATAGCACTTGAATTGTCACAATAGATAGTAACATACTCATCAATAGTCACTCCAATGTATTTCAACATTTGTTTCATCCATATTAATTGTGTACAATTAACAATAGTAAAAACATACTCCTCTTTAGCAATAGATTGTTATATACAATTTTGTTTCTCACTTGCCCATAAAACTAATCTCTTACCCAAGAGGAATACTCCACCACTAGTACTTTTTCTGTCATCCACATTACTTGTCCAATCTACATCAGTATATGTACTCAATCTGAAATCATCATCTTTACCATACTATAAGATATAATTTGTTGTTCCCTTCAAGTATCTGAATATCCTGTTAACAACAACAAGATGTGATTCCTTTAGCTCTTCTTGAAATCTAGCAACAACGGAAACAATATTCATAATGTCTAGTCTAGTTTGTGTCAAGTATAAAAGTCCACAGGTCATTGATTCGTATCTAGTCTAATTTTCATTAGGTGTATCATCAATCTTTGTCAAATTACAACCATTAATCATAGGATTACCAATAGGTTTTGAATCATCCATACCATATTTCTTCAATAATTCTTTCACATTTTTAAACTGAGAAATGAAAATACTATTATGTGTTTGTGTAATTTATAGTCCAAGAAAGAATTTCATCTCGCCTATCATAGACATCTCAAATTCCTTCTACATCTCATCGTAAAATCTTCACTCAACTTTACATTTATACCAAAAATTATATCATCCACAAAGACTTCAACAATCCAAATATTATCATCAACAACTTTGAAGCACAAATTATTGTCAGCGCTACCTTTATTGAAACCAATCTTCAATAATTACTTGTCTAACCTCTTATACCAATCTCTAGGGGCTTACTTTAATCCATACAAATCTTTCTTTAATCAACAAACCATGTCTTCTTTATCAGTCAACAAAAAACCATCTGGTTTCCCAATGTAGACTTCATCTTCCAACTCTCCATTCAAGAATGCAAACTTAACATCCATCTAATATAACTTGAATTTTTTTTAAGTAGAATATGCAACAAATATTCTAACATATTTAATTATAGCAATAAGAGAAAAGGTCTCCTCGAAATCAATACCTTCCATATGAGAATATTCCTTACAAACAAGTTTGGCTTTCTTCTGAACCACTTCATCATTTTCATTCAATTTGTTTCTGAACACCCATTTAGTACCGATCACATTCTTTTCCATGGGTCTAGGAACAAGAACCTATGTATTATTCTTTTCAATTTTTTCCAATTCTTCTTCCTTAGATTTGAACCAAGTTTCACATTTGCATGCTTCATCAACATGCTTAGGTTCAATCTTAGAAATAAAAAAAACTTCATTCCTAGAAATTCTTCCTCTAGTATGACCACTTTTGTTTCTATCAGCAATAATCTGATTCTCTAAATGATTTAACTTTACATAACTTGGATTGTTCGTATTTTTATTTTTAACTGACTCTTGTGTTCCCAACTCTTCCTCATCTTCAACTTCTTCATTATGTTCTACTGATCCATTATGATTATGATTATGATTCTGATTCTATACTTTCACAATCTTATATTCTTCTTCGTCATTTGATTCATAACTGCAAGATCTAACTGGTTTCTAAAAAAATTCATCTACTTTCACATCAACACTCTCAATTAACTTTCTCAATCTATGATTATAACATTTTTATGCTTTTCTCTTTGTATAATAACTAAGAAATATTCCTTCATCACTTCTAGGATCAAACTTTCCTAAATATTCATCTCTCTTAATGTAACATTTTCTTCCAAAGATTCGAAAATACTTCACAGTAGGAATATGACCATACCAAAGCTCATTAGGATTCTTACTAGTGTTATGCTTGATTTGAGTTTGGTTCAATATATAAATACCGGTGCTAACATCTTCTCTCCAATAGATCTATGAAATATTTCCTTTAATTATCATAGTCCTTGCAGTGTCAAGGATTTCTCTTTTTCTTCTTTCTACAATTCCATTCTCTTGTGGGTTTGGCAGAGAACACATTAATCTCTTTATTTCATGCTCTTCACAATATGCGTTAAATTCTCTAGATGTAAACTCTCCACCACTATCACATCTTAGACATTTCAGCTTCATACAAGTCTTGGTCTCAACCATAGCTCTAAATGTCTTTAAGTTTTAAAATACCTCATATTTTTTCCTTAAAAAGTGTATCCCACGTCATCCTTGAATAATCATAAATGAATAGAATAAAGTATCTATCTCTATAATAACTTATAGTTCTAGTAGGACAAAATAAGTTAGTATGTACCAAATCTAACAATCCAATTGAAGAATATGTCCTAATTTTAAAGGTATATTTAGTTAGTTTACCTAACTGACATTCCTTACACATCACATTAGCATTTTTCTAAAATTTAGGTAAATCTCTTACAGTGTTTGTAGTACTTATCTTCACAATGTTATCAAATTTCCAATGAAAAAATATATTGTGCCACAACCAACTATCATCAATCTTTGCAATCAGACATATATTCTCTAAATTGTTTAAATTAAATACATTAACTCTGGTCTTTGTACCAGATGCAATCTCAATTATAGTGCTTCCAATGATTCTACACATTCCATTCTTGAATTCCAAGTGATACCCCTTATCAACTAATTGTCTAATACTCAAAATATTATGCTTTAAACCTTCAAAATATAAAACATCATCAGTATTACTATTACCATCAAGTGTAATTGAACCTCTTCCTTTGATCAAATAGGGAGAATTTTTACCAAATATAACAACTACACTATCATAGTCTTCAAGCTTCAAAAATTTTATTGTCTCTGGTCGTGTGATGTGAACATCCACTATCAATAACCCAGTCATCTCTCTTATCCACATGCAAAACTGATGTAGTCAAGTATAGACAAACCTCAAGGAGACTGGTCCAACCCTTACACCCAAAACAACACAATCAAATTAAAAAAGATAAATAGGTAAACAAATAGATTCAACATTTTAATATCATTAGAAATCATTTACAAAAGATCAGTAACATGTTGTTTCACATGCCAGTCATACATGCATGATTAGACTCAAAAACCCTTACAATACTATCCAAGCTATGCCAAATAATCTTATGATATCATCCTACCCCTTAAGAACAAGTCCATAAGCTTATAAAGCTATCAAATCATCTAGTCAGCCTTAAAAATATTGCATTCCCCAAGAAATGATCTATAAATACATTACACCTAAATAGGTCAGGACCCAAGTCTTAAGAACAAACTCCAAATACATATTTAAGAGATGTGACCACACAAAAATGTCAGCCACACACATAATAATTAGGTGGCATGATCACGCTCAAAAAAACCAACTAGAAGATCAAGAAATGATAGGAAAACCCAACCGCCAACCAGAAATATTAAGAATAGGATAGATACGTGAAGAATCTTCCATAACTTACGCGCGATGAAACCAAATGATGTACAATCATAGGATAAGATCTAGGATGAGGCCAAGAACATGCTGTCATGACCGCAACACAAAAGAACAAGAACATATTGATTGCTACCCAAACACTTCCCAAGTAGAACAGAACAACAAACAAACTATAGGAAATATTTATGGTTGATGCAAGATTTCCAAGATCCTAAGATGCTCCTACATTTGATACCCTAGGTAAACTAAAATGTTCCATAAGGGAAACTTATGAATATTTGACAAGCAATGGAACATAAATCCCATACTTATTTTTTATTCAAACATCCTCTTTATCTTCAACTCTCTGTCTCTATACCTCTACACGCTCCTCTATAAGATCCATCAACTCACACCTTTATGTACTCACTCTATCATACCCTCTATTAGTACCAGAGCTCAAATTACTACCTCCCTTTTTCATAATTTATCTACCTCTGTTACAAACTCTCATCTATTTAGCAACCAAGGTCCTTTGTTGTACCACCTTACCCTTCTTACAATCGGATACAAAATTTCCTTCACTAGATTTATGTTCAAGATCCTTCTTCTAATCTGTACTTACCTTTGTAGTCTACTTCTCTGAACAATAAGTCTTCACCATACTCAAATTCCTTTCGCTTCCCTGATGTGAGTGTTCCAAGGCTTGCTAGCACTTCAACCAAGAGACTTTAGCTTGTCTCTTCTAGGAACCTAATCTCCTCTAGGTCCTAATTGGCTTACATAATTAAATAATTCCAATTCTAATTCCAACTCTTCTCTAAGATTTCTCAACTCATGTGCTTCACCTTGAAAGACAAACACCTTTTAGTTAGTTCAAATCTTCACTTCTTCCACTACACCTAGAAAGATCTAAGTGCCAACTCCACTCTAGCATTCAAAGAATCATTGCAAGGGCCATCATAATCATGTAAACATTCCATTTACTTTCATTTGAATCCATTTTGAGGGATGTCATGACCATTTTTAGTCGAGTCCAAGTTTATGTCTTCAAGAGGCCTAATTGGGTTTATTTCCTTGTAGCCTTTTACAGTGTGTTTTTCACACTTCTTCCAAAACTTTCCCAAAGAAGTTGAAAAACCAGTCAAACAATCAGATACCCTTTATCACTTTACAAGATATTTTTAAGGTTTTAGTTTCCCAAGCCCTCCGTACATAGGGTTCCTACAATCTAGGTCCAACAGGGCTAATAGGCCTAATTTTTAGGACTATTTGCAACCTAGTTGAAAACTTGCTCAAAACTTGGTCTCAGTGATTGGTATGAACTTGACCATCTTATTATGTTAGGATATGAATAAAACCTAATTGTAATTTTACTTTTCCCGTACATTACTCCTCTACCCTGCACGATATGCTTGTCGTTTCATCACTAAACCTCTAACCGGGCACTGTCTGCTCGCCTAGGGCTTAGTAGTAAAAATAGCTCTCCATTTTACTAAGACTCCTAATCTTAAATTTATATAAACTACTGACTCCCCTAACATATCCATCCATCCTTAGGTGTTTTCCATGGCTAGATTTCATGGGGGAGCCATGAATCGACTGACTAGTCAGGACAAGACCAGTGAACACACAAAATACAAAATAATTTACCTCAAACCTTAGACTATCTCTAAACAACTAGCTTACTGAATGAAAGACACTTGTAACTATCCTATGAACACAAAACAATCATTAAACTAAACCATTCAATCCATTTGATGTTACTATCACAACAAAATGCATGGGATTTGTGAAAACACAGAATTGCAGAGTTCTATTCAAATTCAAAACTTGTTACAATGTCTCACTCTTTGTCAAGATTCAATCCTCTACTCCCATTAGATGCCTCATTCCATGTTCCTATGTTTTTTTTTCAATTCCCCATTCCTATTTTGTAGGGGGATCCAAGGTAACCGAGTTGCATGCAACACTTGCAACATTTGCAAATGTTGTCATGACAACATTTTAGCAACTTTTGGCATCTTTGCCATTATGCCTCCTCCCTAAGTTTTAGGACCTCTAACCTCTTCATTTAGAGGATCCAAGATCATTTAAGGCCTTATGGAATCTCTATGACATCATTTATTTGTTTAAGACACATTCATGGCTCAAATCTAACATTAAGCAACTAAGCCTAAGAAATATAAAAACTACTAACAATGGCTAATTTAGTGACCTTCGTCCTAATGACTCACTCACTTAGCCCACATTTTAAAGACCTTCAAAGGTATAAAAAAAACTAGGTAACTATCTTGACTTGGCCAATGTCAAGTACAAGAGAAAAATGACTAAAACATGGAGGTTAGCCTAGGTGTGCTCCTGCACCATCCTCCCCAAAACAAAAATTTCAATCCACCCTTGGATTGAGGATGCTTGGATCAATCCCCATCTTCTTGAACTCTGATTATTTTACCCATACTACATCAACATTGGTTTGACCATGCTTCTTTATCAACTATTCTTTGTATTCTTTGGTTCTAGTCTATTTGTAGACTCTAGTGTCCAATACACTGTCAGCTCCTGTGACTGTAGCAGAGGGTAATTGAAGATCTTCCACATCTGTGGTCACTTCTTGGAGACTCTGATCCATGTCTTGTTGTGGTCCTTTGTAATGTACAAAGTTTTCAATATTGAAAATAGGTGACAGACCACTGTCTTCTAGGAGCTCAACTCTGAATGCATTATCACCATACTTAGCTAAGATAGGATAGGGACCTATCATTCTCATCTGCAGCTTGTGAGAGACTCCCTTTTGAAGTCTTGACTTGTTAAGATGCACCATGACCATGTCACCCACATTGAACTGAATTGTTCTCCTTCTCTCATCAACCTTGGTTTTGTGTTTCAAGTTGTTGTCTGTCAAAGTCTTCCTGATTGTATCATGTATCTCCTGCATTGCATAGGCAAAATCATGTACATATCCACTTGCCTTCACTCCATCCTTCAAGTCTCTCAACTCATAGACTCCTCTAGGATGCAATCCATAGACTATCTCAAAGGGGCTCTCTCCTATTGACTAATTGATGGTGTCATTATAAGCATACTCAGCTTGCCCAATCAACTGATCACATTGTTGACCATATTCCTTAGTCAAACACCTTAATATATTTCCAAGGCTCCTATTCACCACTTCAGTTTGACCATCAGTTTGGGGATGCTATGCGAACCCAAAGGATAAATTAGTGCCCAATCTTTTCCAAAGAGTCTTCCAAAAATGACTCATAAATTTAGTGTCTCTATCTGACACAATGCGCATAGGTAACCCATGGATTCTTACTATCTCTTTGAAGAAGAGAGAGGTTATATGGCTAGCATCATTAGTGGTCTTGCATGGCACAAAGTGAGCCATCTTTCTAAATCTGTCCAAAACTACATACACATTATCCATGTCTTGTCTTGTCTTGGGTAACCCAACTACAAAATCCATGCTCAAACATTCCCATGGCCTAGTGGGAATATGTAGTGGCTAATAGAGACCTACATTTGAAGAAATACCTTTTTCTCTTTGACATACAATGAAACTTTCCACATACCTCCTAACGTCAAGGTTCATCCTTGGCCAATAATAGAACCTTTGAACAAGTTCTTGGGCCTTAGTATCCCAAAGTGACCACTCGATGCACCATAGTGATTTTCTTGGATTAAGTTCTCCCTAATAGACCCTCTAGGGACCCACAATTGATTTCCCTTAAACAAAATATTAATTTGCAAAGTTTATTCAGCATACTTGCTATGAAAATGATTCTTGAATTCAGCACATACCTTATAAATGTTTGCAAATTCTTCATCATCAGCATATAGATCCTTGAAGTGATCTATTCCCATGCTCTTCAAATAAATTTCCTGAATTGTGAGAGCTCTTCTAGACAATGCATATGTCACTTTATTGAGGACCCCTTTCTTGTGTTTGATATTAAAGATATAGGCTTGTAGGTACTCAACCCACTTCATGTGCTTGTCACTTAACTTTTCTTGTGAATTCAAGAAACTTAAATCTTGATTATCCAAGTAGAATATGAAATCCTTGGGGATTAAATAGTGTCTCCATTTCCTTAAAGCCTCAACCAATGCATACATTTCAAGGTCATGGGAAGAATACTTCCTCTTGGCTTCACTTAACTTTTTTGAATGAAATGCTACTGGTCTGCCCTCTTGGCTTAGGACAGCTCCAATAGCCACATTACTTGCATCACATTCAATGGTGAAATGCTTCTCAAAGCTTGGCAAGACTAAGATAGGTTGGATAGCAATATTTTCTTTCAACAACTCAAAGCTCTTAGTGGCTTCTTCATTCTACATGAACTTAGTATTCATTCCTTCTTTGATTGTGTCTAATGCAGGAGCACAAATAGCACTAAACTACCTTATAAACTTCATCTAATACTGAGCAAGGCCATGAAAAATTCTTACCTCTATTGCTTTCCTTGGAGTAGGCCAATTCATGATGGCTTCCACTTTTCTTTTGTCCATTTTCAGATTTCCATGAGATAGAACAAACCCAAGGTACACTAGCTTTGTTTTGATGAACTCACATTTCTCTAAGTTGATCATCAACTTGTCTTCATGCATCTTCTTGAAGCCAATCTAAAGGTGTTGAAGATGCTCCTCTCTTGTGCTACTGTAAATAAGTATATCATCAAGATATACTACTATGAATTTTCCAATGTAGTCTTTGAGGACTTCATTCATGAGCCTCATGAACGTGGAGTGGGCATTAGACAGTCCAAATGGCATGACAAGCCATTCATACAAACCTTCAATGGTTTTTAATTTTGTCTTCCATTCATCTCCCTCATGTATCCTAATTTGGTGATACCCACTCTTCAAGTCTATCTTGATATAGTACTTGGCTTCACTTAGACAATCCATTAGGTCTTCAATCCTAGGTATGGGGAACCTATAGCTAATGGTTATCATATTTATTGCTCTTGAATCAGTACAAAGCCTCCATTTTCCTCCTTTCTTTGGTGCTAGGACAATAGGTAATGCACAAGGGCTAATGCTTTTCTTGATAAGGCCTTGGTTAAGAAGTTCTTCTATTTGCCTAGCAATTTCCTCATTTTTTTGAGGGGTCATCTTGTAAATTGTGTTATTATGTAGGGTAGCTCTGGGTATGAAGTATATCCTATGACTTATGGCTCTTGTAGGGGGTAATGATGATGGTTGTCCATCACTTACGATACCTTCATAAGTCTGCAACATACTTTGTATCTCCTTAGGTATCTCTAGTTTCTTGTCTCCTTTTTCTTAATTCTTTTCTCTTGGCCTTAGCACCAATGCATATCCAACTCCTTCTCCTTCTTCCATGGCTTCTATGAATTATTTTTCACCCACCATAAGCACATTAGGACATGTTGTCTTCACATCTGCATCTTCTAACACTGATTGGATTTTGGAAGTTACTTTATCCTTCTTGAATGTATAGGAGTTCTTCACTCCATCATGGATAGCTTGGTGGTCAAATTGCCATGGTTTTCCTAGGAGCAAGTGACATGCATCCATGGGTGGCACATCACATAGAATCTTGTCCTTATATCTCCCTATAGAGAACTCCACCCAAGCTTTCTCGTTGACTAAGATATGATGTCCCTTATTGAGCCATGTGACCTTGTAAGGATGGGTATGAGGTATCCTTGTCATGCTTAACTCGCTGACTGCTTCTTCTGACACAATGTTGTCAGTAGACCCTGAGTCCACAATGACTCTACATACTTTTCCCATCACCTTACATTTTATTCTAAATAGGGACCTTCTTTGGCTTGGCTCTTCTTTAACTAGCTCCTTGATCAATGTTATCCTCATCATGAGGTTCTCACCTTCTTCTAAATTTAGTGGTACCTCAGAGTGTGTCTCTATTTCATTTGTCTCTTCACGAATTAAATTATTTCTCTTGTTACCTCCTTGAGAAGTACTACCCTTCTCTAGACACATATAGGGATGGTGTCCCATTTGGTTGCAATGATAACATTTCATATTGGCAAAGTAATTGCCTCTTCCTTGTCCACCACTTCTTCCTCTAAAATTTGAGTTCCTTCCTCTACCACCTCTACTAGAACTTCCCTCTTGCTTCTTAGTTTACTTTACTTCTCCTTGTATCCTTGATTCTGAACTTCTTCCACCATATCCACCTATTGAGCCTCTATTATCCCTTCCTCTACCTCTTCCTTTGGAGGTTTTCTCTTGTTTTCTTTTTCCCTTCTCCTCTATCTTTAAGGCCATTTGATAACATTGGAAAATATTTTTGAAGTTCACAAGACTCATGTCTTCTTGAATAGACCACTTAAGTCCATTCAAATATCTAGCTAGCTTGATGCTTTCATCCTCCACCACTTGTGATCTTAAGCACAACTTTTGAAACTCTTCGGTGTATGCTTGGACATCCAAATATTTTTGTCTAAGATTCTGTCTTCTCCTATGCAACTGAACCTCACAATCATCAGACAAGTAATTCTGCTTGAACTTAGTCACCATTCCCTTCCATGAGACTATAGGACTCTTTCCTTCTTTCTCCCTCTCAGTTTGAACAAACTTACACCATGTGAGAGTTGATCCTCTCAACCTTGACTTGGACATGCTCAATTTTTTGGCCTTTGTGATACCATCAAATTTGAAATGGTTCTCTATATTGAAAATCCAATCCACAACTGAATCTGGATCCATTTGTCCACTAAAAAGTGGTACACCCTCTAAATCTTTTCCACTTAAAGCCTTTAGTGCCTTTAAGAAGGGTTCTTGGTCACTGACAGGGTTAGGGGTTGGAACTTCCTCTTCTACATCCACTCCCTTTTCCCTTGCTTCTTCTTTTTATTTCTGATCTATCTTATCTTTCATCTTCTTAGCTTTGTCTTGGACTTCTCCGAAGAGTTGCTCCATTTGAGACAACCTTTCTCTTAACAACTTGTTGTCTTCTTCTTTCTCATCCACCTTTTTGGCTAACTCAACATTAGTCACCATGATTTTATCTTCTACTGATCCAAATGGTGTATTATCTCCAACTAATTCAGTAGGCTGAAACATCCAGCACAAGCCTGATCTAAATCAAGCTCTGATACCAATATGATGTGAGTGTTCCAAGGCTTGCTAGCACTTCAACCAACAGACCTTAGCTTGTCTCTTCTGGGAACCTAATCTCCTCTAGGTCCTAACTAGCTTAGATAATTAACTAAGTCCAATTCCAACTCTTCTTTAATATTTCTCAACTCATGTGCTTCAACTTGAAAGACTAACACCTTTTAGTTAGTTCAAATCTTCACTTCTTCCACTACACCTAGAAAGATCTAAGTGCCAACTCCACTCTAGCATTCAAAGATTCATTGCAGGGATCATCATCATCATGGAAAAATTTGATTTACTTCCATTTGAATCCTTTTTGAGGTATCTCATGACCATTTTCAGTCGAGTCCAAGTTTATGTCTTCAAGATGCCTAATTGGGCTTATTTCCTTATAGCCTTTTACAGTATGTTTTTCCCACTTCTTCCAAAACTTTCCCAAATAAGTTGAAAAACCAATCACACATTCAAATACCCTTTATCACTTTACAAGATATTTTGAAGTTTTTAGTTTCCCAAACCCTCCATACATAGGGTTCCTACAATCTAGGTCCAATAGGGCTAATAGACCTAATTTCTAGGACTGTCTGAAACCTAGTTGAAAACTTGCTCAAAAATTTGTCTCAGTGATTGGTATGAACTCGACCATATTATTATGTTAGGATATGACTAAAACCTCAATGGAACTATACTTTTCCCGTATAGTACTCCTCTACCCTGCAAGATATGCTCATTGTTTCATCACTAAACCTCTAACCAGGCACTGTCTACTCGCCTAGGGCTTAGTATTAAAAATAGCTCTCCATCTTACTAAGACTCCTAATCCTAAACATATATACACTACTGACTCCCCTAACATATCCATCCATCCTTATGTTTTTTCCATGGCTAGATTTCATGGGGTAGCCATGAATCGACTGACTGGTTAGGACAAGACCAGTGAACACACAAAACACAAAATAATTTGCCTCAAATCTTAGACTATCTCTAAACAACTAGCTTACTGAATGAAATATTCTTGTAACTATCCTATGAACACAAAACAATCATTAAACTAAACCATTCAATCCATTTGATGTTACTGTCAAAACAAAATGCACGGGATTTCTGAAAACATAGAATTGCAGAGTTCTATTCAAATTCAAAACTTGTTACAATGTCTCTCTATGTCAAGATTCAAGCCTCTACTCCCATTATATGTCTCATTCCATGTTCCTAGGCCTCGTTTTTCAATTCCCCATTCCTATTTTTTTAGGGGGGTCCAAGGTAACAGAGTTGCATGCAACATTTGCAATAATTGCAAATGTTGTCATGACAACATTTTAGCAACTTTTGGCATCTTTGCCATTATGCCTCCTCCCTGAGTTTTAGGACCTCTAACCTATTCATTTCAAGGATATAAGATCATTTAAGTCCTTATGGAATCTCTATGACATCATTTATTTGTTTAAGACACATTCATGGCTCAAATCCAACATTAAGCAACTAAGCCTAAGAAATATAAAAACTACTAACAATGGCTAATTTAGTGACCTTGGTCCTAATGACTAACTCACTTATCCCACATTGAAATGACCTTCTAAGGTCTAAAAAAAACCTAGCTATCTTTACTTGGCCAATTTCAAGTACAAGCCAAAAATGACTAAAACATGGAGGTTAGCCTAGGTGTTCTCCTGCACCATTCCCCCTTCTACTTCCTTTAAAGGAACTAGAGTAAATTTTTGTCCATCCTTCTCTATTGTGACCAAATTTATTCTACAATCATGAATAGCTATTCTATCGAATTTACAAAGTCTTCCCAATAGAACATGATAAGTACTCATAGTTAGCACATCACAAAAAATTTCATCCCTACAAGGCCCAATGCTGAAGTTAACCAAACATTTCTCTTTTACATCCACCATTTTATCATCTAAAAACTAACCTATCCCATAAAGACAATAATGTTTAAGCCTCTTCAATCCAAGCTTTGGCACCATCTCTTCTGATACCAACTTATCAATACTACCACTATCCATAACAACTTTACAACACTTACCTCCTGATTTGCAAATAGTCCTAAAGAAATTCCTCCTTTGTAAATGTTCAACTTCCATTTTACTCAGCATAACTCTCCTAAGACTCTCCTATCTCAGGATCAACTTCATTTCCCACAACTTCACCAGTAGTATGTTCCTCATGTGCCATAAGATTATTTTTTCCCATGTGCTTACTAGATCCTTAAGAACATTGAAAAGCCCTATGTCATAAGCCACCACACTTGAAACAAATGCCTTTGAACTCCTTTCTACCATTCCATCTCTTAGGTATTCTTTGATCAAATTCAACTTCAATGGTTTTCTTCTCTTTTTCATTGTTGCTAACTTTCTTTTCTTTTCCTCTAAGCTTACCTTGTCTCCTCTTCAACTTATCTTCTACCCTTAATTCATACTAATAAGAATCCTCAATAGTAGAAATCCTCAACATACTCAACTCATCCTAAATATTAAATCTTAGACCATTAACATACCTAGCCACCTTCTCCTTACATACTTCTTTGTAACCAGATCTGATATTCATCTTATATAATTCTCTGTATATATTACTCCACTCTCATGTCTTTTTAACTCAAGTTCTGCAACTTCTTGAACAACTCTAATTCATAATCTTCTTGGATGAATTGATCTTTTAACATAGAAACCATCACCCTCCATCTGGTTATTTTTGTCTCACCATGATCTTCTCTATCTTTCTATAATTCCTTCCACCATAAGGCAACATGACCCTTAAACTAAGTATATGCTAACCTAACCCTCTATGGGTCTCTAATATCTTCAAGATCAAAGTAATCTTCTAGATTTCCAATCCAATCTCTCAAATCCTCAAGAAGCAATGAACCGGTGAAAATAGAAACATCCATCCTATGAATTTTACTTACTTATGTCATAGCTCTCAACAACCTCTCTTCATCTATATGGATCTTAGTATCTATTGTCTAAAGATCCTCAATATCCAACTCAAATTCTTCATCAGTCTTAGAATTCCTTCTCAATCCAGTCAATATATTTATGATCTCATTCCTCAACTCAACCCTAAAGTCTTCCATCATATTCTCTAGCCTTCTAATGTTCATCCTTCTAGACAATATCTTCCAATTCTCGGGTGCAACTGTCTCTTTAACCGACAATCTATTACAAGATGCTCCTCCAAAAAATGATCTATAGACACACTAGAAACTTGTCTCCAATCGGTATGCCTTCAACACTCATCAATCAAGGATAAGCCCTTCCTCACCACCTTTCACAAGTCCTCTTTGATTGCAAGTCAGATCTCCACTCTTCCACCTCACGATTAACATTTGTAGGGCTTCAAAAGTCAGGAACTCAGATCTACTAATACAAGAATCTAAACATCATTCAACCTCAATCTTGTCCAACCTTACTCAACCTTCTACTTTGATACAATCAAACATAAAGAAACCTCAAGGAGATTGGTCCAACCCTTACAGCCAACACAACATAATGGAATAAATCAAGATAAATAGGTAAAAACAAGAGACTCTCCCTTTTAATATCTTCATAAATTTTACAACATATCTACAACATGTTGTTTCACATGCCATTCACACACGCCCGATTACACTCAAAAACCCTTACAATCCTATCCAAGCTAAGCCAAACAATCTTATGAGATCATCTTACCCATTAGGAACAAGTCCATAAGATTATATATCCATTGCAACATCTAGTTAGCCTTGAAAAGATTGCATTCCCCAAGAAATGAGTAAATACATTACACCCAAATAGGTTAGGACCCAAATACTAAGAAAAATATCCAAAGAAGTATTTAAGAGATGTGATCACACAAAAATTTCTTCTACAAACATAATGATGAGATGGCGTGATTGCAATCAGAAAACCAACTAGAAGATAATGATCAGATAACCCAACCGACAACCATATATATGAAGAATACGACAAATAAAAAAAATTCCTACATAACTTATGCGTGATGAAACCAAATGTGGTGTGATCATAGGGTAAGCTCAAGGATGAAGCCAAGAACATGCTATCATGACCGTAACACAAAAGAACAAGCATAGATTTACTGCCACCCAAAAACTACCCAAATAGAATAAAACAACAAACAAACTAAAGGAAATCTTTTGGGTTGATGCAAGATTGCCAAGATCCTAAGATGCTCCTACATCACAAACCAAGGCTCTTCTTCATTAGGATTCTCAGCTCTAATAGTAATGAACACAATCTCATCTCCACTCTTCACAAGTTCATCATCAATTGTTAATTTATTAGTAGCATAATAACACTTCATTTGATATTTGTGCCTGAATTTATTATGCTTATATATAGGTTCTTTGTTAGGACATCTTGAATAAATTTGAGAAAAATTATTACATTCGAAACACTTCAAAGGAAACTTTCCTCCATACTTACTAGATCCATTAGGTAGTTTCTTTGCAAATAGGGCTTCAAGATCTTCAAGCTCTCTTTCTTCTTTCTCAATTTGTTCCCAATGCTTAGCATATCTACCAAGATTAGATGAACTTTCACCAGGTTCATATATTTGTTTGTCCTTATAAATAGTAGCTTTAAATGCAGATTCAACATTAGGAAATCTATCTCCAAATTCACTCATCTAAAATGTAAATAACTTACCAATCAATGTATCTTTTGTCACAGTAGTCACAACTATGAATTCTTCCATAGCAACAACTTTTTGATTGAAAGTAGGAGACAAGGATCTCAAGATTTTAGAAATAATTGCATCTTCATCCAATATTCCACCAATGCATCTAATTCCACAAACAAGGTCAATGATCTTATTTACATGCATAGTAACTTTTTCATCTTCACTCATCCTCAATGTTTCATACTTTGTAGCTTAGCTTGCTTCACAAACTTATCTCCTTCATATAATGTATCCAACTTTATCCATTCTTCATGTGTAGTCTTTAATCCCAAAATGTTTGTATAATCAACATCATATAGGACACTCTTCAAAGATTCTTTGGGTCTCATATTGTACTCAAATTCTTTCTCCTCATTAGCAGTCACAATAGCAAGATCAGTAATCTTTCTTTGTAACAACCCAATGTTCTTCCCTAAGACATCACAAGTGTGTAATCATCCGGTCCTTCCACATAGTATAATTTATTCCATCAAATCTTTGACTCTCTTTATAAAAGATAGACATCCTAGATCTCCTCAAGAAGTCAAGCTTCCCAAAGAGGACGCTATCTCTAATACCAATTGTTAGACCTTAAGGAGCACACACACAACTAAGAGGGTGGGGGTGAATCCATTGTGTCCCAATATCAACAAAATTTAACCAAATTATAAACTTTAGTCTCGTGTCTAAATGATAAACATGAAAGAAATATAAACACATAGTAACCAACCCATAACACCAAGATCTTTGATGTGGAAACTGTGTTAGGGGAAAAACCACGGTAGGGATGGAAACCACAAGATAGAATCACTCACTAAAATGTAGTATACCCTGCTGGGATTATTATAAAGGGGAATGCACATCCATTTAGGCACACTTTTTAGATATCACCGCTCAAATAAAATAAGGATCTCAATCCTCAGGAAGGCTCACTGACATACATCAATATCTTATATAAAACCATAGAGGACATAATGTCCAAGCTCATGAACTAACTAACAACATCTTTGATATATGCAAAAATAGTTCCAATGAAGTACAATAAATCTCTGCCTCAATTGAATATTCCACTCATACCTCTTCTCTTTGGCATCACACACTATCTCCACATTCTCTCTCTCATCATCCACAATAACAAAATGATTACATATATATACACATTACATCAATTTATCTCAACTAGGGCAGTCAGGGAACTAATTACAAAACATTAATACATTACACCTCAATACTCAATGTGACCCATTGAATGTCAACTAAGACATAGAATGATCCATAGCAACATATTGAACATGTTCCAAATGCGTAGATCACGCGACAAACTTGCAAAATATGTTGCACCACCAATTTGTCCAAGAACTCATAAGAACATCAACATACCGCATAAAATTCATCAAATCTGATCACATAATCTAATGTTATCTAGAAACATAAATAGGACACGATGAAGAAGCATCAACAAGAAACATGAAATACCAAGACATTAACAGGAACATATCTATCATAAAATCCACTCACTTCTTTTCATTTTTCATTAGCAACCACTGTCATAAAATAAAATTTGCATGGCAACGTCCAAATCATGAACTACTCAAGCTGAGAAAACACATCCATGTCCTGAGATCAACACTAGGTTAGCAACGAAGAATACTTCATAATACAT
Source organism: Thuja plicata (assembly GCA_018584345.1). Taxonomy (NCBI): domain Eukaryota; kingdom Viridiplantae; phylum Streptophyta; class Pinopsida; order Cupressales; family Cupressaceae; genus Thuja; species Thuja plicata. The sequence goes on along the minus strand of MU226925.1, from coordinate 3,480,266 downwards.
CCACACCAATCCAAATACTGAAACACTTTCATGCTCTAAACAATCAAAGTAGCAGTCTTTGATAAATCCATCATAACTCACTCAAATCAGCATATGAACCTTTTCCACTTGAATAATATAACTTGTATAGGTATCCCATAATATAACTTTATGATAGAAGCATCATATCTTTGATACAGTAGTCGTACCATAGAAATCACCTCACAGAACATACCTGGAACATTATCTCCAATAGTAGGATATGTTAACATTAATGCCAGTATATATATTCACAATCTAAAATACATCTGAGCAATCTCTAGCTGAGATTCCTCCATCTCATGGTGTCTCCAGCCTCCAAGTGAGAATTCTTAAAGGATAAATTTATTTTTAGTATATTCAAGAGTATAACCATCAACAAAAATAACATTTTTGGATTCAACATCCTCAACATTAGATACTACCCCACTTATTTGTTTTCTTGTTTGATGTAGCATAATATGATTATTCAACATGGAAATTCAATTTCTATAATAAATTTTTAAATCCATATTGAAAAATTCTTCCCAATATTAGCTACCAACATATTTAACAAGAATCTTGACATACTTATTTAGGATTTTACAATCCAATAGACTAGGGTTTCCATTCTTTATAGACTTGCATGAAATAAAAAAACTATACTTAATAATGTCGTATCATTTTAAGCTTGATTTCAACTTTGTCGAAGGTCACCTTATTGTATAGATCAATGATGATTCCAATCATTTAAGGCATAAGAACCATGTTTAAAAGGTGATTTTTAACTAGCTTTGTCTTTTCACTTGGAAGAGCTTCATGCTTATCTTAACATAGTTCTTTCATCAATGCAATTCGGTTCCTATTTAAACCTTGCTAGAGCCTTATTTGAGTAGGAGCATGAAAAACCTTAGTGAGATTATTAAAAAATTCATGGAGATCAAGTTGTGAAGAGGATTTTTTCTTCTGAATCCGATGCTCATTTTCTTTTAGTACCTAAGGGAGATAATGCATCAAATATTATACTTCTAATGGGGAAAACAATGTTTTGGCAGTAAATAATTGGTCACATTGGTGAGAAGGGTGTCAAAACCCTAAAAAATAAACCTCTCATAGATGGGATTGATTATTGAAATCTTGTGGTTGATTTTTTTAAACATGCTACACATATGGTAAATAAAATTATGTTCAGTTTTACTCTAATTGTCATGAATATTTTAGGTTGATGGGTGTAATAAATTTAGATGTTTTTGGTCCTGTTAATGTTCCTTTTATTTCTAAATATGTGTGTTTTGTATCATTTATTGATGACTAATGTAGGAGGACAATTTTTTATTTTCTTATAATTGAATATGAAGTCCTTATTCAGTTTAGAGAGATTAAAGCTCTTGTTGATAATCAGACTAGTAGAAATATTGAGTATTTGAGAACTAAAAAAGGTGGTGAATATTTCATGTCAAATTTTGATAAGTTCTATAAGGATCATGGGATTGAGAGTTGCAAAAAAATTCCACACCCCTTGATAAAATGGATTTTTAGAGAGTATGCACATAACATTGATGTTGAGGACTATAAGTAAGCTTTGTGATGTAAACCTCGAACACAAGTTCTAAGAGGAAGATGTAGTCACTACTTGTAATGTGGAAAATAGGTCTCCTAAATTAGATATTATTGATAAGGAACCTATTATGGAATGGTTGTGAAATAATCCTTTAATGGGATGTCTCTAAGCATTAAGTTGTGAATCTTATGATGATTTTCTTAGTGAAAAAAGATCTTAGAAGTTATAGAACAAGTTAGTGAAGTGTTCCTTTTTGCATAAGGTCTAGGTCTGAAATAATAAAATCTATGGGATCAAGAATGGTATAAGAGAATGTTCCCTATCTAGAAGAATAATTATTTTCAAATCTATATTAGTATTTTCACCATTGATCTAAAGATTGACAGAGAAGACATAAAATATCCTAATGGACCTAATGATGAGGAGATTTATAGCGGCTTAAAAATATTAGAAGATAGAATAATTAAAAAGAAAAGAGGTGTTCACTAAGAAGTATGGACACAATTGTAGTGTTAAGAAGCATGAGGCATGGTTGGTTACAAAGTGGTATTCCTAGGTTTAGAGAATATATTATTGTGAGATTTTTATCTCTACTTGCAAAGATGAAATCTATTCAATTCTTGTTACCACTTTCTATAGCTCATGATTGGAAAATCAAGATAGTAGATATAAAGATAAAATTCATTGATGGTGATTTCAACGAATAAATATATATGTCACAACCAGAGCACTTCACGGTAAAAGATTAAAAAAAATCCATTTGCAATTTGAAAAATTATTTGTATGGTTTGAAATAATCTCTTGTTGAATGATATCAGTTTTGGTATTGGTCATACTGTTGATATTCATGTTTTGTCACTGATGTCAATATTTGTTTCTGTGGAGAAGACAAACTGGGTACTTGATTGGAAGAAGTGTATGAACACTATACGGATGATTCAAAATGATCAAAGTTGGATATATGAAGAAGGATGTGTGTTGACCTTATTTTTAAGGTCACTTGGCTTTATGTCGCATATTGTGGATGTTACAGTTTATTTGGTGAAGACTGGTTTCTGGACTATAACTATGATACAAGACAAAGGTCTTTGTCTTTTGAGTATATCTTTCTGGCAAAGATATTTCAGATGAAGCAAGCTTACTGGTGGACACCTGACATATGTTTGAGTAATGGGTTGAGTTCAATTATTGTGTGATTACTACTGACGTCATCTATGGCGTATATTCTGGAGGATACTTATCTGGTGGAAGACTTCACACATGTAGCATATAAAATAAATTATGAGCATGGATTGCAGATCTAGAAGTATATGTGATGGATTATATTTGATGTTTACTTGTTATAGGTACTGTGTGTATCTTAGCAAGGGGTTATATAATTATTAGTATACTGGAAAGCCTTAATTGGCTGACCTAATCAATTATTTATATATTGGGAAATCTTAATTGGCCGACCTAAAGAATTATTGTAAGAGGGTATATATGTGAGATCTTTTCTTTTGGAAAGGTGTGATAAAGATTAAAAGGGTAGAGAATTGTGGAATTTGCAAGGCTTGTTGACTGCTGGATGTAGAGCAAAGTTGATCATTATACTTCATTGGAACTAACCAAGCAAAGACAGTTACTATCATACATTTCACTGGATTGTATATTTTTTATATACACTTGTTCGGATTGTGAATCCTTGAGGGTTGTTTTAACCTTGTTTGGACAGTATGCCTAGGAAGCGATCATACTACTTTTCTTTGACTCCTAACAAGATCTATCTTCTAAGAGGGACTGTGTACTATAATGTTGTAATAAGCTCCTAACAGGGCTAAATCTTTTAATAGGGATACTATACTCTCAGTACATTGTTTGTGGGTGCTAATTCCCACCAAGGTTTTACCTTTAACAGGGTTTCCTCGACAACAAGTATTGTGTTATGCTTTTGGCATTTACTGTGTTATCATTTGCATTGTAGTTTTGGTTTATAAATTTTAAAGTTTAATAATTTATAGTACAATTGATTCACCCCCCCTCCTCTCAATTGTCTTGTGGACTGTTATTCCTAACAATTGGTATTAGAGCTACTGGTCCTTATAGAGAAAGATTAACAGCTTGAGGTGGTCCTGAAGATGACTTACTATAGGAAAGATAGTCCTAAATTTGATCCTGAAAACTTTGATAGTTGGCAGAACAAGATGAAAAAACATTTGCTATGTTTGGGAATTGACTACTAGATGATCACAAGGAAGAATGAGAAGATAGAAACTGAATATGAAAAGAAGTTATTTTCATGTAATATGGTTGCAAGGGAATCACTAATCAGCGTGCTTTTCGAAGGCAAATTCACACAAGTGAAAAACCTGGATTTTGCACATGAGATATGGACAAGATTAGACGCATTGTATATTTGAGACAAGTTTACTAAATAGGAAAAGCTACAAAACAGGAAGACAAAGATGGAATCACTGAAGATGAGAGAAGATGAGAACATTAGGGCATATAGGCAAAGAATTACTGAAGTAGTTACTGGCATTAGAACCCCTGGAGGTACTTATGGTGAGGAAGAAGTGATTTCAAAGATACTTAGATCCTTAACACCTGCTTATAGAACCAAATTACAATCTATAGAGGAAATTATACCCTTGACACCAAACTTCACTAGAGAGATGTTGATTGGAAAGCTAACTACTTTTGAGGCCATAGAATTGGGAGATTCTTTACCTAAGGTTGAGTCAGCATCCAAGGTGACCATGCATTTAAGACCAAAAATACCTTATCTAGAAATGCAAGCACCAGCAGTAGTGATTTGAGAGAAAAGCTTGGAGACTATGCTGAAGAATGGGAACAGTTACAGGAAGAAGAAAGAAAGCTAGATGAAGTAGTGGCACTGATTACTAGAAGAAAAAAGAGAGGTAAGGGAAAATTTGAAGGAAAATTAGCTTTGAAATGTTTTTCATGTAACAAGATTTTCATTTTGCATCTAGATGTCCTACAAGAGTTCCGAAGCACAAACATAAATTTTTCAAATCTAAGTATTCATAAGACAAGGAATGTTATTATGCTAGTGAAAGTGTATCTGATGATGATGATGATGATGATGATGATGATGATGATGATGATGACTATGAAGAAATTGGATTTATTGCCATTAAGGATGGTGAACCTATGCATGAAGAAAAAGCCTTAGTATCCTGTGCTAAAAAGAAATCTAAACAGGTTATAGATAGTAGTTGTTCACATCATATGACTGGAGATAAAAATAAGTTTGTGAGATTGAAAAGACATGATGGTGGTGATGTCAGATTTGGTGACAATACTCCTAAGCCTATCATTGGAATAAGATCTATTTCTCTGGAAGGAGAGACTAATACTGACAATGTATTACTTCTTGATGGACTTAAGCATAATCCGTTGAGTGTTGGACAATTAGTAGACAAGGGTTATCAATTGAAATTCATTAATGGGAAATGCTCTATCAGAACTAAATCAGGAGACTTGATCGCATATGGTACTAAGTATAGAGGTAATTTATTTGAATTAAACACATCTGAAGCTTCTTGTTTATTACGAAGGTTGATGATATTTGGTTATGGCACAAAATATTTTCTCATGTTAACTTTGATAGCATTGTGAAGGCGAATATGAAAAATCAATACAAGATCTACCTAAGATTGTGAAGCCATCTAACACTATGTATAGAGAGTGTGTTATGGGGAAGTAAACAAGAAGCACTTTTAAAAGAAAATCTTATTTAGCAAAAGGGAAGTTGGATCTAGTGCATACAAATCTATGTGGTCCTACAAGAACTAGATGATACTATGGTGAAAGGTACTTTATACTTTTTGTTGATGATTTTTCTAGGATGATGTAGGTTACATATTTGAGAGAGAAATCTGAAGCATTTGAAAAGTTCAAGTTATTTAAAGAAAAAGTTGAGAATGAATCAGGCCTGAAGATAAAGTGTTTGAGAACAGATAGAGGTGGTGAGTTTACATCAGAGTTATTTAATTCATACTGTGAAGAGTATGGAATATTCAGACAAACATTTGTACCTAGGACACCACAACAGAATGGGATTGCAAAGTGAAGAAACATAACTATATTAGATGCTGCAAGGAATATGCTTCTGGAAGGTAATGTATCACATGTTCATTGGAGAGAATTTGTTAGTACTATTGTGTACACTTTGAACAAAATTTAGATCAGAGAAGGTTCAGGTAAAACTCCATATGAATTATGGTTTGATCATACACCTACTATGAAATATTTTAGAATATTTGGTAGTAAATGTTATATCAAGAGAGATGATGAGAAAGGCAAGTTTGATGGTAACAGTGATGAAGGAATCTTTCTTGGTTATTCTACTAAGAGTAATGCATATAAATGTTACAATCTGAGATTGAGGAAGTTGATTGAAAGTGCCAATGTAAGGATAGATGAAAAGTTTTAGATTGAGAAAAGAATATATGACTGTGGTCAGATTACATAAATGTAATAGGTTACTGTTGAACTTGAAGAACCTCTAATGACTGACAATGAGACTGAAGATGAACTGATTGAGGTTACTGAGACTCCTAAGACACCAAGGTATGTAAATAAGAACCATCCTGAAGATCAAATAATTGGTGATGTAAGTAAGGGCATGATGACTAGGTCTAAAGCTAGAGAAGAAATTTGTTTGATTTCTCAAGTTAAAATTAACACTACTGATGAAGCATTTAGAGATGAATCTTCAACTAAAGCTATGGAAGAAGAACTTGAATAGATAAAGAAAAAAAATACTTGGGAATTGGTTCCAAGACCTAAGAACAAAAATATGAATGGTACTAAATAGGTTTTCAGAAACAAGATGGATGAGGAAGAAACAATGGTAAGAAACAAGGCTACACTTGTATGTAAAGGCTATTCACAACAAGAAGGCATAGACTATTAAGAAACATTTTCTCATGTTGTTGGATTGGAAGATTTGAGATTATTTTGTGCTTATGTTGCACATAAAGACTTTAAATTTTATCAGATGGATGTGAAGTCGGCATTCTTGAATGGTGATCTGGAAGAAGAAGTTTACATTGAGAAACCTGATGGTTTTCCTTTGACAGATGATGAAAACATGGTTTGTAAACTGAAAAAACCACTATATGGACTAAAACAAGCATCGAGGACATGGTATGTAAGGATGGAAAAGTACTTACTTCATCTTGGTTTGAGGAAAGGTAATGCAGACATTAATTTATATTTAAGAACTTATGAAAATAGAATGTTGATTATAGAATTTTTTGTTGATGATATCATTTTTGGAGGCAATGACAAGATGAGTAAGAAGTTCTCTAAAGAAATGGAAAATGAATTTGAGATGTCAATGATTGGTGAAATGAATTTTTTTCTTCATTTGCAAATTAATCAATGTAACAATGGCATTTTAATATCTCAGACCAAGTATCTTAAGGAAATGTTGAAGAAATTTTGAATGGAAGATTGTAAACCTATTGGAACACCTATGGTGTCTTGACACAAATTAACTAGTAATGATGAGACTCAAAGTGTTTTTAGACAAAGTATAGATCTATGATTGGTGGTCTACAATATCTAACTCACACTAGACCAGATATTACTAATGCAGTTGGAATTGTGGCTAGATATCAAGTAGATCCTAAAGAAACACATTTTGCTACTTTGAAAAGAATTTTCAGATATTTAAAAGGGACAATAGAATCTGGATTATGGTATGAAGAATCAGATGATTTTACTCTACAAGCTTATACTAATGTTGATTGGGAAGGTAATGTGGATGACAGAAAGAGTACAAGTGGTGGTGCATTTTTCCTTGGGAAAAGGCTGGTTTCTTGGTTGAGCAAGAAGTAGAACTGTATTGCTCAATCTACTGCTGAGTCAGAATATGTTGCTACTGCAATAAATTGCACACAAGTTTTTTGGATGAAACAAATGATGAAAGACATTGGAATAACTTCTGAAGAACCAGTGGTTATCCATTGTGATAACGCTAGCAGAGTAAACATGTCAAAGAATCCTTTAATGCATTCAAATACTAAGCATATTTCTATTAAGTATCATTTCTTAAGGGAGAAGGTAGCAGAGAAAGAAATTAAACTAGAATACATTAGCACAAAGGAATAGATAGCATATATATTTACTAAACCTTTGCCAAAATGTGCTTTTGAATATCTCAGAAGCATGTTTGGGGTGATGGCCCCACCCATTGGCAATTAATTGATGTAGATATGCATCAGTCCAGTGGCTTTCAAAGCTATATCACTTTTTGGACTTGATGTATGGATCTTCTCCTCAGGAGGAGTGATCGAAGGAATACTAGAGCACATTCAGATGATCTTGCACCTGGTTGTTGGACATGAAGATTTAAAAAAGCTACAGAAGATTACAGTTGAGTTATGGCACCCTTTTTCATTGTTGCCAAAGGGGGAAGGAATCTATGTGAAAATCGCTACTCTTTTGGGGATATTTGTGTTGAGGATATTGAGAAGATTGTATTGAGAGGAGAAAGTATTTTTTAGTTGATTTTGGGTTGATGGATTTTCTCATATGTCGCCATCAATGCCAAAGGGGGATATTATTGGATGATATCAGTTTTGGTACTGATCATACTATTAATATTCATGTTTTGTCACTTATGTCAACATATGTTTTTGTGGAGAAGACTGACTGGTTAGTTGACTTGCAGAAGTGTACGGACACGGTACGGATGATTCAAAATGATCAAAGTTGGATATATGAAGGATGTGTTTTGACCTTATTTTTAAGGTCTCTTTGATTTATTTTGCATATTGTGGATGTTACAATTGATTTGGTGAAGACTGGTTTCTGGACTCTAACTGTGATACTGGACAGAGAAAATCTCTGTGTTTCTGGTATATCTTTCTAGCGAAGATATTTCAAATGAAGTGAGCTTACTAGTGGACATTTGACATATGTCAAAATAATGGGTTGAGTTTGATTGTTGTGTGATTACTAGTGACATGATATGTGGCGTATCTTCTGGGGGATACCTATCTGGTGGCAGACTTCAAACATGTAGCATATAAAATGAATTGTGAGCATGGATTGTGGATCTAGAAGTATATGTGATGGATTGTATTTGATGTTTACTTTTTATAGGCACTGTGTGTATCTTAGCAAGGGGTTATACAATTATTAGTATACTGGAAAGCCTTAATTGGCCAACCTAATCAATTATTTGTATATTGGGAAAGCTTAATTGGCCGACCTAAAGAATCATTGTAAGAGGGTATATATGTGAGATCTTTTCTTTTGGAAATGTGTGATAGAGATTAAAAGGGAAAAGAATTGTAGAAGTTGAAAGGCTTGTTGACTGTTGGATGTAAAATAGAGTTGATCATTATACTTCATTGGAATTGTCCAAGCAAAGACAGTTGCTATCAGACAGTTCATTGGATTGTATATTTGTTATATATACTTGTTCAGATTGTGAATCGTTGAGGGCGTCTTTAACCTTCTTTGGGAAGTATGCCTGGGCAGTGAGCCTACTACTTTTCTTTGACTTGTAACAGGGTTTATCTCCTAACAGAGACTGTGTACTGTAATGTTGTAATAAGCTCCTAACAAGGCAAAATATTTTAACAGGGATACTATACTCTTAGTACACTATTTGTGGGTACTAATTCCCATCGGGGTTTTAACTTTATCGGGGTTTCCTCAACAACAAATATTGTGTTATGGTGTTGGCATTTCCTGTGTCATCATTTTCATTGTAGTTTTGGTATATAAAGTTTAAAGTTTAATAATCTATATTACAACGGATTCACCCCCCTCCCCCTTGCCCCTCTCAGTTATTTTGTGGACTGTTATTTGTAACATCTCTTAGGATGTGGTACCAAAATTTTTATTCTTATGTGTTGAGTTTGGGTTTTCAAGGGTCTAAATCTGATAATTCAGTTTACTTGAAAAAAAAATTCATAATAGTCATATTCTCATTATTGTACATTATATGTGGATGATATGTTACTATATAAGAATTGAGATATGATTTTTTCCATGAAGTATCACTTATAAGTTGAATTCAAAATGAAAGGGTTGAATGCATCTAGATACATTCTTGGAATAGAGATTAGAAGAGACATATCTAACATAAATCCTTGGTTAAGATAGAGTATGTTATTTCCATCTTGGTGTATAACTAATCCTAGATGTGGGTGCCTATTCATGCTAGTTGTCATTAAATATTGTCAATGAGTATGTGAATTTAGTAATAAAATTATATTTCTTTTGGAGTGTAGACTTTTCCTCTCGATGTTGTTTGTCCCATGTTTATAGTGTAGTCATTAGTATAACCTTTGTCCATGTTTATTATCTTTTTCTTAATATGTTTATATTTTTGTAAGTTTGTAACTCTTTTTTGGTTAGATTGTGTTAAGATTTTGTTTCATCAACATTTTGGATCACACTCTATGATCCATCACTGGGATGATAAGAGAGCACAAGGAGAGTGAAAAATAAATTAATATTTAAATAGCTAAATATTTGTAATAAAATTTAAACTATCTCAGGTCAGCTAGATTGGAGTTAAGAAGTGTTTTCTACACCTTTCTTCCTTTCACTCAATATATTAAAAAACTAGATTTGAAGTGCTTTCTTGATTATTTAAATTGTAACTTAGAATGTCTTAGAATACATTAGTCTTATGAATGATATATGATGTACTTTATATAGGGTGTGCAAGGTATTTATGTAAGAAGCCAACATAAAATATTCAAGTACCAAAATCGAGGCTAGATATAAAATTTTGAAAGCCAACACATACATTTTCTATAGTTTTGAGGAATTTTGGTGGGACATGTGCTGGGTGCCCAGGTCCCACCAAAATATGGCCTCAAAAAGGGATTCATGAGTATCAATATTTATGGTGAATTTAAGTCACATTAAATTAATACCAAATATTTAAAGTATAATATGGTCCATATAGGCTTAAAATGTTCTAGGGTTTGGCATACTAAAGTAACTGCGGAATATAGTGTGAAATTCTAAAAGGATACAAATGTATATAGTCTAATTATATATCATAATAACTCTTGTAGAGATTATAATCACTCATGTAGAGCTTGTGTGATTCTTAATCATAATATGCATCTTCAATTCCGTATAGTTTTTTGCCTTTATATCATCTATGTGGTCACTATTGAGTAGCATACTCAAGTTCACCCATGCAATCTTTTGTAACTCACTTATCCTAATTTAAAATTTTGGAGGTTAATGATTTTATCAATGAAATTACACCTAAAAGAGAAACAACTCCTTCGGCATTGATTCCCATGGCCCCAAATCTCGATAGAATCCATCATTATGGAATGGAATGTACTTGTCCACCACTATTGTACTGCTCATTATTATAGTCCTTGAAGAATCATAGGAAAACCTTAAGTTAATTCTACTTTGATTTTGTTATGAACTGGTTCCAAAATGAAATGTTTAGAAAGTTAAGAACAAGAAACATTAATTTAGCACAAGAAACGCCAAAATAAAATATCCTCATATTATCGAAGGGGTGAAACAACCAATACCTCATTTTCAATCTAACAAAAATATATGGATTCAATGTAAAACATATTTAAATGTGCATGTCTAGATGATCATTTTTGGTCAATTTTATTTAATTAACATATTCTAATCTTGTTACTTGTTTAGGTGTCTATCCAAAATAATACTTATAGGTGGGCTCTAGAGAAAAAACTAGTCTGATTTTGAACAACCTAAACACGTCAAAATTTAGATTACTTATTAATATAAATTGAAATGAGTCATCTAAACAAGTCAAAGCTTATAATATTTCATTCAAGCTCGACCTAATTATTGAAAACAATATATTCTAAACACAAAAGAAAAAGCGTAATTCATCTCCTAAATGCAATCACTAGTGCTAAGTGCGCTATTCATTCTCATAGTGCAATAGATGCTAAGTATGCAATGAAATATGAATTATTATGAACCAGTACTAATCATCAAACATGAATCAATGAAATATGAATTATTGTGAACCACTAGTTCGTATGAGACGAGATGCCTTCTAAGACACCACGCTGCCATTCGGATCCAGCAGCAACGAGGCATCACATGACTGCATTCAGAGCAACACCATCAAACTCCAAATTGTAACAATTCCTTTAAAAGAAAACATACCTCCACCATGCAATCGTGGAAAATAGTTCTGACCCATGAGAGATCTTAAAAAGATTGGAGGCAGCTGCAAAACTTCCGTACTTGGGATGTGATACTATCATTGCAAATCTGAGCAACCTTGTGGAACGAATTGGCTTGAACTCTTAATTGCTAAACAAGTCATTTCCCTAGTGGTTTGGAATTCAGCAACTGGGATTCAAAACCATTTGATAATAGCTTTTCTGGCAATGTAAGTATTGACTAAATAGGTAATTGCACATGCTATATTCTTTATGATAACGAGCATTGACCAAAAAAGTTTAAAAGATAAGACTGCGCATAAGATGACCAATTAAAATACACAGACTCTCGAAGGTCAAATCCTTTACTGAATTAAGAGGAATGCAATTGTTTGTTTTTAATATTTTGGTGTTAGATACGATCTCAGATCTTGAATGGACGCCAATAACTTCATTTTCTCTGTACAATGTACTGTCCGTGCACTTTGCGCCCTGTTCTAGAATTCAATTTCATAAAACACAGTTTGACTTCCAAGAAATTAGTTACAAAAGTTTAGAATGAATGCTTTTAGGGATAGTGCTAGTAGTTGGTCAAAGTTCTATCGTTGGTTGTTGGTAGAGTTTATGTATTATAGATTCAGTGGTGTAACATATTTGTATTATATTCTTACTAATTTGTTTATATGTAATTTTGAAAAGAAATCAAATATTGTTTAAGATGGACTTCTGAATATTATACAATAAAATTATATATAGGCTAATTAACAATATTAATAGTTCCTTTTTTATATATTTGTATTATATTTTCAATAGTTGATATATATGGAATTAAAAAAATCAATGTTAGTCAAGAATATACATTTATAAATGAACACAGGGCAATCTTTTGATGTTATTATGCAAAATTATAAATGCATTAATTAACAAGAGAAATAAATATTGTTGGGGTTCATATTTAAAATATCATAATTATGAAAGAGGGTCCTTTAGCACCCACCTTAAATGATATATCATATTTTCTATGAGTTTCTTTTTTGGGTATCCTCATATGTGACTTAATAGTTTAAAGTTATTGTCTTGGCTTCTTGTAAGTTAAGATGATTTTGAGAGGAATTGTTGTGCACAAAGGTCTAAAAGTGGTCATTTTGAGGTATCAATTGATTCCTACACATTGACAATCCAATAATTGTGCACTATGGCCACCAAAAAACTTGCACAACTCCTCTAATTAATATTCTTCTAAAATAGTTGTCAACCAATACCCACACACAGATGCCTTGGCAACCATGCATTAGGGCCACCAAAAGTTGCACAACTCCCTAATTAATATTCAATAGTAAACAACACATGCAAAATTCAACATGTATCGGTGCGCGTGAATTACATATTTACGAATTTCATATTGGTGTATTGCTTTTTGTAAAGGATTTGATTAGGGAAATGGGTGCACAATAGATTGGCTTTTGTTGGCACATGGGTATTTGTTGGACATGTCATTTATAAAATAAGGTACTCATTTGAACAAGTATTATTATTTTTCAAGTATTGACTTCTCTACAAGACTACAAAATTCAATATAACCTCCACACAAAGAGCATAAAATATTTCATTAAAAATTTATTTGATATTGAGATGCCTAATAAATAATGTACAAATCCTTTCTTATAAAGGCAATGAGGGAGATTCGTTAAATAACTAACAGTGAAACTACCAAAAACTAAAACTCCTTATAAATTAATAATGATTCCTAAGTAAACTTAAGCATGAGTAAATGATAAATAATCATTTACTCCAACACCCCCCTTCACAGAAACTTAGGGAGAAAATTATTTTTCAATATGAGCATGATACAATGAGTGACAACTACACAACCATTTTAGGCACTCGTGTACTATACAAATGCAATTAACATCTCTCAAAAGCAAAGAAAAGGAAAAAACCACATGGGAGAAAAATCCACTCCAGAAGAGAGAAAAGAAACATAAGATGATGCATGTATGCACATGGATAACTTAATCATTCCACACAAGAAATATATACATCATATATATACAATCAACTATCCCCCATAGGAAGGAAAAAGAGATACAAAAATTCCCCCAACCCCACATAATGGAAAATCTCCAATATTGATGAAGAATTCCTACAAGAAAAAGATGATCAAATACCTCTAAGAAACATATCTTCCTTATAAATAAAAAACTCCACAAAATGGTGAGGAATCTTGCCCATGTGCCACTAAAAGGAGGCGGGAAGTCTCCAAATAAAAAGCTATGAAAACTAATTTTTGGATTCCCAAAGAAAAAATAATCCATCACATAATCATGACCAAGTTCAACAAAGGAATGTGACAAAGAACGTGAATAAGGAAGCTCTTCAATATCAATATCTAATGATGAATCAATGATACTACTCACACTACCATAAAAAGGGAGAGAAAACCCATCAAATATGTCTCCCAAATCTACAAGATAAGAATCAATAAAAAAATTTGAAGTACCTTCTAAATGTCCATCCCATAAAGAAAGATTGTGAACACTATGATCAACCTGCTTAAGAGTAGAAATTAAAATTAAAGAAATAGGTGGAGGAGTAGGAAGATCAAAAGTAGGAACAAAAGCTCCATGTTTAAAATGACCAAACTTCTTTCTGTTGTAAATTATTCACCCTTGATGGAAGGGTGTAAACATCATCCAAAGAAACATCATCATTAAGAGAAAAATGATAAAATGAATAAAATGTAGATGCATGATCCAACACATCTATAGCGATGATATACTAGTCTCTATATCTCTAACTTATACATGATCAAGAATGAGCTACACCATCTTACCTTGTGCACAATGAGTAATTTGATAAACTATAAGGAGATTAATTGTCAAGAATAGTACATAGATAATATAATTAAATGATCCCTCACCCATATCCATAGATCTTTTCCTACAAATTTTCATGTATGTATTAGGTAAGTGCATCAAGATGTGCAAAAAAGTGGCCACCCACCCAGAAAATTGGAAAAACACCCCTAACATGGTGGGATTACTTTAAATTCAAATAACCTGATTGTGCTTAGGTTCCAGGTAAATTTCCAAGGCAAGAAAAAGGTTAGTTAATATGCTTGGATAAAAATTTTGAGGCTTGGCAACTTCATTTCCCTCCCTTTTCACGTATTTTGTTCTTCAAATTATGTTTCTCAACTTCCTTTTCATCAATTTTACACGTCAATAATTGATTATTTATAAAATTGCAACCATAATTTTACACATGTTATTATCTTTCTAACCATACAATTTTTTGTACTTTTGGACAACAACAACATATTAAAGTTTATTTTTTCTACTAGTGTCTCCATAGTCTTAAGAGACATGTGTGTACCATTTGTTTAGTAAATTTTGATCTACTTGACAAAAATTAAAATAAATTATGTATTATTGTTGTGCAGTTAATTTTTTACAATTAAAAAATATTATATTGTTTATTAGTTTTTTGCAAGTTACATTTCAGGTGCAAACTAGCATCTAATTTACAAGATGTGTGCACTTCAAAAAATCATTAAGAAAAATACTCAACAAAAAATTTAAAAAAAAAAATTACGAATTCTAGCTCTCACTAGTAATTATCTTTCTACCAAAGGATTTTCCAAAATACTATGTCTAACTATGACTTATTTTTATGTGCACATCATAGATTGTTATTTTTTCTCAAAAAGTTGGGAATATTTTATTCTGCACAAAGGATTTGACCCTATTAGTATTATTTATTTTTTAAAAAATTTAGTAGTTTAGAAACTAGATTTAGATATCTACAATTCTTGTTCTTTAAACAACTTCTACCTTTAAGAGTATGTCTCAAAAATTTCTCTTCCAAGTTCACGTTTACCTTGTTTCAAAAAAAAAGTGGCCACTTATACCCCCTCTTTCACACACCATCTTGGTTCACTTACCCTATTATTACACAAAAAATGTTAGATGGACTACAAGACTTAAAAGAAGAAAAGATATCCATCGAAGATGTCATATGATGTGATGCAACTAAATTATGAATTCATCTACCATTCTAAAGAATAGTGGAAGCCAAGAGTGTTTTTCCTTTCCCATGTACAAATCCTATAATTCCTATCTTTGTGGATGGCGATGCAGAAATTATTGATTATCAAGATGGAAAATAAGAAGAGAGTGATACATCAAGATAAATAGGATTGGTGATTTATAATATATATATATATATATATATATATATATATATATATATGCACTCATCACTCTTCTTAGGATAACATCTATGTTCATCATGCCCTAACTTCCTACAATACGAACATTTTATCTTCTTCATTCTTGATGATCCCTCTTTAGAAGAGGTCTTGGAATTTGGAGTAGGTTGTAAAGGAGGATACTCAACTCTCTCATATGACCTAGACTCCTTATTCTATTTCATGCTCTTTACACTTTATATTTTGGGATGTGGATATTTTCCAAGAAGTTATTGAGACCTCAAAGGTGTCAATGTAACCATTTGTGTCAATTGTTCTTGTTCCCTTGTGATTTTTTCATTAAAATAATCAAGAGAAGGCATATTTTGTGCACTATCTAGAGAATACACATTACCATAAAATATAGAAACAAGTATTGAATAATCAGGACCTAGCTCAGAGAAAATAGAGAGAATCAACTATTCATCCTCTTTTGTAACTCCACAATCTTTCAACTCTAATATAAGAGAATTAAGCTTTATGAGGAAATCATAAATATTGTCAAAATGCCTAGGATCAAGCCTCATGAATTCATTCTTCAATCTAAAATTTCTCATTTTATTTAATTTACCAAAGAGAGTCACTAAGGTAGTCCAAATTTCATTAGGATTTTTACAAGATATTATATGATATCTCAAATCAAAAGAAACAAATATAATGAGATCACTAAGAGATTTATCTCTTCAATCAAACTATTTCCGCTTTCCTATAGCCCATTTTGGTTCTATATCTTTGTCGAATGTAATTTACTTAAATTGTGGTTTCAACAGCAAAATATCCATATTACATTTATATTTATGATGATTAATGTGGAGTTAGAGG
>MU226925.1:3445650-3463356 GCA_018584345.1 Thuja plicata | reverse complement strand
TATATATATATATATATATATATATATTATAATAATAATAAATAAAAAAACATAAGGAAGTTGGGATATGGAACTTTCTGGAAATATATGGTTATTTGAAAATAGCCTTTATTTTCTTATTTGCATAAATGTCTATAAAAGACACTTTGGAGCAAACAAATTGCATCATGAGCTCAACATATCTAATGACCACGAGAACACACTAGTAAAAAGATAGTAGAGCCAGAACCATTAGGGTAATTATTTATGAATTTGGGAGCAAGCCATGCAAAATTTCATCTCTGAACAATCAAACAATTTTCTCTTTTATATAGCACACATTGGTTCTAGATCTTGGTCAAATGCAATTTACTTAAATTGTTGTTTCAAAAATGAAAAATCCATATTGTATTTCCATTTACGATAATTATATGGAGTTAGAGGCTCTACCATGGGAAAATCTATGATGAAACAAGATAATGCAACAAAAATTGCCTTGCAATTTAACAATTAAGCCCTTACAAGAGAAAAACTACAAAATTTAATAGAGTAAATGGGGTAGAAAATACTAAAATATCAAAATAATAAATTCAACCATAGAGAAGTTGGTGTATAGATATTTTCAACAATATGTGGTTTTCCAAAAATGGACTCTATTTGCATGTTTCGACACAAATTCTATAAAAGGCACTTTTGAGCAAAAATTAGCACTACAGGCTCACCATACCATACAACCATGATAACACATTAGTGGATAAATAATATATTAGGGCCTCTTTGGGTAATATTTTATGAATTTATGGGAAAAACCATAAAGATATAATATAAGCCTAAGATCACCATATTATGTGAGCCTAAGATCATCATGTTATGTGAGGGTTGTGAGCTATATGAAGCCATCAGAAAATCCTACAAATATAATATGGGATTAAAGTCCCTTGCAACACCATGAGTCTTCCGAGTATGGTCCCACAAAACAATATTGTGCACAATGAACCCTAGCTTAGCCAAATAATATATTTGGTGTACAACTTTATAAAAAATTCATAATCAATAAACACCAACCAATAAGATTTCATAAGGCTAATCCAAGAAGAATATACAACATGTCTTTTACAAATAGAAAATATAGGTTTCTTCAAGTCAGAAGATGCGTGACCACTAGTCACTAGAGTGTGGTCTAATATATTTTCTCAATGACTAGTATAAAATACCTTGAGAAAGGCTCAACACAGATGTAATACCCCTCCATTTGTCAATATTTCACTTTGGATCTCTAGTGGGTGTAGTTGTGTGTGTGGCTTGTTGTGTTTAGCGATTGTTCTAGGACCTTCTATATGGTGTGTGATGCATACTAATAATAAATAACATAGAATTCTTGTCTATGATGGTACACATAATTGATCATTGTTGAATAATTATTATATGATTATTATATTAATAATGTAAATTCCTTGTAGTCTGATTTTTTTATATAGGTAATTAGTTGAATCCTAAGAGTATTTTTAATTTATTATTATTATTAATATTAAAGTTGACTAGATTCGAACCTAAGACCTCCCAATTAAAAAGTTGACAGCTTATCATTGTGTTGTAGGGTTCTGCCTCCTCATAATCTGATTGTTGCTAAAGATATATGTATGTAATATAGCTTATCATTATTAGTTTTTAAATATAGCTCTATTAATATTTTGAGATGATTATAGTTAATTTCATTTCAACTAATAATGGTACTCATTAGAGTGACATTAATTCAGTTAATAAGTTGTATTAAGTCAAACTATATTACCTATTTTGTTTTGATTAAGTAAAAATAGGTTTTGAAAGGACCTAAAACCTTTAACAATAACAGAGAAAGATAGAGTGTTAAGAGAAAAAAAAAACAACTATTGATCACCACCAACCAAGCCCAAGGGAACAAACAAAAAGTTCCCACAAAAATAAAACTGAGACAAAACCAACAAACCACAACAAAGGGCGATCAAGATTTACATTTAGGCCCACCCTTGTGTGAGCATAAATTCGTATCAAAAGAAGGCATGAACAGATTTAATTTCTTTCCTTTAACTGTTATCCATCCATCCTCCACCTTCTCAGCTAAGCTTTTCCAAGACAAAGTGTTATCAGAGGAGCCCACAAGAGCCTAAGAAACAAGGCTGGCCACACCAGCATACACAGTTGGGACAACGACAACATCACCACCACTCCTTAAATCCCCACTTGGAGAAATAGGGATAACATAATCCACAACACCATCAAATAGGACATCTGATCCAGATACAGCATCAACAATCTAATCAGGATCAACAGCAGCATCACCCGAAAGGACAACATTAACAGTTTGAACCAAGGTAACATATGGAATAACATCAGCGTTATCCTGACCAACCTGAGAGGAGATGGAAGCCAAACCTACATCCTTAGACACTTTATGAACCATATGATGGTAGTTAGAATCCCCTAACCACCACGAAGGTGATCTATTCATTTTAACCCTATCAGATAAATATCAAGCAGCAACATGGCCAGTCTTGTGGTATATCCTACATCTGAATGAAATTCCCTCATAATCTAGAGTCTAGATCCACGAATCCAAAGGAGAAGCCTAAGTAATCTTCTTAGGGAGACCCTTTGAAGCATCAACCTCCATAATCATACGAGCATATGTCAGATGAAGAACGTCAGAGGATTTTGAATCAACCATCTAGAAATCCCCAATAGCCTCCCCCACAGATTCCAGTATAGAATCTAGCCAAAGATGAAGGGGAAGATGCGGGAGTCTCACCCATATGGGTGTTTTTTTAAAAGACTCGATAAGAGGATAAAAATCTTAATGCTAGGGTTTGGCCATAAGGGGGAAACTTTCATCATCCCAATTGAAGCACCAATCATACAAAATAATTTTCCTGTCTGTAGCATTTCCAAACTTTGCAATAAACAAACCCTTTGCCACAAGGTATATTTGAATAGTTTCAGATAAAATAGGTTCCAAATCTTTGGAAATCTAAGCATGCAGGTCTGATAGAGAGGGCCAAAAACCCCTAAATCTAAATATGGCAGCATTAGAGGAAAAATCCTCTATATTTTTAAATATTTCATCAAATATATCAGGTTTCAGTTTTACTACAATGGGATCACTTACAGACAAAGACATCACACCAAGAGGTCTGGACCGAAGGCTCCCTCTCCTTGTAACAGTAGATGAGGACTTGGCTCAATGAATATCTGCTTCAAATGCAGCCACATCTGCATAAGAGACATCAAGTACACAAGTTCTAGCAACAGAGGACACCGGCTGCAACAATGAAGACACAGATCCTGAGAGAGCACCACCAGAGCAGCAACCACATGAAGCCCAGGCGCAGACACACCAACGGATGAATTCAAACCTGTCTGTAGGCTAGAAATGGCAGACATTTTGAATACCTAATGAGACTATTTTCAAAGTATTGTTCTATATTACCTATTTTTTTATTCCTCTAGTTTGCCAATGATTAACATTCAATGATAACACTTAAACTATTCAAATTTCCTCTTGGACGTTACAATTTCTATTTCCATTATCTCTCTCTGGCGTCTCATATTGAAATCAGTTTGCATGCTAGTATTTGACTGATGATCATTATGGTAAGTAAGACTAGCATAATGTCTTGGTGGTCATGGCTGATAGTTCAACAATTTGTTGGATGCAAAAAGACTATATTTGGCATTTGAATGGTCAGTAAGTTTAGTTTAGTTTTTGGGAGGCCACCTTTTATATGGATATTTTTGTTTGATTCAGGTTAGGGGGAAACAAGTTAGACTTTCAATTCATGATTTACGTCTTAAATAGATCTGAGTTAGTAATCGATCCATCTTCCTTTTAGTGTCTTCAATTGTTCATTGTTAAGGAAATATTTGAATTATTTATAACACAATTACCTTTATAATTACAATTAGAATTGACCTTATAATATATTCTTTAACATTTAAAAATTACAATATTATTTATTTCAAACTATAATTGACTGGTCTTAGATTACTATTTTTATTACATCGTAGGAATTTCCATCTTGGGAAGCCTCGACCTATATTTGAAGATCTACGGTTCCTATTAGTGAAAAGGGGAGTGACTACCATTGAGAGCTTACTGACTGTCGATGCCTTCCTCCATTGTTTGGGACATGACGTGGAGTAGAAGGTGGATTGTTTGGAGCCTTCCTGAAGATAATTGTAATCAATGCTCTATACTTACTAGATGCCCAAATGACCTCTAGCAATTAATGCAAAACCTAAGAGTTGTTCGACAGTTTCAAATTGGATTGTACTCTGGTCTTTAAAGCTTTAAAGAAGAATGGTAAATGGCTTGTACTATATCTACATTAACTCAGCAAAAATACATGTGCCTTTAATACTGCACAATTGCGTCCTCACCCTATTGACCGCCTTAAAATTCCCTTGCCTCCTCATCATGTTAACTTCCTTCATGGTCTATAAAAACTATTATTCCGCACAACCTTGGTTCACAACTATTTTTTGCACAGGAAGTTAGAAAATCTTGAAATTGTTAGACTGGATCTCTTTCAACAATATGCGTGTATTGGATCTCTTTCAAGGATTTGTGTGTACTAGATAACATGTTACAGAGGTGAGTACTTAGGAAACACTGAATGCAATGTTATATTCATCGTAGAAATGAAATTATTACAATCTGATGATGAATAATTTGATGCCTGAATGAAATGAAATCGCAGCAATGAACTTAATGCATACTATGTTACTTTCTTAGTATGGACAATTTCAATTTTACTTTCTTATTTTAATATCTCTACAACCATGATTCCAATTTCACTAGAAACATATGGATTTCAAGAAGAAGCTTTGGTCTGTCTATAATTCTTCAACATGTGAATTGATAATTTAAACTTTTCACTTAGCATTTGATGTGAATTTTAAGAACCCCATTTCATAAAATAGTTCATAGGTTGGTAAAATTATTTTAGTATGTATTAGAAAGCACACAATCTAAAGGCATTATATTTTTCCATTAGTATACACAAAGAAAAGTATGATCTACACAATCAGTTTACACTACACTGACAGACAAAGCACAACACTACCCAACGCCAAGGTTACCTAATATTGCCAAGTTCAAAGCATCCTGACAAACACTATTCAGTGTTACCCGATGACAAAAAGGTTAATGGAACCCGACGAGTAACAATAGTGAAACCCAATGGAATAGCACAAAGAGGAACCCAACAGATGAAGGGAACCCGATGATCAGTTCAACAAAGGAACGCCGACAGACTTTCAGTTCAACCCAACGACTAAGAACTGACAGACAGTTACATCCTGCAATAAGTGGATCTGACTTTCCACGTTAGATAAATCACTGAATTTGTATATATAGCTTCTTGATATTTTTTTAAATCCATTATGTGTGGAGGAAGCAATGTAATTAATATTGTTTTAATTAGTTTTACTAATTTAAAACATGCAAACTAAAGATCAAGGTCAAGTTGTAAACCTTGTATCTAAGAGTTAACATTGTAATGCATGATTCTAAGATAAGTCAAATACTTGTATAAATAGATGCTCAATCTATTGTGAACATGTTGTTGTTTGATGAAGATTGTAGCCACGGAGAGCATCTAAAGACCAGACAAGAGATTTCATGCAGAAGGACAGAAAAGAATCAAATCAGTTTCAAGAACAAGAACACAGGCTACCAACGAGCAGAGAAAGGTATTAATCAGGTCACTTAAGGTGATATTATTATTATGAGAGATTTAATGGATTTGTAATCAGAAATTGTAGATTGCATACAGTCAGGTCAATCATATGTACTCATTCTAACAAGTCTAGTACACTTAAGAAATCCTTTCAAGAAAGGAGACTTAACAGTCCTATTGTAAATCTCTTAACCGAGTGCACACTTTAATACTCCTAACAAGGTAGATCATCATAATTGATCAATTGTAAGCCTTTACTAACTCCCTTCCATTGTAAATATAGTAAATTTTTGTGGGTGCCATCCCCACCACAGTTTTTACTTCCTATCAGGAGATTTCTACGATCATATCTTGTGTTATGTGTTTATTACTTTCATGAGTATTTCTATGCATGATGCAAACAATTAAAGATTATGAATTAATACTACATGCATAAGAAAGAACTATAATAATGGTCGGTAATACAATAATGAATGATTACTAATGATGAATGGTGAAAAGAGTTAAAAGATTAAGAGGTACTGATTCACCCCTCCCCTGTTAGTACTACTTCCCATTAATCCCAAAAATTGGTATGAGAGCTAAGTCTCTTCTTTTAAAAGCTTAAAGGCTTAAGAGCAAAGATAATACAATGGAGAAGTACAAACTTGATAAGAATATTGAGAATAAAAATCTTGAGATACAAATGTTCTATGAACAATATAAAGAAGCTAGAATCAAGATGAAAGAGCTGCTAGATGAGAGGAAAGGTATGGCAACTTAGAGAAATGAAAAATATTATCAAGAAGAAGAGATTCCAGATTTATTTGAATCTTCAAGATCAAATGCAAGTAATACATCAGAAGAGAACATCACAAATCTGAAGGAGGTCAATCAACATCTAACAGAGCAAATAAATATGTTGCAAATCGGTCAAGAGAACCAGATGGTAAGAATTATTGATGTGATGAGTTCTGCTAGACAAGCTAAAACAGAAAGAACACTTGCTATTGATGACAAAAGGAAGATTACAGAGAAGCTACAGGAAAAGGAGTTAGAAATTCAAAGACATGTTGAGCATCACCATGAGATCACAAATCAGATTATTCTAATGAGTCAAGAAGCAAATAGAATGAATATAGAACTCATTGAAAGAGTGCAAGCTAGCGGTGAACTAAGAGAAGAAAATGAAAAACTAAAGCATGAGGTTAGAATTCAGCAACATCATAATGAAGTTATCAAAAAGGTTGAAGAGAGAAATAAAGAAATGGATTATTTTCTTGAAGGACAACGAAGATTCAACAACAACAACGGTCTAGGCTTTACCAAAAATAGAGAATAATCAAATCAATCAAATCCAAAGAATGTCTATGAAAATCTAAGACCAAGAAAGTTGACTTGCAAGCATTGTGGAAAGCAAGGCCACACATCAAATGTATGCTGAGGCAAAATGAAAGGTATTCCTAAATCTACATCTTCATTCATAGGATTTTGTTATATATGTAACAAGAAAGGACATAAAGCATATGATTGTACGTCTAAGATGGAACAACCAAAGAAGGAAACCTACATGGAAAAATACTGTCCTACATGCCAGATGAATGGGCACACAAGTCTTGAATGCTGGAAAAAGAAAAGGCAAGCATGGAAGCCAAAAGGTCAAGAAACTCCCTATCAACCAAAGAGAATTGGTAATCAATATATATGGGACTACAATACTTGGACAAATTGTACATCATGTAGTAGATAGGGTCACGTTTCTGTAAACTACATGAGGGCATGGACCAAAAGATCTAGAGGCTGGTCAAACCCTGGAATGGCATGCATACATTGTCACAAAGTTGGTCATCTCAAGAAAGATTGCAAAGACTGAATGATAGAGACAAGCAAATATCCCAATGGAAAAACCATTGAACATATTCGGAGGGCTAGAGACAAAATGTGGAGAAAATATTCAAGCAATGATGAATCTGGACCAAGCAATCCAAATGATGACACCTCATCTAATGGATCCAGTGACATCACCACCCCCACTTGAGCTGAATAAGTAAGTATGGAACTGCACTATACCAAGTCATATTTTGTATCAGTTCCATTATACAAATTGATAGATAGTCAAAATATGCATAATAAAGATGCATATTATGTTACTTGTTTCAATTCTAAGAAAACAACCCCATCGGTATACACATACCAAAAATCAGCAGTGAACACAATGGATGAGTTGTTTACACTTACTAGAATTTGTTGGTCAATAAATAAAATGGTTAAGTTACCAATGTAACCCAACACCTGTCGGTAAGGAAACAAAATGACAAAGTTGTCATGATAGAATACTGATATCTGTCGGTAATAGAAAAATTGTTAACAGCTATCCCGAGCATCATGTCAACACTTATGATGATTTTGAAATTCTTCCCGATGAACTCCATCTTCATGTCCTGATGAGTCATTGAGCATTTATGACAAAGACTTAGGGCAAAAATTCTATAAATAGATGACGGGAGCATTTCGTTTTGCACCCGTGATATGAACAAAAAGCAGAGCGAAAATAGAGCGATTGTAGAGAATTTGATAGAGTGACCTCAACATGATCCAAGCACTCAGAAAATATATTATTCACCATTATCATAGATCAAAGTAAGTACCGAGGGCACTGAAAGATCTCTATCGTTATTTTTCAAGAAATCCCTAAAACTTGAAACACGATGGCAACCACATCGATAACCATAAAGACCAAGAGTGATAAGAATAATGTGGTCAAGTTAATCAAGAATAACACCTGTGTTGAACCCAAATATAAGATATGTCTGGAGATTGCATCGCAACCCGATGAAACTGACGCATTTTCTAAGATTCCACATAGGGTTTTTCTTATAGAAGATGTTAGGTCTTATATTCACTACAAGATTTCTGAAATAGGTGATCTAGAGATGGATGAAGCTTATAATAAGCTTTGTGATGTAGAAGGGAACCTAAAGGAAGAGCACAAACACTTAGAGGTTAAAGGGATAACTCATGCCCTATATTTCCCGAGGGACTTCAAGACCGATTGGATTAGGTTGGTTCTTAGCAGATTTCATGACGATAAGTTGTGGTTGGATCAACCCAAAGAAATCATGAAGGATATCCTTCACGCTATCATTGTTTATCCAATACCGACAAGCCTAAGGCTCACAAGAATCCCTCTAGGCTAGAAGTCACAAAACTCACAAAACCTGAATGGGACAACAGAGGACTAAAAGTAAACACCATCACCAACAAAGAACTTAGGTTCGGTGCATGTGTAATTTGTTATAAGATCTTTCAAGCAAGTAGGTTGAATAACATATCTACAACATCAATAAGAACAACTTAAAAGATAGTGACCAAGGGCATACAGATGGATCTATGTGAGATCCTTTTGAAACAACTTAATGAAAACATGATCACAATCAGGTCTACAAAGACCAACACATGTAAGTTTGTCTCACTTATCATGTGTATCTTTTTATACTTTCAAGAGTACTCTCCTTTAGTAGGAAAAGTGAAATGGGACACTACAAAACCGGTAACATTACAGATTAGTGAACTAATTAAGTCACTAGGAGATAATTTTGAATCTATTATGACTGCATACTTCCTGTAATTCAAGGAAAAGATGATGGAAAGGACAAGGATCCCTAAACAACTTGTTGAAAAACATAGGGATGAAATATGTTTTATGGTGGACACAAATTTCACCCACATCAAACCGGTTGTACCAAGGACAACTTGCTTAGCACCACTGGATTATGAAATCAACATAGATCAGGCCAAAAATATAATTGATACATTGATTAATGAGCCTGTTGACAACAAAAAACCAAGGTTTGGAACCTATCAAGAGGCGAGATCAAAGATAAAAAGAGGCCTAGAAATCAAGAAAACTGTCAATAAAAAGGATAATATGGTTAAGAATTTGAAAAAGATTATATCGGTTACTGAGGAGGAATAAGAAAAACTAGAGGAAACCGATGAACAAGGTACCATCGATGAAGGGCATGATGAACAAAAATCAGATTCTGAGGAAACTGAATATGATACACCTCCACCTCCTACAAAGAAGCAGATGACAAGGAGTCAAAATACTATGACCGATACCACACCTCTTAGGAAAGGTCAAGTAAGGACCTATAAGAGGAAGCAACCAACAAAACAAACAAAACAAGAACAAACTATGAAGACAACACCTACAAAGAGGAGAAAGAGAATGGTCAGAACTAAAGCTAACATAGAAGATTTTAAAGAGGATGAGCCCGATGTAGTGAAGAAGAATTACAGAAATCTAACAATTGATGAGGCTAATGAATCTATTGTTGCATCTGGCACAATGTATGACAAGAAAATTAGACAATGGGATACACTCAAACAAGAGGACCAAAATAAGATAAAAGATGGCATAATAAGGGCAATGGTCAAGTACAAATATGTACCAATTGAATTTGTCAACCAAATACCCAAGGAGCTGGGTAAGAAAGTATCTCAACAATGGTCATATGCTTTACAGAATGAAAGAGAAGCAAGGGAGAGGGTACTAGTAACACTAATGCCTCTTGAATCTAAGATTGAAGAAATCAAAGAAATCAGGAAGAAGTACTCAAGCAAATTTGTAGCCAAAATAAGGGCTTACAAAGTGCTAGAAAATAAGTTCATAGAGCTAGATACAATGACCGAAACAAAATGGAGACAACTCCTAGATCTGCTAGTAGTGTCAACAAGTCATGAAGAACAGTTACTTCTCATCGACATACCTCATAGAGAGGAGGAGAAAGACAAGGAAAGTCCTCAGCACATTGCTTTGGACAATGTTGAAGAAATGGATCGAATTGATTTGGACAAATTCAAGGATGACCTTGACATTCAAGACATCACAAATTATGACTCTAATAAAGATCCATAGAAGAAAGATGATGTGATATTCATTACACTTAAGGATCAAGGATAGAAACAAGAATTGAAGACATTAAAGGAAAAAGATATGAATGTTGCTGATGAGACATGGTAGGACACATTAGTCATGGACTTAATAGAACTAGACCTTGCAGAGAAGATACAAAAGACGATGATGTCACTACTCAAAAAGACCAAACTGATGAGTAGGACACCACTCTGGATACAACCCAAGCCACCACTCAAAGAAATATGCTTGTGTTAATGAAGGCAATCAATATATTAGAGGGTAATGATGGATCTACTGCAGAGGACTCAAACACACCCGAGGACAAGGGTGAGGCTAAAGTAAAAGACACCACAGATAATACAAAGGACACAACTGTAGAGCAAGGTGCAACCAACGATCAAAAAGATAAATCTACTGATCAAAATAAAGAAGAAACACAAAAAGTAGAGGAGGACAAGCAGATAGATAAGAGTGAAGAAGCAAAGTAAGATGAGCTGGAGAAGAAAATAGAACAAAAATCTACAGAGACACCCAAAGTTGATGGAGAGACATCTTCACCAAACCGATAGGTACACTCCAAGCAGAAAACAAAAGAGGCATCGTCAACAAAGCCTTCACCAAGCACTTCAAAGAGGATAAATGAACTAGCAATGGTAGTTCATACATTTGTGTCCCCACAAGTCTCAAAGAAGAAGAAGGGCAAGCATAAGAATCCAGTAACTCTGGATGAAATCATTGAGATTTGAGTTTGTGATCCGAGGACATTGGATCCAATTGAATGACCAAGTATGCAGGACAATGTGAGAGGAAGACAATGCAAGACAAACTAAGGAAATTCACAAAGGAGGCAAAGGTACTGAAAGTAGCAAGAGGAATACTTCAGTAACTAGTACCTAATGTAGATATTGATCAGACAACCCCAATGCTTGATCAATTGGTGGTACTCACAGATGCAATAACATCTGAGAACATAGATGCTAAGAAGGTCATGGAAGAAAGACTTGAACATAAGTATGAGTTCAAGCTAGCAGTAAAGATAAGCCAAGAAGTGGAATTGAAAAAGGTAAAGCTTTCTGAATTGGTGAGCACAATTGATCCAATCATCTCAGAAGCTATTAATTTGATATAGAAATTGTGTACACTTGATCAAATCACACAGGAGTGTACCAAAAAGATAGCACAAATAGATACTAATATTATGACAAGTGCACAAAGTCTCACAAATAATGTAGAGGCAATAAATTGCACAATGAGCAACTCAAATAGGCTCAAAAATTGAGACAGGAAATACAGACTGCAAAGACGAAGTACAAAGATGAGGTAAATAAGATTCAAGATCAACTCTTACCGACACTTTCACTACTGCAACAACATGTGACAAAGGCAAATACACTAATTACCACCTGATAAATGTCTATCCTAGACAGCATTTATAATATGCATGCAAGGCTAGAGCTAGAGCACATGGCACTAGAACTCCTACAAGAAAAATGGGAGAAATTACTCAAAGATATCAAGACAACCCATTCCCATATTCTAGACACATTGTAAGTTACACATTTTTGTCACAATTTTTGGCATCTTATAAATTGTACATTTTTGTCATGAGTATCAAATAGAGGGGGAAATGATATGTACAATTCAGTTAGTATAAAAGGGGAAATGATGTGTACAGTCAAACAATTGAAAGAGAAAAGAACAGGGAATGTATAGTATAGAAGCAAGTATACATGTACATATATACTTATACTATACTGATGCATAATGTTAGGGGGAGTCATATAATGACAAGGATATAGAGATGTTGTACATACTAAATACTTTAGCATTATGCACATATCACTTTTTGATACCAATGTCAACGGGAGGAAATTGAAGGCATTATATTTTTCCATTAGTATACACAAGAAAAAACATGATCTACACCATTGGTTTACACTACACCGACATATAGGGCACATCACTACCCAATGCCAAGGTTACCCGATACTGCCAAGTTCAAAGCGTCCTGACAAACACTATTCAGTGTTACCTGATGACAAAGAGGTTAATGGAACCTGACGAGTAACAATAGTGCAACCCGATGGAACAACACAGAGAGGAACCTGAAAAATGAAGGGAACCCGATGATCAGTTCAGCAAAGGAACACCAACAAACTTTCAGTTCAACCCGATGACCAAGAACTGACAGTCAGTTACATCGTGCAAAAAGTGGATCTAACTTTCCACATTAGATAAATCACTGAAGTTGTATATATAGCTTCTTGATTTGTTTTTAAATCCATTATATGTGGAGGAAGCAATGTAATTAATATTGTTTTAATTATTTTTACTAATTTAAAACATGCAAACTAAAGATCAAGGTCAAGTTGAAAACCTTGGATCTAAGAGTTAACATTGTAATGCGTGATTCTAAGATAGGTCAAATACTTGTATATAAATAGATGCTCAATCTAATGTGACCATGTTTTTGTTCGATGAATATTGTAGCCATGGAGAGCATCTAAAGACCAGACAAGAGATTTCATGCAGAAGGATAGAAAAGAATCAAATCAGTTTCAAGAACAAGAACACAGGCTACCGACAAGCAGAGAAAGGTATTAATCAGTCACTTAAGGTGATATTATTATTATGGGAGATTTAATGGATCTGTAATCAGAAATTGTAGAATGCATATAGTCAGGTCAATCATATGTACTCATTCTAACAAGTGTAGTACACTTCAGAAATCCTTTCAAGAAAGGTAGACTTAACAATCCTACTGTAAATCTCTTAACTGAGTGCACACTTAAATCAGTGTTGCTAAAGCTCTTAACAGAGTAGATCTTAACTAGTCTCCACTTTAATACTCCTAACAGGGTAGATCATCAGAAGTGATCAATTGTAAGCATTTACCGGCTCCCTTCCATTCTACAGATAGTGAAGTTTTGTGGGTGCCATCCACACCGCAGTTTTTACTTCCTAACAGGAGTTTTCTGCGATATCATATCTTGTGTTATGTGTTTATTACTTTCATGAATATTTCTATGAATGTTGCAAACAATCAAATATTATGAATTAATACTACATGCATAAGAAAGAACAACAATAATGGTTGAAAATACAGTAATGAATGATTACTAATGATGAATGGTGAAAATAGTTAAAATATTTAGAGGTACTGATTCACCCCTCCCCTCTCAGTACTACTTCCTGTTAATCCCAACACAATCATCGCTTCAAATTTTTTCTGTACCTTTGAAATCACGAAGGAAACAAAACTAAAAAAATCCAACTAATTTTTTTTCTAAAAAATGCTAATTAGCAACATTTTTACTCAACATACATAAAACAGCTGAAATAAAGCTATTACAATCAGTCAAAAACTCAAAAATTAACAACACAAGAAGGCAGCTTGGACAGATGAATATATATGCATGATGCTCCTCTTAAAAACCTACCCTTCAAAAAATTGAAGCATGGAGCAGTTGTGCTATCATTTTGTCTATATGACTCTTGGTTTTGTCTCTCATTAAAACTATTATTGTCATGACCAACTCCCTAGATAAAAAACCATCCCTGGTACAGGAAAATGTTTCCACATATTGTCTATTCTCTAACCTTCCTCCACCAGGCCACCTACCATCATTATCACCAGAAACATCATGGTGAAGAAACTTACAAGATGCTCATCTATACCACCTTCCTTTTGCAAATTCATTACATAGTGGAGGTGTCCCTCTTCCCCTTCTCATAGGATCATACCTTGAACCTCCCCCTCGCCTGAAGTTATGTGGTGGTGTCCTACTTCTGCAAAGTAAAAAAAAATCTCTTAAAAAAATTAATAAATATTCCACTACACTTGTTAACAATTTAGTTGCATTCATTCCATGAAACTTAGAAATTGAGATATAAATTTTAAATAATAATAATTCAGAGTCAATTGCATGGGTTCATTCCATGCATTAAATTGATTAAAATTTTACTCCTACTAATTTTTATAAATCACCTTGATTAATGGCACCCTATATATCTCCAATCCCAAACAACAAACTATGGATTGCATTATAAATAGAGTCCTAATGAATTTATATATTTTTACCATGGGAATAACTAGTGCTATTACTAATATATTAACCAAGTCAAGATTTCTTATCACTTGGTCTCAGCCAGGTGAAAGAATTCAAAGGCTTTTCTGAGATGAAATCCATGTTAATTTCAATTATAGTCTTGATACAATGGGTTGTACATACATCTTTTAGCATATTTAACCACATCTATAGGATGAGGGAGGGTTGTTGCCAAACCTGAACAAAGAAACATAAACTTTATTGAATGGTAGAAGAGATGACTTGGTATCATATATGATAATATTCATTACTCTGGAACCAATTTTAAATTAAAACATTCAAGGTTTCTCCTTCCAAAATTGCACAAAGGAAAGTGGATGAGATACAATAAGATCATAAAATCTCATGAAGCCACATTGAAATATGACATTAAATAGCAACATAGAATCTTACAGCTGAGCAACACAACACTCAACAACCACTCAAGAGCACCAAGACACATAGAAGTATAAAATCAAGAAACAATTAAAATAGAAACCCAAAAGGAAATCATAGGAGGCAATTTCTTAGTTCTGATCATGTTGTGCATCTTTTGGGATTTATTTATCAAATAGACACAAATCATCAAACTAGGAGAGTTAAAAACATTTTTATAAATGATGAGTGTAGATTCTGTATTCTACACTAATAGTGAGAAGAAGATATTTCCCTGCTTTGCCAAGAATTTAGAATTTAATGGTGATGTAATTCCTTGTGTTGTGTCTATCTTCTGATTGTCTCTATTTCATGTTTTTATACATTCAATATGCCTTTTAAACTCAACATTATGGTTATAAGCCTCGTATAAGACATAGAATGAAAATACAATTCAAGAATAGAGGCCCTCATTATCACACCTACGTCTCCTTGGACCCATGCGATCTTCTTCAATTGCAGCATAATAGCTCAATTCCTCTCTGGGATTCAACTCTTTGTCAGTTTAGACTGTACAAAAAACTACAAAATTAAACATATTGAGGTTGTAGCAGATAGTTCACACATCATTTCTACATGCAGCAACACCTAGTTAGGCATGTCTTGGTGTTGATGTGTTCTCTTGTATTGAAAGTTGGAACGCCTCTCCACCATCCAATAAAAACCTGCCTAAATTAATATTTTACTATTTTACTTGGTTCGATCGCTGAAGCTAATATGAAAGTCAGGGCAAAGAAAGTAAAACATAATTGATTGGAGGAACGTTACAGTGGAAGATCTAGTGGACACCCTTCAGGTAGTGGATTAGACGTCCCCTCTGTGCCCTTTGAGCATTGCTAGAATATTGATTTCTCATTAGTATCGCCACTATTTATTTGATGTTGAGGCTCAGATTCTGGATTGTCCGTGAAAACCTCTCAAATTTTACCATTACGTTGTAGACCTTCAGTTCCTATGTCTTTGATCCCATTTGGTAAAGGAAATACAGGATCGATATTGAAAGTTGTGGGTGATTCTAGAAGCTTTAGTTCGAAAATGCCCTTCTGACTTGGCGTCAAGAAGCACACTTCATTGATGCATCTTTCATGGCATCCACCAAAGGTAAAGATAAATTATTTAGCAATATAATAAACTTTAGATTAAATATACTAATATTTGTTTTTTGATAATTAAGTTTTTTTTTATTCAACTCATTTTACTAGTATTTGTAATATGCTGATTTTAATTTCTAGATATATATTTTATTAATATTTTAAGTAAAATATTACTTGTACTTCTTTATTGAATTATTCATTAAATTAATAAATTCATTATTTATTTGTTAAAAAATAAAGAATCATTTCTATATTTTGATATATTTTTCTTTACATTTAGTTTATTTTATTTTAATTTTTATTGAATTCTAATGTTTAATTATTTATCTTTTTACTATCAAGCCCTAGCCCTAACCGTAACAAATAAGCTTTAGAAACCCATTTCCTAAAATTTGAGTCCTTGACGACAGTTAATAATTATCCTGATTTAAAAAACAAAATTTCATTAACTAGTTATAATTATTTTGTAAACTTAATAACAATAACTGTTTAAACATCAAAGTATTTAAATTTCTAAACATATATTAGTAAATTAGGGGAAAGGATCCATTAGGTACCCACCTTAATTTTGTGCATCTTAAGATACTAAACATTTTGAAGAATTTATTTAGGTTTCTTCCTTTTGTGACTTAAGATCATAAAGCTAACATAAAAGAATTTGGTATGTGCACAAAAGTCAAAATGTAGGCATTGATTGAAGTAGAGTAATATTTTTTCCCAATTATTAAAAAGATGTTTTTATGTTGTATTTTAAATATATATTACACAGTGTAATAAAAGTTAACTTGTATGTTGAAAGGAAAGTATGAAAAATATATTTTATAAACTCTTTTATTTTTTTTGTTGTGGCCAGACAAATATTCTTATTTTTTATTTTTTTAACTTACTCATATTAGGCTTGAATCTATTTTTCCTAAATTTATGTCATGTTTAAGTCTAAGATTATGCTTAGAGTTTGAGTTATGATCTTGTATAGGATTAAGATTAGGGGTTACCATAACTATTATGATTTGGCTTAATGTTTATATTATGATCGTTATAAGGGTGCAAGCACAAAGTTGAGTGCCAATTCCGCAAAAGTCCGCGGCCAAAAAAAATTGGCAAACAAAAACGGGCACCCGTTTTTTAAAAAATGGGTGCCCGTTATGGTTCGGGTGCCCGAGCCGTGAATATAAAATGGGTGCCCGTTTTAAAAATGGGCACCCGTTTTCGTTCGAGTACCCGTAGCAAAACGGGTGCCCATTTTTTAAAAAACGGATGCCCTTTTTTTTAAAGTATTTAAAATTTGTTTTAAACTGTTTTGCAAATCATTTTCACAATTTGCAAAATGGGATTACATTTTTATCTGAATGGGTACCCATTTTTGAGAGCTACCACCGACCCCCCTCCTGCCATTTTTCCTACTACAGGTACGTATTATTGTTTTTTATTTATTTTTTATTATTTTTTTTATTAAAAATATTTTTTATTATTGTTTTTAATTAGTTTAATGTTAA
>MU226925.1:3406627-3427688 GCA_018584345.1 Thuja plicata | reverse complement strand
CCTCCCCCCCCCTCTCAGTTATCCCTGAAGTATTCTAACAGTAACCTATCTATAGATGTAAATGTACTTGTTCGTACAAATTATAAATAAATCAATGTCTTTCTATTAAGTTTTCCTCGACAAAGTTTACTTTTTCACAGTTTGTTTATTATTCAATTAGCTTGTTTATAGAGAGATGATCCTATACAATGCACTTTTTAACAAAACAAAATAAACATATTTCATCGGGCACATTCATTTTTGACCTAGGAAAATGAAGGAAAGATCGACAACTTAACTAACAATGTGTTGTTTATTTTTATAAACATCTATATGAATATAACATCCTCAAACTATTTCCACTAAAATTGATCTACATTTTTCTAATACTAAGTCTTCCACCACCTAACCAAACAATTTACCTGCACTTGCAGGTTACTTGTTTCCTTTTAGATCAGTATACTTCACGATGGTGACTTTATCAATAGGCACACTTGCTAAGATCCTTATAGGCATGCCTATTACAGATCCATACTTACAAGTTACCTCTACACATACTACACAACAAACACATTCTACATCTACCAAATACCGATTGGACCTCTCTGATGGTGAAAACACCCATTCTGCACTACTGCCAGACAAATTCAAAGATCTTTTCATTGAAGAGGCTTTGGTGAAGGACTCAATTATTAGCCTCAGGAAATTTTCTTGCAAGATGCTCCATAACTTCACATAAGCTCTTTGTTTAACACTACAATCTTCAAGTTCTTAATTATCGTTACCGTTAACCAATTCCTAAATTGTTAGTCTTTGTTTTGTACAAGCACTCTTAATTGAAGAATTTGAAATCTTCTCAAACAATGCACCTATAGTTGGAAGCCAAATTCCAGTCCTTCAACATATAATTTTTTTTGCATTGTTAGTATGAATTTTAATAATTGTTCAACTCATTTGCAAAAATGTTGCGACAAAGGATTATTGTAATTGAACACTTCTTTCAGCATGTGGACATTCATAGGAATCATGAAGAAGAAAGATCTTCTAGATTTATTGCACAAAGCTTACTACAAGAAAGAGGACTAATCACATATCATCCAATATCATAGAGAAATTTTTCCCACTTTTATAGGGATCTATATATTTCAGAATTGAATACTTGTGAAACATGCAATTCAATAGAGGTACATCATATCTCAAGCGAGATATGGCTTCAACCAGCTTCAATAGCCTCTGAGGTAGAATACTCCTCTTTGATACATTGAGGAGGAGAATTGTGGTTAGAGAACCTGCTTCGAATACAACAAATAAATACATCTTTGCAGAACCATTGCTATCATGGTCACATTTACCGCTTGCACTTTGCATCTGACTCAAACACGATGTGGAATCAACAAGTCATAGAAAGATGGGGACTACAAGGAGCTTATTTATCTATGCCCATAGTTGAACGTATAAGAAAAATTGTAATGGAGAAAATACCAACATGGACCCAAACAACTTGTAAGTTCTACCCAAGCAAAAACCTTGTCACCTGCAACTGGGGAGTTCTTCATCGCACACTCGAGCACCTTTACTGGTTTGATGATTTTGACCCCATGAAAAATGATGAAATCGCACATAGTGTAATCCTTTAAAAATATTGTTTTATCCAGTTTGCAGAAAAGTTCATTGGCACTTCATAGTACATTTAAATAATTACAATTAGAATTAAATTAGCGCCAAATCACATATTACTTTTTCGTGTATGTAGTACATTAGCTTATATATTTTATGTACACAATTTTGATATATATTTTTCTTTTCATGGCATCATTGTATCATTTCCAATAAATATATGTATTGAATTACATTTACAATTGTGTCAACAAATCAAAACTTTATCCCTCATTGATAGAGTAGGCTTGATGGTTCCTATAATCCCATTATGGGCCAATCTAGATTGTAAATTAAACTACAACAAACAAATGGCCCTAAGGTGGATTTTCACCATTGAATGTTATATTAACTTATTGTATTTACCTTTTTTTTTTTTTTAACCTGAGAGGTGTTGGAAATATAAAAATTGGTAACATATTATTTATATTTCAAATTCGTAACCTCATTATATGGGATATGATACATAATTGATATTGTCACTTAACGTATGATTAATTTAATGCAACTAACATTACCAAATTATATTTCCACTTATCGCTATTCAATACGGTCACAGGTTCGTCCTGATTATTCACGTGAAAGTTGGATGCTTTGAGTATTTAAAAAAACTTGGATCAGCAAAAAGTTGAGGGCATCTATGAAATCATCTTTAGTTCGGCGGTGTTTGTCTTTACCAATCTTTCGCGCCAGTCAATATCGAGGGCTCTGACGGTTCTAATCAATCACGTGTCCACAGAATTTAATATGATATTCCTCTGCATTTAAATACATTACATTCAGCAAAGAAAGGAAAACCAAAGTGAAGACAATGGCGACCAAGAGCAGTGTATGTTTTACTCTTGTGTCACTCGCACTCGTTGTGATTGCAGTGTGGGCGCAGCTTTTATCGGCCCATATAGACCGTACCCATTGACATGCGTTCCCTCAATAGGAAATCGGTCCTATCCAAATTTCGTCTACTTTAGAAAACAACTTCACTAATTGCAATTACAGCCTAATAATAAATATATAGAAGTAATAAAACCTTGTTAGATTCTCTCTTAAGAATGTGTTCTGTAAATTAGATCTAAGTTTTACCATGACGGGTTGCTCAGTTCATAAAGGAAAATGTGTTTTTTTCTAAAACAGGGGCACACACAGTTGGAAGAACACACTGTGGGAACCTGGTGCACAGGCTGTACCCGAAAGTGGACCCAACTCTGAATCCAGAATATGCTGTGTACTTGAAAGGAATCCAGACCCAGAAGCAGTCGTGTATGCACGTAATGATAGGGGAACGCCCATGAAGTTTGACAATAATTATTACAAAAATCTGATGAGGAAAAAGGAGCTTCTGGTGGTGGATCAGCATCTGCTCTTGGATCCCAGAACTTCCCCTTAAATGAAAAAGATGGCCCAGGACAACCACTATTTCTTCTCCCAATTTCCAGAGCTTTGTTGAATTTATTCCCTGGAGGATTTTGTTGAAGTTTTGTCATGGACGTTTCGGATCGCATCCATCGTCATATAATGTATGCATTAATATATTCTATTCACATGAAATAAAATGATTCTGTGACTGGAAACAATACCAACCATTATCCAATTTGTGGGCTTTAATGTTAGAATATTTAGTAATTCCTCTAGTTGTTTTATGCTTTAGTTTTTTAAGTTTACTGTTAGTTTTTTAAAGATTAGCTTTTTGTTTTAAAATTAATAATGCAAGATTTGCATGATAAAATTAGATGTATTCCAGACTTCTATATAATGAGGTAGTTGTAATTGATTCTTTATCAATTAATTTGATCCTTGATCACTTGATAAAGAAGCTCTTGTAATTTCTCGAAACAATACAATAATTTCTTTATTGAACAACTTTTATTTCTTAATTTGGTATGAGAGCTAGTGGTTGTTAAATACATGACACTCCCAACCAAACTTCTATACAAAGTAGCATCAATCTTGAGACTTATATCATCTTTGGTTAATTGCTCACCAAGTGCTATGGGGGTTGCAACTGCATTATATATAACTTGATAATTCAAGGGCTAACCTTATTGAAAAAGAAGAATATGGTAAGAGGGCTTCCTACAATCAAGGCAAAAAAAAAAAAAATTGTTCAGGGTGTCCACTTGACAAGCATCATTGAGATTATTTTTCGGTGAACAAATCTTTATGTTGGGAAGGAGGATTATTCCTAATTTTTTGAGAGAAATTATCTAGGAAATGAATAACATCCGCATCATGAACAATGTTTTGAATATTTTAATAATGATCACAAACATTAATTTATATAGGATGAGTTTGATTTTGAGGTATAAGATTAGGAAGATTAGGTTCATTGAAAAATCACATGCATTTAGTTAAAATGTGAATAAGAAACACACATAAAACATTGATAAAATTTATAAAATATGCCTTATAATGAGGAGATACATTTGCTAACCTCGTTATGCAAACTCACACCATTTTTAGGACAGATGCAAACCGATGGTGAAATCTCTGGGATCCAGAATTTTGCTATATTATCTATACTGACGATCGTCCGGTCTTGCAGGTTGTCGAAAGTCACTTATCAATCATGTCTGAAGTATCAGCATCTTCCCCACCTGGGAGCCCAGAACTTCCCACTACTGTTTCAACCAAGGTAGCTGTCAGGACAAAGGTTGAGAAGGCCTTAGAAAAACTCCCACTATCAATGAAATATCTGAAGGGAGAGGCTATTCTGGGATCGAAGGTTGATTCCAAGATTCGATTGGTTACCGACACAAGGGTCGGAGCATGGGCAGAAATGTAGGCCCTGGTAAAAATAATGTTCATACAGCGCAAGGCCAGAGATCTGATGGCACTCAATGTGGCCGCCTCTGGAATCCTTAAGGTCGCCTGCTTCCCCTGTTCAGTATAGGATTCGGAGCTCATCCTCACAGTGGTAGAACACTACAACACATCCGTCCAGGTTGTCATGCTTGTCGCTCCTGTTCCGTCGGGTTATCCAACGCCCATGGTGTCTCTGGACGCCGCCACATTCTCTTCAGGACTAGGGATCCCCTAGTTTGCTAATGCTATAGTTATCACCCAGAGCCTTTCGCTAAACAAATTTGAGAAACTCCCTCAAGAGGCCCGGCAATACCTCAACACCAACTGGCTTAAGACTCCCATAAAGGATTACAAAAAGAGGAAGCTAGAGATCCCCCGGACAGAATTCAAAGAGAGTATACAAATGGGGATCATCGCATTATGCAGAGTCTTTGGAGAACCCCATGCCCGTGAATTCTTGGCATGGATGTATTACTTCTTGTTTGGTATCACCTCCGACACTCAGACTTTCAATTGGGCAATAATCATCGCCAATCACGTGGACGCCCATCTCGTCATGGTAATCCAGTCCCTTAAATTTTACATGACTTCTTATGTCTTGTGGGCACTGGCGCAACAACGCCCCATCACCAGGGGATTACTCACGTTTAGCAAGCTCGGGACTGGCAAAGGCCAGAATGCTCTGTGGGATTATTTCCCACAAATCCAATGGGAGGTCAGTTTTCCCAGCTTTTGCAGAGTATATCACGCTTCCATTTACTATAATATTCTTACACACACACGGGATGTCGGATACCAAATTTTAAAAGAAGCAATGACTTTGGTCAGTAATTATGGCCACTATTTCATCTAGTATCAGCAACACTCCTACATTCGGATGACCAACTTCTTCGGGAAACCCTACCTATTTCCCAAGCATTGCGGGGATAGGATAATTCTTTTGGAATACTACCGGTAGATCCTGGAGCTACATGCCTTCTTTGCATTGAAGAAGGTTACCAACATTTCATTCCCAATCACCTGTGGGAACTACAATTGCAACGGCAAAGGAGATCGATGGTGAACTTAAGTATTTACGGCTGGCAGAATTTTACTTGGACCGGAAGGATTTTGATCTGCTAGATAACATAGCATCGGCACTACCCCGGGTAGCGACCCCCACAAGCCTCACATTGAAGATTTTTGGGCAGACTATTAGGACGACTTTGAAGTCTGGAACAGACATTTCGTCAGCATGACGCAAGGCATAATGAAGCACCTCAAGCTTCAAAATTTTCCAAAGGACTTTTCAGATACCGGGTCCACAGAAGACCCACAATACAAGGCACAGGGAGTAGATAAGATGGCTCTCCCTCCGGTGGACTGGGATACCCCGGAAGGCCCGGCGATTAAAGACATCACACACAATGTAATTGAACACAACCATGCACATTTCCAGAAGGTGTGTCTGAAAAGTACATGAAGAGTTGGCCCATATTTGCAGGGATCAACTTTTGGGGTTGGAACCTCTGCGCAGGGCGAAGACAGAGGAAAGAGAAAAATCGGGACCCCGCCCCAGGTCCCATCCACAGTTCTTATTGCGGAACAATTGCAGCTTCAACTTGCAGTGTCCCACCAGATGAAGGAAGCTATACGCACCCAGTTGGGCATCGTAGTTATCACATCGAAACCTGCCCTCCCTTCTGGCTCCCCTTCACTTACAGAACTAATGGTCTAGGTAACAGGGACAGGAGCGGAAGAGGAGCGTGTAGCGATTTTGGATGTCGGGCCCCCATTGGTGGAAGTAGACCTTGGGATGCCCAACATCCCAGACATTCAGATAATCTCCTTGGACTCCCCTGAGCTAGACAATCAGCCAGAAAATCCCCCGGAGACCTCCCCTCTACATGATGACTTTGATGATATATTTGGGACAGACGAACTTGTGAATTTACAAGGGGATATCAGGAAGGCAGTAGAAGAGATCACCAGCCAAGAAGAGGAAAGACCCCCACTAATGGGGAGATTCCCAAGGAAGTTGTCTCTTAGTAGGAAGTCCAGGCAGAAAAGGAAAAAGAATCTGAACAGGTGGACATCCCAAATGTCCAGGAAATCCCGGTCTTGGAGACCGAAACAGAGAAGAGGCAAGTACAAAATGAGCATTCTACTTCGACTGGGGGAATCAGACCCATAGGAAAAACTGTAACCTCAATCTCTGTGCTCGAGACACCTCCGCCCACCCAAGGCAGTACGACATTCAGCCAGGTAATCCCGATGATATTACAGGTAGATCCAGTTCAGAAACCTTCGCCACCTCCAAAGGATAAGCCAATGGAGGAGGATGTCTAGGTGGATGATGGTAGAGAAGAACAACAACAATAGTAGCAGAAGGAGGGGAAGGACCCTGAAGATATTCATATTGACTGTACCGATGCTGCCAGGGATGGGAGCACCGAAACAGAGAATATTGATACCACAAAAGTGGATGATGTAGGTGGTCCAAAAAACATGGAGAAAGGGTCCAAAGAGACTCCAAATACCAGGGATGAATGGAGGAACCCCGGAGGGGATGCACAAGATTAGGTCTTAGCAACAAGACCGCCCCCGCCACCACAATGGTTGGTAGACTCCAAGAAGAGAAAATCCCCGGCGAAGGCAAAAGCCCATCTCTCCCTGGCTGAGATGATGGCACAGATGCAAGGAGCCCCTAAACAAAAGAAGGCCCAGACCCTCCACTCAATTCAGACTGGTCCAGGCGTAGATACAGTCGTAGTCATCGCAACACCTCCCCCAAACAAAGAGGAAGTAGTGGTAAGTGCTGTTGAATACACCATCACAAAGGTACCTCTGGTGAAGAGGGATAAGTAGGGTGAACTAGAACTGTGAAAAGAGGCCAGCCGGGCAATTGAGGCCCGTTATGACAAGAAATCCCAAAGACTAAGGGAGGAAAAAGAAAAGAGTGCAAATCTCCTCAGGATTTTGACAGAGCTTGCACAACCCATCACTATCATCCCTCCAAAAGCTTCTACATTCAGAGCACCGCTCCCACAGGGTGACATGGACATGCTTAGGAATATGAAGAAGAAAGCGCAAGAGGTCAACGACTAGGTGGTTGAACAGGTAGGAAATGTCTAGCATTTCATGACATCCACACTCTCGGACTTGTACGCGGCCGATAAAATTTTGTACAGAGTGAAAAAAACCATTTCTCTCTAGGAAGCAGAGACTGATCAATATTAGGCATGGATGAGTGAGTTGGGAGAACTCATGGGTCTCGGAGAGGAAGCTCTCACCGAGACCATAATTTTGGGGGAAGAGTCCTTTGACTTTATCTAGGTCCAGCACTCTAGAATTGATCTCAAATTGGAGATACGACAGCAATTGGTAGGAACCCTTAGGGATAAAGTTCCAAAGGTTGAATATTCTTTAAATTTGTACAAGGCATTTGTTACAAGGGTTTCAAGAGTCGATCCCTTTAGTACTAAAACATGTACTCTGGAGGAATATGTTCTAGAGATATTTGATGAGCTAATGGAGTCACGATATCAGTCCCCGGAAGGAATGGATGGAGAAAATATGTCACATATATCCCGCATGATGCTCCGGGCCCATGATGCCGCAAAGATGGCCACAAAATTCAAAGGAAACACCCCAGATCTAGGCGAACAAATGGAGGAAACCAAGTACCGTCGGGCTGGCATCAAGGACATTGATGAGGATGGAGTTGCCCAACTCCTGGAAGCATTCAATGCATACAAGAAACAATAAAGCTCTCTAGATTATGGAGATTCTCACCAGTAGGATGCATTTTTTAACATTCATTATTCTTTGAGCATAAGCTCCTGAACTCCAGAATTCTAGATCTGAAGTTTTGTATTATTTCAGTGACTCATGTCCAAGTTCCCCAGAGCTAACCGGTCATTATCCAACATTTAATAAAAGGGGTCAGATAGTAGGCGATCCCGATAAGGCATGTTAGGTAGAGGGATGGCTCTGACAGGTGATTTTCCCAAGGCGCTGCTCCAACATTAACTACCTGGTGCATTGAAGACGGTGAGCCATATTTTGCATAGATGAGGCATGTAGCCTCAAACTCTAGAAGGATTGGATTTCTTCTATTCTTACTCCAGCACTCTTCTCGATGCTAATTCTTCCATCCTTCTTCTTGTCTTCTTCCTCTGACTTTCCAGACCTCTGTTCTTTACAAGGTGATTGTAAGTGGTGCAGGTAGTACCGGCCACCGGATATTGTATTTTAATGGTTGAGTGTACAATTAGATTAGGTTAGTTTTAGGGCAAGCTATGTGTATAAATAATAAGTCTGACCTCATTTGAAGGGGTCAGCAAAATCGATGATTTTACAGTCCAATACTATTAGCATTTTGTTTCTTAGTAGTTGCAGAGCTCAATGCTCAGTAGTTCTTAGTAGTTAGATGCTCCCTTGGAGCCATTGATGTACACACCAGTGATGCTGGAACACCTTGTTAATGAAGAAGGAAGAGTTTCTGGGAATGATGTTATTGGTTATCTTATCTCCAAGTTAGCAATATCTCTTTTGTGTTGTATGTTTCTAATGTCCTTTGCTCTGATGCTTTGTTAGATTAGACAATCTCATTTCCCCTTTCTATTGAATATGTATGAACTAATGGTTCTGTATGTATTCAGTATTTAGTTTACTTCATTAGAGCATTGTTGATCTTGGAAATATACTGCATAAATATAAGTAGAAGTAAACAAATCCTAACACTAGCCTATCCTTTGCCATTTATTAGGTTAACTCATGCGTTCTTGCAGGAATCCATGACCTATCACTAAAATCCCTGGAGAAGATGAGTCAAAACCAGCTATCTCCCTGAACAAAATAGTCACTTGCCCAACTTAGCTCCCTGCACCATCGAGACCTGACACTCAAGTGCTTGAAGGCTTGTATAATTTAATCCCTGGACAACCTTTACATGTGAATTTTACCGGTACCTCAGTACCCAGTGACAACTCTTCATCTGTTGATGAGACCGGTCACAAGGTCCCATCAACAGAAACTAGCACTAGGAGGGCATGAACTCATTCCCTTCAGAAGATTTTGATTTTACACCACCCAAGGGTTCCCCAAGCCATCGTTTTAGGAATCAAGCTTTTAGCGGGATTGGGTCTTTTTTGCCCTTACATTTTGAAAGAATCCTTCGATTAGCCCCAAACCCCAGAATTTTTGTTGAACTCGAGCCTACTACTCAAAAGAAAAGGACCCCGAAGACCAAGCAGCCTCCCAACCTTATCTGGGGATTTGCTACACCTCAGAATACCCA
Source organism: Thuja plicata (assembly GCA_018584345.1). Classification (NCBI taxonomy): domain Eukaryota; kingdom Viridiplantae; phylum Streptophyta; class Pinopsida; order Cupressales; family Cupressaceae; genus Thuja; species Thuja plicata. Next base: position 3,417,973 of record MU226925.1, on the reverse strand, counting down.
GGATCCTCAGATAACCTCGGGGACTAACACTCAAACTAGCCAAAATCTAGCAGCCACAATGGCAACTTACTTTGGTAACATTGGGTCCCCAATGGGGCTATTCCCCAGTGCTACCAATGATCTTCCTTCACATCTGGAGAAGAGCTGCCCCAGGTATGAATATCTAGGTCCCAGAACTTCAGAAGAACACCTCCAGGCCTATAAGGATTCCATGAACTGACACCATGTACAACATCAGGACGTTGTGACCCAGATGTTCCCTCTGTCCTTAGGATAGAATGAGTTAAACTAGTACCTCAATTTGCCAGCCAACTCCATCAACAATTGGCAGGATATGGAAGACGCCTTCCTAGTGGCCTTCCGCGTTCACTTGGGCTCGGCGTGGTCTCACAGCCAATTTATCTCTATCAGGAAGGAACCGAGCAAACCCCTTTCCATATTCAACAATAAGTTCCAACATGCCTTGAAGCGGTGCACTGGCCCCTTCATCCCATCCACTGACATCACCATCCAGACATACCTGAATGCTCTAGACCCCATTCTTGCCACTCTCCTTTGGAGAACCACCACAGAAAATGACTGGGATACTCTGGCAAAGATTTACAACCTAGCCCTGGAGTTGTCTCGCAGTTTGAGAAAAGCTCGTGATGGGATTGGATAGAGCCTACCATTCAACATGACGCCCAGCAGAACTTCTTACACTGGGAGATACAACCCCAAAATCGTAATGGGTGCCCCAATGATGGCCATGGGCCCACCACCGCCGATAGACGAGTAGGCCCAGTACGTATATCCATCACAAGCCCAGAAAATACCGAGTCTGGAATTCATTCCTTGGAAGCAGCTACAGAAAATGCAACAACCCTTGACACAACCCTCCAGAGTACCTTTCTTTCAGTCACCTACGGCTGGAGGATTGTCATCCTTGACTCTGGGAGCTGCTACCGTTTTCCCTGGGAACCAACCACAACAACCCTCACACTATGATGTGAATACCCAGTTGTCCGCCGAGGTTGAATCCCTCCAACCATTGGTGTCCCCCCTGACTATGGACATGGGACAGCTGAAGGTGGGGCCTTCCACACCTCACAACTCCAATTCCCAGAGAGGGAATGTTTTCTCTGGACAATGAAATACCAACTCCGAAGGTAGAAACTACAACAACAGGCCTCAACCCAATCAACAAAAATGGAACTATAATGCAAACACCGGAGGTCCTCCTCCAAACCAAAACACCATTCAGGGTGGTGCTAGACCCAGTCATTCTGCGCAGCTTATAGAATTCCACCCGCTGACCAACTGGTGTAGATTGCATGACACCGACTCTCATTCTGAGGTGAACTGTGCCACAATGGAGAAGATCATCATGATCTCCCAGTCGAACATACAACAACCTATCGATCCCACTCCCCTAGAAACATCATCATAAGAGCCTACTCACAGTGCCTTCACATGTGAGACCGTCTTCTTCAGGACAGGCGAAGAGGACAAAGAAGAGCTTGAATTGCAGGGGTTCTTTAATGAATCTATCCCAGCCTTTGAGGCCAATGCCTTTACCAGCCCATGGACTCCCTACAACACTCAGATTCAAACTCAAAAAGGGTCAGTTTATACACCAACACCTCCCAAGAATACCTCTCCCCAGGACAACACAACTGATCGCTCCTTCCCACCAAAAGGACCTGGCTCTAACCAAGCTAGGGATCCGGCCAAGGGAAGTCCACTTTACTTGGGGGGAAGGTTTGACATCACCAAGGGATTAGAGAAAACCACCACCTCCATGACCTTGATGGAGGTTTTGTTGAATTGGCTCGAGCAGATGAAGTCCCTTCTGAAGCTCTTGGGAAACCCAGAAGTCGTCAACCATCCACCAAAGACTGTCGCATTTGACGATGCCAACTCCGCTGTCTTCTGGGGAAACACAGAGGATCCTCCCTTCCTACTAGGCTTTAAGATACAAGGGAAGAACCTATACAAATACTTGGTAGATTATGATGCTTCAAGCAATGTTATGCCCTTATCCATATGCTAGAAGCTCAGACTCTTTCCCACTCCATCCAAAGGCACTACAGTCCAAATGGACAAAACTACTATAAAAATGGTAGGTGAGCTGAAAAACATCTAGATTCATCTCATCCAAGACCCCAAGATATCAAGCATAGTAGATATCCAAGTGGTGGACATCCCAGAAACTTATGGGATGTTGTTATGTCAGAATTGGTCTAAGGCCCTTAACGGGTATTTCTCCACAGACTTCTCCCACTTGTGGCTCCCCTGGGAGGGGCAGTCAAACCAAATCAGGGTAGAGAGTGAACCCAGAATGAAGCAGGCCCTCAACAAAGTCAGGAAGGTAAATGAAGTCCTATTCTCTGAATCTTCCCCCGAGGTGTACCGACCCTTAGAGGTCCTAACATTTTATTTCACTCCCAGGGAAGGTCGCATAGTTGTTTAGAGAATTTAGGACCTATCTAATGAGAAACTGAGGGATGAGGTAAAATCATGGGGTAACATGGAAACCCCCGCCACACTCTTGTCTCACACTTGGTGTCGGGTACACTACCAAAAATACTCTAAACTAGAGTGTGAGCCTTGCATCGCCACTGCTACTCACCATATCAATGCCCTCCGAGAAAAAGAACACCAAGTAGATTCACCTGGACCCAGTAATCAGGCCAACAACACACCTAAGGTGCTGCTTGTTCAGGATTCCCAACCATAGACTTCTCTAGAGGAAAACCTCACCCACATGCCACCAAAGCTAGAGGAATCACCTCCCAACCTTCCCAAAATCAATCCAAACACCACTTCACCTTCCCAGCCTTAGAGAACTAACAATGATCTGTGGACCCTAAATTTTGACAGATCCCAGTCTAAACAAGGCTGCAGGGGGCAGAGTGGAACATATCGACCCATAGGGGAAGTCCTTCCTTGCGTCTTACAAGCAATAGTTTAACTACATGAATAACATCACGGAGTATGAGACTTTGGTCCTTGGACTCCTGTTCACACTAAGAAAAGGGATCACCCACCTCTGGGGGATTGGTGATTCAAAGTTGATCTTTAAACATGTGAGGAGCCAATACACTTGTCATGAAAAAATTTTGGCCATATACCATGACCAAGAATGAAGCATCATTGAATATTTTGATGCTTTCAACATCAAACTTATCCCCCAGAAACATAACTATGTTCCAGATGCCCTTGCCTTGTCTACCAGCACCCTTGAGCCAATGGCTGGCTCCCAGGTCTAAATTTTTTTTGTTGAAATGGTCCCTACCCCATCCATCCTAGACAATATCACTCACTTTCAGGTTTTTGAAGATGACCAATATATTCTGGCCTTCGTGGCCAATGTGGGCATCTTCGAGGATCAGATGGTGGAATAAAGAGATCATGATGATGCCATGCAGGGTGAAGAAGATGATGGGATTATCGACTTACCCACCAACACCATCCCTAAAGGGATGGTAGCTCTTCAACACATCTTTGATTCGGACCCCCGGGGCTGAGAGAAGATATCAACCTCCTCTGAGGGAGGAAAATTTGAAAAGGTCAACATCGGCCAGGCCGATGAAGAAAAATTTGTCCATATTGGTACCTCCCACTCCCCAGAGGAGAAGGAGAAGATTCTCATAGTTTTCTGAGAATAAATTAACGTAATTGCATAGGGGTATGAAGATCTGAAGACCTATGACACATCCATCATGACCCATACCATCCCACTGAAACCAGATGCTAAGCCCTTCTGGTAAAAGCAGAGACCGGTAAACCCATTGATCAAACCTCTAATTCATCAAGAGGTTCAAAAACTACTATCAGCCTGGATTATCTTTCCTATCTAGCACACAACTTGGGTTGCCAACTTCATCCCCATGCGAAAGAAGAATGGTGAGATCTACCTCTATGTGGATTTTTGCAATTTGAACAAGGCATCCAAGAAGGACAATCACCCCCTCCCCTCAATTGATGAGGTATTACAAAATATTAATGGATCCCAAACAATGTCCTTCTTGGATGGGTACTCCGGATATAACCATGTTATGGTTAAGTAAGAAGATAGAGATAAAACGGAGTTCACCACCAAGTGGGGAACATTTGCATATCAAAGAATGCCCTTTTGCCTTATCAACACAAGGGAAACATTTCAAAAGCCTATGGACATTGCATTCAAAGGCCTAGTTAACAGATGCATAATCATCTATATGGATGATTTGACAGTCTTTTCCCATGACAAGCATGATCATTCTGCCCACCTCGCCCAAATTTGTGAGAGATGTCATCGGTATGGTATTTCCCTGAACCCTAAGAAATGCATATTCGAGGTAACTGAAGGGAAACTGCTCAGGCATATCATCTCTAAGAAGGGGATGTCCATGTACCTTGAGAGAGAGTTGAAGCACAATTGAATCTACAGATGCCCAACAGTAAGAAGAATTGAGGTCTTTCTTCAGAAAGATAAACTTTGTCCAGCGGTTCATCACTAGATTCACCAAGATAGTTAATCCACTCAATGACATGATGAAGAAAGATACAAAGATTTAGTGGATCCCTGAAGCATAGCAAGTTTTTTCTTAGATCAAGCAAACCATAGTGGAGGCACCAGTCCTGGCAAGTCTGGACTATTCTCTCCCATTTCACATATACTCCTTTGCTTCACCGCATTCTACAGTAGCAGTCCTAACCCAGAAACTTGAAGGGGAAGAATGACCCATTGCTTTCATGAGCTCCCCCTTAAAAAATGCCAAATTCTGATATTCATCTCTGGAAAAGAAGGCTTTCGCTCTTATCTGGGTCGTGAAAAAATTTCAGCACTATATCCTCCGGAGCAAAGTGCATGCTATCATTCCAGACTAGGCTGTGAAATCTTTACTGCTACAAAGTGAACTGGGAAAATTCTGGGGGAAATGGATGGCCATCCTCCAAGAATATGATCTAGAAATGCAACCGATGAAGATAGTCCTAGGCTAGGGACTATGTATAGCAATAACGGAAGGAACTCCAAACATTGAATGCCAAACTTACACATTGGAGTCTGTCACCCAAGACTCATGGTATACTGATCTGGTGTACCTATTTCTCAATAATAGATTCCTGGAGGGGATTCCCCCAAACAATCGTCATGCCCTATGACTGAAAAACAAACATTTCATGATAAAAAATGGAATGCTTTTCTGCAGGAATTATGAGGGACTTTACCTCCGGTGCATAGATAGGGACCAAGCTGCTAAAATGATTGAAGAATTTCATAGGCAGTTTGGAACTGGGCATGGCTTAGCTGATGCCACTTCCCACCAGATTCTCTGGGTCAGATACTATTGGCCTTTCATCTTCAAATACATGTACACTCATGTGAGGAGGTGCCACACTTGCCAAACTGCAGCCCATCGTGAGTGGAACCTGGCTATACCTTTGCAGACAGTCTTTGAAGTTAGACCCTTCACCCAATGGGCATTTGATTTTATCAAGGAAATCAACCCCAACTCATCTGCCAACCACCGATATATTTTGACTGCTACCGATTACTGCACCCGGTGGTCTGAAGTAATTCCTTGCAAAAACAACACAGTGGATGTAGTTATCAAATTTATAGAAGAAAACATAGCCACCAGATTCGGAATGCCATTCTCTATAGTGTGTGACAATGGTCCAGCATTTTCTTTGGCACAGTTACTTGAATGGACCTATGAGAGGAAGATCACCTTGAAGTTCTCCAGCAACTACTACCCCCAGGGTAATGGTGTGGCTGAATCCACTAATAAAAATCTGTTAGAGATGATCAAACATCTGTTAGAACAAAACCCCTGGGACTGGCATCAAAAGCTTAGGTTCTCCCTCTGGGCGGATTGTATTAGAATAAATGTATCCCTAGGGACTTCTCCATTTCATCTAGTTTATGGCTAGAATCTAGTGTTTCCTATCAACTTACAAATCCCGGTCTCACAGTTTAGGCAAGAATTTAACAACTGGGACAACATCATGGAGGTTCGGCTCCTGAACCTAGTGAGAATAGAGGAACAAAGAGACACGACACTAGAACACTTTGTGCATCATCAAGTGGTCATTAGATGATGGTTTGACCACAAGGCTCAATATAAGGTCTTTCAAATTTTAGACCTGGTCCTCCTGTGGGATAAGGTATGGGAGAAGAAAGGAAAGAACACCAAGTTTGAAAGACTCTAGCTCGAGCCATATCTTATTTCTGAGATCTACGGGGAAATACTTATCACCTCAGTACCATGACTGTAGAAGTCATCCCATTTCCTGTCAATGGACAATTTCTCAAGCACTACTTTGAATGAGGTGGGTGGTAAGCTTGCCCGAAGTTGTATTATATGTAAAGATCTTTCTTGTAAATATCTTTCCCAGTGCTCCTTAGGAGTGCCTTGGCCTTGTAAATAGTTTTCAGTCATCCCTCAGGACCGCCTTCCTTTTCCTTATTTTTCTATTTTTTATTTTTTTTTCTTTCTTTTATTTTGCGTTTGTTTCCCCGGTTCCCGGCGTGTTGCCCCCTTCTTGTAGACAGGTATGATTTGCATGACGTCTAGTCCCTGGAATGGTACCTTATGCATTTCAGGTAGTTTGTAATCTATTTTTAGTGTGGTGGAATTTTTCCACACTCCAGAGTTATTTTGTGCATATGGTAAATGGTTATCGGTGATCTTCATCAGATTCATATCTTGATAGTCTTGACATTGGTTAACAGAAAATGTAAGAAGCAAGTAACCGCATGGTCCTTGAGGGAAGATCGGATACACTAGTTACTGACCAAGCCTAAAAATCATAAAATATCCTGGGTCCAGAATGTCCTCTCCTATTCAGAAATTTAAATCAGATGGCAAGGTGAAAGAAGTACCAACGTAGAAATTAGCTAAGCTTAAGGTTCACAGTGAAAGGAGAACCACCTTCCCATCTTCAAAAGAAAAGAAAATATCTGAAGAATAGAGAATTATGATATCTGGGGGGAACGTGCAAGATGTGATAATTTTGGTTTAATATATTCAGTGCCTCCTCTCTGCTTCTCCTGGAAATCATCAACTTGATTTTCTTTCAAAACACACACCTCACAACTAACAAAGGACCAAAGGATTGAATTGTTGAGGAGTCAGATTTTCTCAGACACCTCGTACCTTGCAAGCAAGATACTCCAGGTTAAGATAATTTCTAGTTTTGCTAACCCAAGACTCTGAAGTTCTCAAATGCGCTAAGGCATTCATCCTAGTGAGTCACCATTTTTTTATGCCCTGCATAGCCGTCCCTATATTTTGTAGGCAAAATGTTGGGTCCCCTTTTTCGCTTTTGTCCTCCCTTAGTTTCATTTTGATTTTCTTTTGTTTTCTCTGACCTTTGCCTCCATGGGTTCGGTGTTGTGTTCTCTTTCGGTCTTCCTTGCTCCGGGGCCCGATCCTAGAGTGTTTGTCTTCTTTATTTAAGCCAGATTCCCGACTCCAGGATTCTCTGTCACCATTTTCTCTTTTGCTAGAGGGTGGGGTTGCATAGAATCCTCGGGCCTGGAGTCCGGAGGTGGTGGAACCCATATCAACAAAGTAATTTGTATCCATTCTTATTCAGGGAAGTAACTGTCTACACATACCTACTTGTCTTTTATAGCTTCTTTTTTCATCATCTTTCTCTTATCAAAGTATTATCATTCACTTTAATATGTCTTGTGGTTTAATATTTTGAAATCCTCTTTTGCCTTGAATTATTTTCTTAAGACTCTTTTTCGATAAAGAAATTTAAGCCCCTAATCTTGTAACTTTCTCTCCTTAAAAACATGATGTAATTACAATTAAAATGCTTTTGAAGTCCTATATGATGCTTTCATCTAAATCCTAATGTAATTACATGGAATTCTGCATATTTTACTATTACATCACAAATCTCTAATCCATATTTGGTTATAGAAGCAAAGATAAAATAWATTAGGTGGAGGATTATACATTTGAMTTAATCATGTTCTTCATAGCAATYTATTAATGTTTTTGAAGGGGTTRATATTGGTTTAATTAAAMTTCCATGAATTTGAATGATTATTTYTTTCATGAGATAAAAYGATATTGTTATTTATGATTATGATTTGAAAATTACAATGTGTTATAGTTTGATTGGTAACTATGATGATAATTGATATCTCCTTTTCACATATATGATACACTCTAATTCTTATATAATATCTAGGTTTGTCATTATTTTTGGTGTAATAATAATATTGAAAAGGAAGTTAGTAAAAATATATATATTTTCAAAAGTGTTAGGCTTATGAATATAAGAAGGAATTTGAATAAACGATATCGTTGTTTTAAAAAGGTAATACTATATTAATACCATGTTATTTTCGAGAACACTCATATTATTATCTACAAGTATTTGTGTTTCTTATTCTCCTTCCATGATATCGGTATATGTTAAATGACTTTCTTGGTTAAATCATCATAAACAAAAGTTATAATATGCCCACTTAATATATAAATTTCATGCCATTTGTTATGTGGAAAGATATATTTCATTAATGGTACGTTATTCATTATTATTATTATTGAATCAAGGCAAAGTCTTTGTCGAAATGATAAGAAGTAGTTAGTGCAAAGAAAGACTAACAAAAGTTATAATGTTTTGTATAAATATAAATAAAATATTATATTATTGATTATGTTAATTTCAAATGCTTTATGATTATTTGAAATTCTTCTTTTATTAATATTATAGATCGTTTAATAATTATAGTTATACCTTGATCACTACTTTAATATTTAAAACATGACTATTATTGTTAATGTTTTAGGTAACAAAAGGTGGTGATTTCTAAAATGATAAAGATGTGGACATCATTAAAAAGGTGGCAAGAAAAGGATAGGGTCGATGAAGACAGCAACCACGGCATGTTTGCACATTCCAAACAACATAGATGCCTCCATAAGCATAGTCTCCTACATGATGCAGTCCGCTGACTTTATTCAATCATCCATTAGCATGATCTATGCAGTAGCAAGTTCCCATGCTGCCACCAATTCTCCATAGCATGATGTTCGCTTGCAGAGAGATCTGTTTACAAAGGTGACAGGGAATAAAGGAGGCAGGTTTTATTTTAAATTCAGAGGTTGTTCACACCAAAGGAACGTAACTTGGCTAAATGAAAATATGCATTGAAAACAACAAACTTCACACCATGTCCACATAGTGGATCAACTTCCCAAGTACATCACAGAACCTTAGCAATCAGAAACATATTCTAAGATGATACATAGCTACATTGATATGATTCCAACTTGCAGCCATAACAAGATTTGCAGAATCTTCAAAATTTCAACGCAATTAAGATTGATGACATCTTCTGATTTCAGCCCCAATGTTATTATATGCCATTTTATAAACAGTGACAGTCTTTTATTTCATCCAATAGCATTACCGTAGAGGTGACATCTTCATATCAAATTGTAACCATCAGCATCACAATTCAAGGAGACTGGTGGAAAACATTGAACAATCTTTCCCAGTCATCATAAGCATTGTGGAATCCTCTGGTTTTAGCGTGAGTGTTATGGAGGGATACAATGTTATCATCTTCCCAATAAACTTCTACGTGGGAATGGATACAATTTGTAAATCCATCAAATACTGCCACCATCTTCAAACGCATCAGCAGGGATTACGAGTGCAGCTATGGTGGAGTTTTATACAGATTTATTAAGCATACAGTTTTGCAACTTTCCCAACCGAATAGTTAGTTGTTATGGCTGATTAATGAAGGATAATTGTTATCAAATTCATATAAAATTGTCGGTTATGGATTATTTTTAGGGAAACGGTGTGATGTTTGCACACACCCTTTCATTTTTATATTTATATTCATTCGTAAATCTGCAATAGAAGAATAACATTTTTGGAACAAGACATGATGATACGATGATGAATTCTTGGGGAATGACGGAATAATAGATAGTTGATTTCAAACATTGTATGAAAGGATCTTATATACGCTTTCTTATCAAGCAGAGATAAGTCGGTATTTATTTCAATTTTGCAATCATTTTTGTTCTTTCTTTACAATCAAGTCCTTCAGATAAGCCAATCGACATTCCTTAAAGTGATAATTTGATTTGCGCATATTTCAATTTAAGATTATGTTTTGTATATTCAATTGTTTCTTTCTCATTTTTGCATGGTTAAAATCTTATTGATTAAAATATTGATCAATTAGTCCGTCATCTGAGGAATAGTATTAAATTGAAACACTTTTAAACTTTTTTAGTTATATGTGCATATCACAACACCTTTAAGGTGATAATATTTTGTTTTCAAAGCCATCTCTGAAGTTGAACGTAGGATTGAATAATTATCGACTCTATTGCCCATTATTGAAATAAAGCATTGGTCTTCTCTTGTTAATTGAATTGCGGTATAAGGTTCCATTGTTTCAAGTTTTGAATTATTCTTTTCTTTCATCTAATCCAATTCATATCTAAATCATATCAAGCAATATTAGATACATTATATTTCAATAACACATATATTTTCAGTTTTGTGATCTTATTAACACATTGAGTAGCAGGAGTTGAAGTTATCAGTTATCCACTATAGGAAATCTCTAGAAGACTTTCAAGACAAGTTCTGAAGTGCAGGCCCACCAACAATGGTTCAGTGGAATCAGAATCGTAGGAGGTTGTTGAAACCTCGTTCGTTGGCAAATTGATTGTATCTATCTTCATTAGATAAGTGAAATCTGTAAGAAGTCCAATCTGTCGATTTGAGCACCAACAGATTGGTGACTCTACTGGGGAACGAGTTGCAAGTAAACTTTACAAGTTTTTTGTTTATAGACCAGCATAGAGATTCATTAAATTAAGACATTGTGGTGAGTTTCATAATTTAGATTTGATTTAGAGTTGATACTTTAATTCAGCTTTTAATCTTTTCTTCTTTATTAAAGCATCTTAAGAATCATTATTTCTTAGATTTTGTAAATTTTAGATTTTACATTTTCAGGAATAAAGAAGTAGATGTATGAGTAATATCATTAAAAAAAATTTTAAATCTGATATAATAGAGCTTATAACTTTTATTAAAGTTTTCATTGTTTAAAATTTATATGTTTAAACTTAAAGCTTCTATTCATATTTTTGTAGCATATACTCTACTGAGGAAGAACCCAAATCAATTAATTTCATTTCCTTCTAAGAAGAGGGTGGCGACTCTACAAATTTAAAGAAGTGATAAACTCAGTTACATAATTTTGTTATTAATAATTTCCATGTGGGGAAGAAGATCCTTGCATCCAGATCAACTTGAATTAGACTTAAAGTTAAGGAAAGTCAGGACTCCAAGTGTAAAGATGCCTTATGTACCTCG
>MU226925.1:3364349-3380199 GCA_018584345.1 Thuja plicata | reverse complement strand
TATCGTTGTTTTAAAAAGGTAATACTATATTAATACCATGTTATTTTCGAGAACACTCATATTATTATCTACAAGTATTTGTGTTTCTTATTCTCCTTCCATGATATCGGTATATGTTAAATGACTTGCTTGGTTAAATCATCATGAACAAAAGTTATAATATGCCCACTTAAGATATAAATTTCATGCCATTCGTTATGAAGAAAGATATATTTCATTAATGGTATGTTATTCATTATTATTATTATTGAATCAATGCAAAGTCTTTGTCGAAATGATAAGAAGTAGTTAGTGCAAAGAAAGACTAACAAAAGTTATAATGCTTTGTATAAATATAAATAAAAGATTATATTATTGATTATGTTAATTTCAAATGCTTTATGATTATTTGAAATTCTTCTATTATTAATATTATAGATAGTTTAATAATTATAGTTATACCTTGATCACTACTTTAATATTTAAAATATGACTATTATTGTTAATGTTTTAGGTAACAAAAGGTGGTGAGTACTAAAATGATAAAGATGTCGACATCATTACAAAGGTAACAAGAAAAGGATAGGGTCGATGAAGACAGCAACCACGACATGTTTGCACATTCCAAACAACATAGATGCCTCCATAAGCACAGTCGCCTACATGATGCAGTCTGCTGACTTTCTTCAAACATCCATTAGCATGATCTCTGTAGTAGAAAGTTCCCACGCTGCCACCAATTCTCCATAGCATGATGGTCGCTTGCAGAGAGATCTATTTACAAAGGCGACAGGGAATAAAGGAGGCAGGTGTTATTTTAAATTCAGAGGTTGTTCACACCAAAGGAACGTAACTTGGCTAAATGAAAATATGTGCTGAAAACAGCAAACTCCATGCCATGTCCACATAGTGGATCAACTTACCAAGTACATCACAGAACCGTAGCAATCAGAAACATATTTTAAGATGATACATAGCTACATTGATATGATTCCAACTTGCAGCCATAACAAGATTTGTAGAATATTCAAAATTTCAGTGCAATTAAGATTGATGACATCTTCTAATTTCAACCCCAATGTTATTATATGCCATTTTATAAACAGCGACAGTCTTGTATTTCATCCAATAGCATTACTGTAGAGGTGACATCTTCATATTAATTTGTAACCATCAGCGTCACAATTCAAGGTGACTAGTGGAAAACATTAAACAATCTTTCCTAGCCATCATAAGCATTGCAGAATCCTCTACTTTCAACGTGAGTGTTATGGAGGGATACAATGTTTTTCATTCTAGTCTTGTTGTCACCTCCCGCTGGTGGGACAGCTCTGCTAGAGGGTTGTTCGCTCTCTGTGCAGATGTAAAATTAATGTCTCGTACATACCCTGTAAATTTTGTAATTGTCTATAAATAGTTGTATATAGGCTTGTTTTGGGTCTGCCTACAAGTCGCACCTCTGCCATCGTTGCACTTTGGCCCTCCGTGTAGGCTCTTGTACTATTCTATATATCCTTCCTATTTGGTGGTGAGCTCATCGCGCTCCACACATGAAAACACCAAATTTAGAGCTTGCCCGCATGATGTCCTCCTGGTTCAAACTTGGCACCTCGCCTGTTCAAGCCATGGTAATTTTCTCTCTCCTCTATCAGCTCAGTCTTAATGGCAGGTTTAATTCTCCCACACGTGAGAATTCAAAATCGGCCCAAGTGGCATTCATGCTCTCACGTGTTCGGACAGCTATCGATGTTAATGTCATTACTCCCTTTACTGCATGAAGACATGATGCTCCTAGGTCATCCTAGTAAGGCTAATTTCTGGTCATGTCAATAACTGTTAGTTTTCCAGACTCTGGGTCCCAAGTTTCCCTTTGGTCTTCATTTCATTTCATTGCATGATCCAAAATCCTCGGAAGCACAGGCATAGATCAGATTCTTAAGTCATTTCAATATATATATCTTTTCGGGGTTTGATGCAAACTAACACCATTTTTAGGACAGATGCGAAGCGGTGGTGAAATCTCTGGGATCCAAATTTTTTCTATATTATCTATACTGGCGGTTGTCCAGTCTTGTAGGTTGTCAAAATTTACTTATCAATCATGTCTAAAGCATCAACATCTTCCCCACCCAGGAACCCAAAACTCCTCCCTACTACTTCAACCAAGGGCAGCTGTTAAGAAAAAGGTCGAGAAGGCCTTAGGAAAACTCCCAGTATCAATGAAATATCTTAAGGGAGAGGTAGTTCTGGGATCGAAGGTCGATTCAAAGCTTCAATTGGTTACCGACACAAGTGTCAGAGCATGGGTAGAAATGCATGCCCTAGTAAAAATAATGTTCATACAACACAAGGCCGACTATCTAATGGCACTCAATGTGGCCACCTCCAGAATGCTTAAGGTTTCCTTATTCCACTGCTTAGTACAGGCTCCGGACCTCATCCTCACACTGGCAGAACACCACAACACAGTTGTCTAGGCTGTCATGCTTTCCGCTCCTGTTCCATCAGGTTATCCATCGCCCATGGTGTCTCTAGACACCACAACATTCTCTTCGGGACTAGGGATCCCCCAGTTTTCCAATACTACAATTATCACTCAGACCCTAGAACTAAACAAATTTGAGAAACTACCTCAAGCGGCCCGACAATACCTCAACACCAACTGGCTTAAGACTCCCAGAAAGGATTACAAAAAGATGAAGGAGGAGATCCCCTGGAAAAAATTCAAAGAGAGTTTACAAATGGGGATCATCGCATTATGTAGATTTTTTGGAGAACCCCATGCCCAGGAATTCTCAGCATGGATGTATTAATTCTTGTTTGGTATCGCCTCTGGCAGTCACACTTTCGATTGGGCAACAATAATCCCCAATCACGTGGATGCCCAGCTCGTCAGGGTCACCCGGTCCCTTAAACTTTACATGACTTCTTATGTCTTGTGGGAACTGGCACAACAATGCCCCATCACTATAGGATTACTCACGGTCGGCGAGCTCAGGACTGGCAAAGGCTAGAATGCTCTGTGGGATTATTTCCCACAAATCCAATGGGAGGCCGGTTATCCCAGCTTTTGCAGAGTAAATTACACTTTAATTTACTACAATATTATTACACCCACTCAGGATGTCAGATAATGGCTTACAAAAGAAGTGATGAATTTGGTCAGTAATTATGGCCACTACTTCATCCAGTATCAGCAACACTCCTACATTCGGGTGACCGACTTCTCGTGGAAACCCTACCTATTGCCCAAGCATTGCATGGATAGGAAAATTCTTTTAGAATACTGCTGGAAGATCCTAGAGTAGCATGCCTTCTTCACATTGAATAAGGTTACCAAACTTCCATTCCTAATCACCTGTCAGAACTACACTTGTAGCCTTGCAACGGCAAAGGAGGTCGTTGGTGAACTTAAGTGTTTAGGGCTGGCAAAATTTTACTTGGACCGGAAGGATTTTGATCCGCTAGATTAGATAGCATCGGCACTACCCCAGGTAGTGGACCCACACAAGCCTCACATTGAAGATTTTTGGGTAGACTACCAGGATGACTTTGAAGTCCGTAATAGACATTTCATCAGGATGACGCAAGGAAAGATGAAGCACGTCAAGCTTTGAAATTTTCCCAAGGACTTTTCAGATAGCAGATCCACAGAATACCCACAATACAAGGCACAAGGAGTAGATAAGATGGTTCTCTGTTCAGTGGACTGGAATACCCGGAAGGCCCGGCGATTGAAGACATCACCCACAATGTAATTGAACACAGTCATGCATATTTCAAAAAGGTATGTCTAAAACTTGCATGAAGAGTTAGCCCATCTTTTATGGGATCAACTTCTGGGGCTAGAAACTCTATGTAGGGTGAAGATAGAGGAAAGAGAAAATTTGAGACCCCGCCCCAAGTCCCATCCATAGTTCCTGTTGTAGAACAATTATAGCTTAAACTGGCAGCATCCCACTAGATGAAGGAAGATATAATCACCTAGTTGGGCATCTTTATTATCATAGTGGAACCTTCCCTCCCTTCTAGCTCCCCTTCACTTGCAGAACTAATGGTCCAGGTAATAGGGACAGGAGTGGAAGAGGAGCGTGCAGCTATTTTGGATGTCGGACCCCCATTAATGACAAGGAGGAAGAAGAAGAAAAATGTCCCTCAACCAAGGGTGGAAGTAGACCATGGGATTCCCAACATCCCAGACGTTCATATAATCTCCTCAGACTCCCCTGAGCTGGAGAATCAGCCAGAAAATCTCCTAGAGACCTCCCCTCCGCATGACAAATTTGATGATATATTTGGGACATACAAACTTGTGAATTTGCAAGGGGATATTGGGAAGGTGGTAGAAGAGATCGCCACCCAAGAAGAGGAAAGAGCCCCCACTGATGGGGAGATTCTAGAGGAATTTTCCATGGAGTAGGAAGTCCAGGCAGAAAAGGAAAAAGAATAAGAACAGGTGGACATCCTAGATGTCCAGGAAATCCTGATCTTGGAGACCGAAATAGAGAAGAAACAAGTACAAAATGAGCAGTAAGATTAGGCTGGGGAAACCATACCAACCAGAATAACCATAACCTCAGTCGGCATGCTCCAGACATCTCCGCCCACCTAAGGCAATAAGACATTCGGCCAGGTGATCCCGGTGATATTACAAGTAGATCCAGTTCAAACACCTTCGCCACCTCGGGAGGATAAGCCAATGGAGAAGGATGTCCCAACGGATGATGCCAGAGAAGAACAACAAAAATAGTAGCAGGGGGAGGGGGAGGACCCCAAACATATTCATGTTGATTCTACTGACGCTGCCAGGGATGGAAGCACCAAAATAGAGAATATTGATACCACAAAAGTGGATGATGCAGGTGGTCCAGAAACCACAGAGAAAGGGTCCGAAGAGACTCCCAATACCAGGGATGAATGGAGTAACCCTGGAGGGTATGCACAAGATCAGGCCTTAGCAAAAAGACCACCCCTTCCACCACAATAGTTGGTAGACTCCAAGAAGAGAAAGGCCCCGGTTGAGGCAAAATCCCATCTCTCCCTGGCTGAGATGATGACATAGACGCAGGGAACCCCTAAATAGAAGAAGCCCCAGACTCTCCACTCCATTCAGACTAGTCTAGGTGGAGATACAGTCATGGTCATTGCGACACCTCCCCCAGACAAAGAGGAATCAATGGTAAGTGTTGTTCAATACACCATCTAGAGGTACCTCTGGGGAAGAGGGATAAGCAGGGTGAACTGGACCTGCTAAAAGAGGTCAGCCAAGCAATTGAGGCCCGTTATGACAAGAAAGCCCAAAGACTAAGGGAGGAAAAAGAAAAGAGTGCAAATCTCCTCAGGCTTTTGACAGAGCTTGCACTAACCATCACTGCCATTCCTCTGAAAACTTCTACATCTGGAGCACCGCTCCCATAGGGTGACATGGATGCGCTTAAGAATATGAAGATGAAAGTGCAGGTGGTTGATGACTGGGTGGCTGAATAGGTAGGAAATGTTTGGCATGTCCTGATATCCACACTCCTGGACTTGTACATGGCCGATAACATTTTGCACCGATTCAAAAATACCATTTCTCTCTGGGAAGGAGAGACCGATCAATATGAGGCATAGATGAGTGAGTTGGAAGAACCCATGGGTCTCAAAGAGGAAGTTATCACCAAGGATGGAATTTTGGGGGAAGAGTCCTTCAACTTTATCCGGGTCTAGCACTCCAGACTTGATCTCAAATTGGAGATAAGCAAGCAACTGGTAGGGGCCCTAAGGGATAAAGTTCTGGAGGTTGAAGATTCTTTAAATTTGTATAAGGCATTCTTTACAAGGGTTTCGAGAGTTGATCCCTTTAGTACTGAAACATGTACTCTAGAGGAATATGTTGTAGGGAAATTTGATGAGCTAATGGAGTCACGATATCAGTCCTTGAAAGGAATGGACAGAGAAAAAATGTCACGTATATCCTGCATGATGCTCTGGGTCCATGATGCCGCAAAGATGGCCACATAATTCAAAGGAAACACCCCAGATCTGGGTGAACAAATGGACTTGCCCAGCTCCTGGAAGCATTCAAGACATACATGGAATAATTAAAGTTCTCTGAATTTCAGAGATTCTCACCAGTAGGGTGCAATTTTGAACATTCATTATTCTTTGAGCATAAGCTCCCAGACTCCAAAATTCTTGATCCAAAGTTTTGTATTCTTTCAATGCCCATGTCCAAGTTCCCTGGAGCCAACCATTCATTATCTAGCAGTTAATAAAGGGGGTCAGAAAGTAGGCAATTTCAATAAGGCATGTCAGGTAGAGGGATGGCTCTGACAGGTGATTTTCCCAAAGCGTCGCTCCAGCATTAACTACCTACTGCATCAAAGATAGTGAGCCACATTTTCCATTGATTAGGCATGTAGCCTTGAACTCCAGGAGGATTGGATTTCTTCTATTCTTACACCAGCACTCTTCTCGATGTCAATTCTTCCATCCTTTCTTCTTGTCTTCTTCCTCTGACTTGTCAGAACTCTGTTCTTTTCAAGGTGATTGTAAGTGGTGCAGGTAGTATCGGCCACCAGATATTGTATTTTAATGGTTGAGTGTATAGTTAGATTAGGTTATTTTTAGGGCAAGATATGTGTATAAATAATAAGTTTGACCTCATTTCAAGGGTCAGTAAAATTGATTATTTTGAAGTCCAATACTATTAGCATTTTGTTTCTCTATAATTGCAGAGCTCAATGCTCAGTATTTCTTAGTAGTTAGATGCTCCGTTGGAGCCATTGATGTACACACCAGTGATGCTGGAACACCCTGTTAATGAAGAAGGAAGAGTTTCTGGCAATGATGTTGTTGGTGTTCTTATCTTTGAGTTAGCAATATCTCTTTTTTGATGTATGTTTCTAATGTCCTTTTCTCTGATGGTTTGTTAGATTAGATAATCTCATTTCCCCTTGCTATTGAATATGTATGAACTGATGGTTCTATATGCATTTAGTATTTAGTGTAGTTCATTAGAGCATTGTTGATCTTGGAAATATACTGCATAACTATAAGTAGAAGTAACGAACTCCTAACTATGGCCTATCTTTTTCTGTTTATTTGGTTAGCTCATGTGTGCTTACAGGAAACCCTGACCTATCACTGAAATCCCTGGAGAAGATGAGTCAAAACCAGCTATCCCACTAAACAAAACAGTCACTTGCCCAACTTAGCTCCCTGCACCGTCGAGACCCGACACTCAAGTGCTTGAAGACCCAGAGAATTTATTCCCCAGAAAACCTTTATAAGAAAATTTGGTCGGTACCCCGGTACTCGGTGACAACTCTTCATTTGTTGATGAGACCAGTCACAAGGTCTCATCAATAGTAATGACATAAGCAATTGTACACCAATCCAATTTAGAGTGTTTCATGTTAACCACTAAATAAGATCTAAAAAGAGGAAAGGGGTAAAGATAAGATCTAGTATGATACAAAAGAAAGACAAATCAATGCATACAATAGAGATCACACAAAGAAGAGCTAACTATCAAATCAGAAAGTATAAAGCATGAAAGTGACAGGCTCACAAAAATGTAATCATGAAAATAGCGATCAATGATAGACCACCGATTCCAACATACATTAGAATACCAAAATCCCTACAAGGTGAATCCGATTTGCACAACCAAGACAGTAAGGGTGCAAATTCGTGATCCACACAAAATGTAGGGTTGGATTGTTTGGTAGATTCCTCTTGTAATGAATGAATGATGTGAAGGATGATATGTAAAAATGAGAAATTAAAAGGAGAATGAATTCACCTTGAAAGCTAGGAGAGGAAGAGAAAACTATAAATCTTGAACAACTTATCAGAAAAATGTCAGAACCGGAAACCACTCGGGATCTAAAACTCTGATACTTGTACTTTTTGACTGTAAAATTTGTAGATCCAAAGAACATTGTAGAGAAAAGTTGTCCTTGTCCAAGAAATTCATCCTTTTCCTAGAGAAAAAAAATTTGTTGGATTCTATAGCAGACCTATCACTGGTTCTGAATCTTTGATTTCTTGGGTCTAAGATCCGTAAATCTACACCTGCACTCAAGAAAAAGGGGAAAATGGTTGTGGTT
Organism: Thuja plicata; assembly: GCA_018584345.1. Taxonomy (NCBI): domain Eukaryota; kingdom Viridiplantae; phylum Streptophyta; class Pinopsida; order Cupressales; family Cupressaceae; genus Thuja; species Thuja plicata. Next base: position 3,372,124 of record MU226925.1, on the reverse strand, counting down.
TCCTTGGTTAAGCCCCTGTATAGGAATTAACCTTGAAATGAAATAGATGAAATGGAAAGAATGATGACATGTAGAAGAGATTATATCTAAACAATGAAGTATATCATACCATGTAGATGCAATTGTCTCAAAATATGTGATCAAGAATGTTGATGCAATAACTTTGACTCAACACAAAAACCAAAAGGAAATCATGTAAGACAAAACCTCATTAAATAGATATTGTAAACCACCTTAATGTTTTATTGAAGAAGAAAATAAGATGACTTGATGTAGAAATGTAGATCTCCTTTCTTGATTTCAAACTCATTTTCTTGGCCTCCAATGGGGAAAAGAGCTAGATCTTGGAAGAAAATAGCTTGAATGCTTGATGATGAATGCATTGAATGGATTATTTCTTACACTTGGATCTCTTGAATGAAAAATAGTTTTCTCAATAGTGATTTCATAAAGATAAGATGTGAAAATGAGAGGAAGAGGTCTCCTTTTATAGACATTTTAGGGCTCAGATTTTGCAAGGCTAACCCCAATTAAGCACCTAGGTGAAATAACGTTGTACCGGGCCCAGAGCCCAATAAATAAAAATGCCATAGGAAAAGGCTGACCTAAGTCATCCTAGTCCAAGATAAGGGTGACCACAGTCAACCTTTTCTAGGAAGACTTTGGTAAATCCATCCTGAGACCTAGGGTTGTGTGCAAAAATAGAGGTTTGAAAGGCCTTGTCTGTCAGGAAATCGGGGCAACTTCCGAGATGTAAAATGCATATAAAAGGACCTAAAGGAGGGATGAATTATGAATGGAGGGAAAATGGGAAAATATTCATAGAACTTGGAGCCAACCTTGAGTTCAAAAAATGAGGAGGATGTATATCTGAATTAATTATGCCTTTAAGATTAATATGAGGTTCTACCATAAGGAACTTACTAAAGCAGACCCAAAATGATCCTAAAATGAGAACAAGTCAAGTTCTTTATTTTTAGGATGGTACACCTCTTTCTCTTTACACATTATACACCTTTTGTGCTTAAAAATAAAAGGAACATATAGTTTAACTACTAATCAATCATTTGGATCCTCGTCATTACTTTTTACTACCACTTGTATGTTTCATTTCAAGCTAACAAGTAGAAATATTTTTCAGCTTTTGTGAATTAATAATACTTGTTTCAAATCAGGCAACACATTTCTCACACGCTATTATTTTTTCTTTTCTAAAACCTAAAAATAACTCAAAAATGTTCAAATGACAATTATAGAAGTATATGTAGAAAGGGAGGGTTTTTAATTTTCTAATCAATTTCTTATAGAAGTATAAACGCCTTTTCTCCCTTTTTATATTTTATCAACCTTATTAATAAGACATTAACAATATCTTCCAGATAACTTGATTTTGATGTAACTCTATATTTTATTGAGACCTCTTTTTTCTTCTTTTGATCATTAATATATCTTCGATAAACTCTATTTCCCTTTATTGAAGAGAAAGGAGAGTGTCTTGTTGATACACCCATTTTAGTGACTTAACATTTTGATGAAACATGTTTTTTCTCTCTTTGTTCACCACTATTTATTCAATATTATTACTTTATCAATGAGAACTTGATATCTATTCTTGATAACATTTATTGTATTCTCAATTTATCGAAGTGACAAATTATAAATCCCCTCGATAACCATCTTTAAAATGATCCATCAATATGACTTGTATGGTCCAATTTATTTTTCAGTGAGACATGCCCTTTCGATGAGAGACCTTTTTTATTTCTTAGGTACTCAATGTTATATTGATAAAAACATGTTCATACGTATTTCAATGAGATTTACCCATATGTCTTGTTGATCATCCTTGTTTTTGGTGTAACATCACTTTTTGATGAGACCACTTTAACTTCAATAGATGTTAGATTTTATGTTGATCTCAATGTGTCCACTTGTATTTCTATGAGATATCTAACATATCTCTTCGATACTTTGGGTTTTTAGCGCGATATTTCTTCATTAATGTAATTTATTTTTTAAGTGATCAATGTGTTTTTAAAAATGACCGCTAATGTCTTTGAAATAAATTCTTTTCTTCCTTACTGGTAATATTTATATTCGATTTTGTAGAGACATACAAATGTCTACTTGATTTGTTGGAATAAATTATTTTGAATTCAAATTTTCCCGTCATACCTGAGACATTATTTTGTTATAAATTTTCAAGGATCTCTCACCACTTCAAACTATGATATTGTTTTTGAATTAAGCAGCAGCAAGAGGGTGCTGACCCGTGGTACAACAACAGCACACTAGATACACATTAACAACATATTAATCATATCCAGATTGCCCAACAAAGAAACTTAAAAAGATCAACATGGCCATGAAAGACCGCCACCCAAGATCAACCAACAAACTATCAGCTAAAACTTTCCAAACTCCCTTGGAAAAGCAAGGTTACCAAAGATCATCTTGTGGATACAAGCAACATCCTGACTGTAGATCCACCCACCGACTACAGCAACCCTTTCCACCTCAATAGTAAAGGGACCCACCTCAATAGGAGCAGTGATGAGGGAGATCAACAACTCCAGGAAAAAACTGTTAAACTACCTACCATAAAAGTGAGACCAGAACTTGTCTACCTCCAAAGTCACGAATAGGAGAGAACTCCACCTCCATAGGAGTCGTGAAAGAAGAAACAGATAGACAGTACCAAGCCCACCTCCATACTATCCACCGAAAAACCAAATCCACAAGGTTGGGGAAAGCTCCCAAACCGACTGCAAACTTCAACCAAAAACAACCACCCAAGGTGAACCCTTGAAAACTATCAGCAATCACCTACCCAAAAGAGAAAGAAAACACGTTGTCCAGACCAAGCAAAAAGGATAGACCCACAAAATGAAAAAAAGAGTTGGAAGAGAAAGCCCTTCCCATCACACCCACGTCAAATGGGATAGCTCTTTAAGGTGAAGAGCTAGCAAGCACATCCAGAACTCTGGAGTGTCTTTAGTAAGCCAACTCAAAAAAGTGTAACCAACAACAGAAAGACACCCACAAACCAAAGGTAATAACCCCAACTAAAACCAACCTGCACAGGGCACCAAAAAACACATTAGAGCACCAGATGCACCTTGGAAACTTCACAGGTTGAACACTGAGAGAAGAGTGAAGCAGCACTTGGGTCATCCCCCAAGAGGAACATCGCTCCCCCATTGCATCCAAAAATTCCAAATAGCAGTGAGAGAAACACCAGAGAGGGCAGTAGCTCCCAGCCAAACCCTTACCCACACACAGGGTATTCAACAAAAAAGACCCAAATAGGCCGTACAGAAAAACCACAATCCTCAGACTCAGGAACTCTGAGACCCCAACAACCATGCAGCCCACAAACACTATGCCTCGTAGAAGAAGAGGGTGAGGAGTTAGCAGAACCACCACAAAGAATTCCAAAAAGGAGTGGCCGGTGGAAGAAAAGGACGCCCAGCACCAGAACAGAGAAGGCAGGGTAGAACAGACACCATAATCTATAGTGGATAGCCAAGGGCTTGAAATACAGGCCTTTTCACTGTAATAGGCACTGCCATCCATAGCATGTCCAACCCTCAAGCCCATCCCCAATATTCACAAACTGAAGAACCACACCAGAAGAGTGGTCATAAAATAGCCATACTTAACGTCAAGTCTAAGCATTGTAACATGTGAGGTTATGGAAAATAGAGTGTTCACAATACCATCAATCAACTAATGAGCATAGAGACTCTCGCACTCAAAATAGAGAAATATCCCCCACACTCAGAAGCAACCTCCCCATAGATTAGGACAGTCAAAATGCAAAGTAAGACAAGTACCCCGATGAGAGTACTGTAGTAGGAAACTATTCCAAACCGTAGAATCAGCCACCATGACACACCAAAGAATACATGCCACATAGAATATCTAGATTAGGGAAAAGGGGGTGGAAAACCCTCTCAGCAAAATGACAGGGGCCCGAAACACCCCATAGGTAATCCATCGCAAACGCATTACAAATGAAGCCAAAGGGGTGGAGAGAGCCACAACCACACAAAGACCCCCACTGTCGACAACCAGGGGTAATACCACCGAGTCACAGACCAGGCCACTTGGATCATCGTCATCCTCTCCATCTTCCCCACATGCAACCCCAGAATTTGAAATTCCTCCCCCACTCATGTTCCCGCTCATTGGTTATTAGAGAAATTTATAAATTTAAAAAGAAAAACTATGATATTGTTATGTTAAGGAACCCATAGGATTATAATGCAAGTTTAGTGATTCATATGGAGTGTAGTGAGAAAATCATAAATATAATACAAACAATAGTGAGAAAATTATAGGATTAATATGAACATTAGTGGGAAAATTTGTAGCTTTGGAAAATAATGTGAGGAAACATATTCTCATTTTATAAGAGACTAATAGATTATTTGTTAGAATGTGAATTTGTTCAGCTTATTGTTGTTTTCATTAATGGTTGTCATCGATGTCAACATATCCATAATTTGATCAATTTGTTGTATCGGTTGATGTGTGTATTGATACTTTTGCTATTTCGGTAAAAGTGTTGACCAAAACTTGTTCTTTTCATTGGTGGTCCCTTTTAGTGTGCATCATATGGTGAAGAATTTATTTTTTACTAGACTTATGTTGGACGTGTTCATTTTGTATCAGTCAATGCAATTGTTTAAAGTATAAATCCTATCCGTTCATATCAAATATCTCAGATATTGTGTAGCGTGATGTGGCATGTTGTATTGTGCTAGGTAGCCCGCATTTCAATCCTCACCATTGTGGGAATGTTTCTATGTGACCTATTTAAAATTGGCTTAGGTCGACTTGGTTGATGACATCAAGAAGTATAAAGGATGCGGTATTCTTAGTTGGTAGTGTGGTTGCTTGTGTGCGAGTAATATGTGAAGTGAATGTAAATATGACAATGAAAGATCTCTGTATTGATATATATATGAGTTAATACACTTAGTATAATACTATTATATCATTTCTATATTGAAGAGTATCGATGACAGTGACTTCAGTGTCAAATTCTCTCTTTCATTTCTTATATTCTAACAGTGAGCCCATTTGGCAGTGAGCCTATTTATAATTGGTAGTGAACCTTTTATGTTTTAGGGTAGTTAGCCTGACTAACAATGAGAAGACTGTAGTGAGAAAACCAGAGTGAGAAAACTGGTAGTGAGCCTTTGTAAAAATCACCTTAACTGGTGTCACCTTAACCGATGTCTCATTTCATGAGAATTAGCTTCTCTATGATTTTTCCCAATTTGGATTTCCACGTAAATTCTGGTGTTCTTTATGTTGGTGGTTCTTTTCTTTCATGTTTATAGTTATTATGATTTCTTTATGTGGTTACCGGTAGAATATAAGTTAATACTGATATAATTGTGGTTATCATTTGTAGAGTTTGTGAGTTTACCAACACAATAAAAGTTTTAGAAAGTGTTTGTGAATAACTTATTCACCCTCATTCTCAGTTATTCGATTTGTTCAAAATCATTCATTAGAAGGAGAATAATTTAATAAATATCTAATAATGGTACATTTCTAGGGTATGTGCAGGATTATGGTGTACGAAACTACTCCTATAAGTGGCAACGAAATTTCAAAAAATCAGTGTTAGGAAAGTTGAGGTGAAATTTTGAACAAGTTATCAATCTTATATCAAAAAATGTAAGAAGAGAATATGTAGTGAATTGAATGCGGTTTCTAATATACAATCCATTTTTTGAAAAAATTATTATTCTACATGGGTGAAAATTTTAAATTTCAATGCAGCACTACAAAAATATCAAGAAAAATATAGGAAGTAGGTGTATGTCTAACGACCTTAAACAAAATCAAATAAAAATATTTTTTTAGAAGATTCTAGATATAAGTAGTAGACTCATGTCTAGATGTGACACATATTGTTTTGTAATTTTTTTCCAAGTAAATAATTAATTATGATTTTTTTGCTACAACTTTTCCAGAATAGAAAAATCTCATGTCTGACCACCTTAACTTAGTCTAAACTTTAGGTTTTGGGTCCTTGTAAAACTTGATTTTGCTAAATTTTCAATACTAGTCTAAACTTCATAAAATTAATTTTTATTTGTTTTTTCTTGTACTAGGAAAAGCGTAGAATGTGACGCATGATTCAAATTTATAAAATGCTATACCATTTGGAAGCAATAGATGTTTTTCAATCAGTCTATCAATTAGGACTTTAGAGGTAACTCAATTAGAAAATAAATAATAATTACTTGTTGAAGTCAAAATTTGATAGAAATTATATTGATGGAAAGTTGAGAATATCCTTAATTCGTTTCATCAAATTCAACTGAGCAAAAATTTGTCAGCTACATGGTTGAAGTCTTGAGATCAGAGGAATTAGGGAAAACACATTTTTGGGGTTGCTCATGGAGGTTTGGCATCCCAAAGCCAAAACCCAAAGCAAATCCCAAAGCAAATGTTGATTCTGTCAGAGATAACGTAACTCTCTCTCTCTCTCTCTCTCTCTCTCTCTCTCTCTCTCTCTCTCTCTCTTCCATTCATTGCCTAAAAAATAATTCTTGTTTGCTTGGGTCAATCTCGAGTGCCTCAAGATCGTTCATAGGTGGCTTCTACAAATTTATTTATTTTTAAATTAATTTTTCAAACTCAAGCACTTTTTCCAAATATTTATTACACGTTACCCTTGACACATGTTTGTGCAAATTATATTACTATGTTTCAGTATTAAAGGCATTTAATGAGTACTTATTTTCATGTTGATGGAACTCAAAGTACTCATTGTAGGAATATTTAAACGAAGAGCTTAAAATCAAGGTATCGTCATGATATTAATGTAGACCATATATATAGTTGTGTTTATTGTCTATGCTAATTCAAATAGAGTCATTGAGTGAGTAGAAACACATAATCAACCTAGGATAACTTGACCATAATGATCTATTAATCTCCTCTTAGGTGTTTCTTAATAGCATCTTGAAAATTTTAAACACTATGAGGGAACATGTAAAGATATAGTTACTATTATTTACCTAAGATGATTTGTGTGGGTCATGGTTCATTCTTGAACATCAAGTCAATCTCATGGAACTTTAGTTTTATCCTAGGAGACTTAAATCTAAGCCTTAATTTTTTTGGGAATTACGAGAAGGCCCAATGCTTCACCCCTATGAGCATCACATAGACACAATGAGTGTTATGTATTTCACTCATTCTCATGAGAGATTTGTGTGGCTCATGGTTCATTCTTGCACATCAAGTCAATCTCATGGAGGTTGAGTTTTATCCCAAGAGACTTAAATCTATGCCTCATTTTTTTTTGAAATTACGAGAAGGCTCAATGCTTCACCCATGTGTGAGCATCACATAGATGCAATGAGTGTTAATTATTCCATTCATTCTCATGAGAGATGGGTTCTTGTGAACCAATAATCATGAAACATGGGTCAATAAGTTTTACACAATAACTACAGATTTGAATTCCGACAGCAATATTACAATTGTATTGAGATTGTAAATTTCATTACATCATCAGTCTTAATTTTGCATAGCATGAAGGCTAAGCTCCACATAACAATACCTTAATAAATTATAATTATTCATTTAAATATCTGTATCTATTACATTTCAAAAGAATACTTCTGTAAAAGGATAAAAATAATACTTTTTAAAAGGGTAAATGCTTTTGGACTGGAGCTATTTCTAATCAGGTCATAAAGGGGAAAAATACTTCTGTAAAAGGATAAAAATAATACTTTTTA